>JAKVQQ010000001.1:0-595734 GCA_030462855.1 Saturnispora bothae | reverse complement strand
TATTCAAACTCATTGGGATCTACTTAGTCAAACTCATCCGATCCAACCTTTGTACAATGTACTTTTTAATGATCCGAATAGGCACAATGGCATCTTCTAAAGAGTCATGAGAGCTCGATTGAATGTTCACTGATAAATAGTCCCATGCTAGCTTTTTCAATGGATCTTTACGATTGATCTGAACCTGATTTTCACTGAGAATGATCGCTGTATCCACGATTTTATCATGGATCAACCTCAGCACGTTCAGGTCGTTTTCCAAACCATGGCCTACAATCACAGTGTTCTCGTCCGCTAGCTCAGCAAATCTGGCCAGAAACTCATCAAACGTCATTGCAGAAGCTGGAATTTCGTCAACTCCTGAAACATGGCTGTTCAAGTCAATGATCACATCTCCATCCGGATGCACCAGTGTGTTCAAAAGCTGTGTTTCCGTTTTGAAGTCCACCACCGAGACCTTCATCATTTCGAATCCCAGGTTGGTGTAGCACATTTCACAGTCCACACCTATCGCCTTGATCTCCTCGGCTCTCTTTTTCTGGATGTTCGAGTCGTCTCGGATCGCAAACTGTTTACGCAGCTGCTTCAACGTCTGAAACGGCTTCACGCGCTCGAGATGCTCGGGACGCTTAAGCTTGAAAACATGGTGTTCCAGGGTCCTGCAGCCATTCGACTGTCCTGTTTGTTGCTGGCAGCACGTGTACGCCTTGTCTGCGTACTGTGTTCCGTAGATCTTCTTGCCCAGCTTCAGGTTTTCGTACGTCGAGGTTTGGATTTTGCCTGGGTGGAACACACATGCTGTTTTTGCTTTGATCTCTCTAATTCTGAACTCACGACCGCAATGAGCACAGGGGGCCAACGGCGGCAATTCCTGCTGAGCAGGTTTTTCCACAACGTATCCGTGTCGTTCAAGTCGTTCCCCCGACACACACAAGCCTCTTAGCTGTGCTACAATCTTGTCTCCACTGTATGAATGTCCGTATTTACCCTTAGCCCGATGCGGGTCGATATTATTTCTCTCTTCCACTGGGACACCTGAAACAGTGCCGTATTTTTTCAAATTGAACAATGCTCGTTTGATTTTTGATAGGTACTCACCTTTCTGGCCATGGGACCCAGAACCAATCTCATGTTCAATCTGAACGCAGGCAGCCTCTGCGGCCGCAGCAGACTGCGCCGGCTGCCGCTGTCGCCAGTAGGACACCAACATTTTGAGATAGCGTACTCGCTCAGAATGTTGGACAGGATTATGGGCCAATGGCAGTGGGGCAAGAGCCATGCATGCAAATCAAATGATAATTACTACACACTTTATGGACCCACTTTAAATGTCGCAAATTTTTTACTGGGCCCCAAAATTTTTGGTTTGACACATTTTGTAGGGGAGCTCGCGGAACGAGAGATCAGCCGGAGGCATTTTTAGAATGGGGGGAATCGGGGGGAATTGAGGCGGTTGCAAGGTTTTTTGAATAGAACTTTGCATACTAAAGGCTGCAACGCTTGGTGAAGATCTGGGCTAAAACGCAGCAGTCTAAGAGCCCCAGTTTCCAGCTTGGCAACGGTTTGCTCGGCAAGTCTGATCGGACTCGAGAGACGTTTCCTGTCAAAATTTCGCAGAATGCTCATGGAAACATGGCATCACACCATTTATGGGTGCTGCGTTTTGATTCGTTCCCGGTGGGCCCGGCTATGGGCCCACCCTGAAGGATATAAAAGGAGAAGAAACCAGCCTGTTGGGAGAGAAGATTGAAACAGAGATTCAGTATAATCACATTCCAATGTCAGACGACCACTCTAATAACACTGCAGTGCAAGAACAAGCAAAGGAAAACCAAGAGGTTTATCCAGAACAACCATCCTTCCAACCAAGCTACAACGGCTTGCCATACAACTACGACGGTGAATTGCATCCTCCAAGAACGGGTTTGTTAAGAACCTCATGGTACAAGAGAACCGGTAACGGTAGAGCTTATCCAACATCCTGTTCAGCTGGTTTGGGTCTAGTTGCCACTACCCTGTTCTCACTTGGTTTGATCGTCTCCGGTGCTAGACACGTTCCTTCAGCCACCATCATGACCTCCTCGCTCTTCCTTTCTGGTTTGGTCCAAGTCATCTGCGGTATCTGGCAGATTGTGGATAACAACGTCTTTGGTTCCACCTTCTTCTTATGTTACGGTGGTTTCTTCATGTCCTTGGGTGGTATTGAATCCGACGTTTTCGGTATTGACGCAGCTTACGCCAGTGGCGGTTTGAACGATGCCCTCGGTATCTTCCTCGCCTCTTGGACTGTCTTCACCTTCTTCCTCTGGACCGCCACCTTCAAGTCTACTGTCCCATTATGTGTCTTGATGTTCTGTCTTTGGATGTTCTTCCTCTTGTACACTATTGCCGTCTTCGGTGGCCATAAGGGTTGTCAAACTGCTGCCGGTGTCTTCTGCTTCATCACCTCTGCTTGTGCCTTCTACGCCTTCTATGATGGTTTGAACATCGCTGCTAACTCTTTCGCTCCATTACCTGAATGGAAGCTCTTCAGAATGCCTTCTTCCTGGTCTGTTCCTTCTGACGAACGCAAGGTTGAATACGTCTAAACTTCTATTATTCAATCTTACGATTCTTAACATTATGAAATGATTAATGATACTCTTTAATTTTTAATTTAATTTTTATATCAATTATAATTTATTTACTTCAGTATGGATGCGTTTGACTAGTTATTTTGGGGTTGTGTGAAGTTTCACACAGGTTATTTCAATTTTTAAAAGCGTCCGATCAGTATTTTTTAGTGAATTTAAAATTCATTTTGACTAATTTACAGACCACTGTAGATAGTTGGTTTTACAACTTGAGACAAAACATTTTGACTAGAGCGTTTGGCTCTATTTTTTTAATTCTGTTTCAATTAATCGAATCTTGTTAATAGCCGTATATGACTTTTGGGATCAACAGAAACTTTTGTACGTACAAGAATGTAGATAAAGCATTTTTGTACGTACACTTATAATTAATTTACTCAATTGATAGTGCGTCTCATTTTGTTTGTTTGCGTAATGCTACACCATATTAAAACAATAGTTAATCATTTGTTACGACGCATACATCCAAATTTTAATCTTACCAAAATAAAAACACCTGTTCAGTATGTACTAAAAAACACAGGACATAGCAGCAGCAACAGCACGTTCACAATTGTCAACTTAGTTTTACTAATGTGTACGTTTGAGACTGGATCCACGAGTACATCGCTCAAGATGGTTATACCAAACGTCCTCTCAAGATCACGTGACCTCTCTCAATACACATTGTTTTACTGGAAAATAAAATTCACACCATCGCTAACGTTTATTCATAGTGATAAAATGACAGAAGGTGCGGTTTCTGCTTCGATGGATCCAAATCCTGTCATTAATACCGAGACAGCTGATCCAAATGCTGACTTACCTAAAAGATGGGAAGTCGAGTTGGAATTTGTTCAATCATTAGCAAATACACAATATCTTTCATACATTGTTCAACAGGGTTATTTGAAGCAACAGGAATTTATTAACTATCTCAGCTACCTACAATACTGGAAGAACAAACAATATTCTAAACATATTGTTTATCCAGATTGTCTTCATGTATTGACATTATTACAGAACGAACAATTCAGGTCAGAAATTAGCAATACTGCGTTAACTAATCAATTGTTTGTGGATATGGTAGATTACTGGAAAGAAGAGATTTACAAAATGGAAGCAAATCAAGATACGAACATGGAGGAAGCTAAAAATGAAGGAGATGTTCAAGTTGAAGATAATTCAGTTGTTCCTCAGTCCATTATGAAAGATCATCTAATTGAGTTGGTCAGTCCCTCTGTTAGTGCTCCATTGGTCACATCTATGAGTCCGACATCCACTGAAGGATAATAAAGATATTGATGTTTTATGACATTGATTTATGATACATATTTACTATACCCAGAATGCATGCGTCGGAAAATAAGAATGTTCTGATTTATTACACACATTTGCTATACCCAGTACTCATGCGTCTTTTACGAATATTATTAATGTTTATAAAGCTAAAAAACAAAAAGCCCTTCCCTAATATTTGAGCAAAGTACCATACTCGGCTGTATCGATTGCTCTTCTCTTACCCTCAACATAATCAATCATTTCTTGATAAGATTCAGGAATAACAGAGGAATAACCAGGAGAATCAAACCCATCTGCATCTCTAGGAACATAGAATGAATAAACAAATGTACCTGTTGGGATATATTTGTCAGATTCGTTCAAGTTTCTAACCTTAGTATCGACTTTAACTTGAATGAGTGTACCGGGAACAGACAAAATATCACCAGATTGGTCACTCACCGCATTAGCCGATGGATCGAAATCCGGAACAAATGTTTTAACAACGTTCGCAGATTCCGCGTACTCGTCAAATTCATGAACGTGCTCGGTGTAACAAACTTCAGAATCCATGTGTAAAACAGAACCAACCGGAACAGGTGCTTTAAAAGTGGTGTTATCTAAAGAAATGAATCTTGGGAATGATCTTGAAAATGCACCTGCAGAACAATAGGCTAGTTCAAAAGTTTGTCTTAAGAGATATCCACCGAAAATGATACCATTTTTGTTTCTGTATTGAGGTTGTTGGATTTGAGCGGCAGAAAGTTTTGTGTCCTTCATTAAGGAAACGTTTTTAGGATTTTCTTCTGAAGTTAATAAGGATTTGCTAGCACCGTATAATGAATGGATGATGGCTGATTCACTGGCAGTTGGAGGCACTTTTTCCAAATTGGAAGTTTTAGCACGCAGTTTTTTAGCAGCTAAATCTGAAACGGCTCTCTTGAAATCGATCCATTCATTTTCTGTTGTTGGCAAGAGCTTGTTGATTTTGTGTGACTTTCTGGTGGCCGGATTTCTAGCAACAAAGGTGAAATTTGCTGAAAGGAAGGCCTTGGACTTGTCTTCCTCGATGATCTTGATGGTGACTTCCTCTGGCAATTCGTCTTCGTACGCATACCCCTTGATGCAGATTTCCATCGACGAGTTACCGGTGTACGTCATGTACCCGACGAAGATGAAGTTATATTTGTTGATTTCTTCAATCTTCTTTTTGACATAGATTCTATTGATAGACGCTGTGACATTCATTGGCTCAGCAGGCAGACAATGCGTGTATGCCACTTTACCTGCAAGCGAGTCCAAGTCCTGGAACAAGTGTCCGAATCTCAACTTCCCACTCGCGTTGATGTAAAAATCTCTTAACTCCAAGTCGTCTTTGAACGGTAGCTTGAAAAAACAGAAGGAATCTGCACGCGTTTTTTCCACCACCAGGTCCGTCTTCACATCGTCGAGAGTCAAGGAGTCGAACTGCTTACCTTCCTTTTTTCTCTGCGCCTGTTTTTCCAATATCTCCCACCAAGTCAATGGCTTTAAAACCTTGCACTTTGACGATTTCTGGAACTCAGTCTTGTCAGAGATTACTGTAGCGGTGGCATCGGTATTTGACGTTTCTTTCGCATAATCGCGAGCCCCGGCCGGCTTGTCGTACGAGATCAATCTCACCGAGGATCTCCACAGCGGAGTTCTGAGTGTTCTCACTAACATTTTGCTTTTCGATGTCTAAATGGGTGGGGCTAATAATCTTTGTGATAGCCAGGACGCTCTGCTTTTATGTTTTCCCGGAGAAACTGGTTCCGGAGCGGGAAATTCTACGAGAGACGCTCAGCACTGTCCCCGGAGAAGAGGGGCCTCTCACAAAGAATCACATTGGGTGGGGTAGCTACAACTGTGGACCGGAGTGAGCCTGTGCTGAAACAAGGGCCGGGATATACACGCGGGGGACGGAAAAATGTTTTCAACGGTTAGCCGTTGGCTTGGCATTGCTCAGGACAGTTGTTTGGTGTGTCTCGCAGTGGAATGCCAAGAGAACCGTTGCAATGATTTCGCTCAGCAAACACACACACGGCAACTCTGCTTTCTGGATGGATATGCGTGTTTCGTGCTGTGGTGTGAGGTCACGTGACCTATTCTTTCTTTTGTCTCGATTGCTTGTGGCGCACGATTCGTTCAAGCGCTCGCTTGTCGAATGTTTGGCCGTTGGCCATGTTGCTCGCTCAGCGGCACAGCCAGCTCGCTCAGCTTGGCCCCGCGCAAAAGTGGGTTCATTTGGGTTGACATTTATCGTGTGATTGGGCCTAAACGAAGCTCTCTAATTTCTAGCAGAAAAGCACATATGCCGTTTTCGCCCTCACTGGAGCATATCTCAACCATTTGCAGCGTGGGAATTTGTGGCAGCATATTTTTCGGCTCCGACCGTCCTTTGCTCGTCTGAAAACCACCATTCATAGAGGCTCTTTGATGCTCTTGTGTGAATGCTATCAATTTGTGCTGAGCGTGTCGCTCGTTCCCCTCGTTCCGGTTTTTTTATTATAAATGAAAATTCCTTTTTCCTTTTCTCTTGATGTTGTCTTTTTTTTCCCTGTGGAACCATAATCCTATCTCTCCAAAATGGATCTCATCTTAGAAGTAACTGACCATTATCTCTTTGATAATTTATATGCGAAAATATTGCCTAAATCCATGGAATCTTCGATCCCTTATGCCCCAAAAATTCTTTCAGATACTCTCAATCTGTTCGCTAATGGCACTAGTGATCCAAGATTGCACCAGCTGTTTGAGCCTATTTCTTCAGCCAGACAAGTTTATGGTTTAAACGCTGAATACGAATGGTTCCAAGAAACTGCGCTTTCAACAGCCTCATTGCTGTCAAGATCTAATCTACTCAGACAAGGTTTTTCAGTATTCATAATCACTTCCATCTTCGGTTGGCTTCTATATTTTATTGTTGCTTGGTTCTCCTTCACTTATGTCTACGATAAAACCAACTTCAATCATCCGAGATACCTCAAGAATCAAATGAAGATGGAAATCTGGCAAGCCTCAACTTCCATTCCAGTCATGGTGTGTTTAACTCTTCCTTGGTTCTTAGCTGAACTACATGGCTACTCTAAACTCTACTACAATGTTAACGAATCAACCGGCGGCTGGCTTGCCATTCTCTATCAAATTCCTGCATTCATCATGTTCACAGACTGTGGGATTTATTTCATTCATAGATGGTTGCATTGGCCTATAGTTTACAAATTGCTTCATAAACCACACCACAAATGGATTGTTTGCACTCCATTTGCTTCTCATGCTTTCCACCCAGTTGATGGTTATTTCCAATCTTTACCATATCACTGGTTCCCATTCCTTTTCCCATTACACAAAGTGTCTTATCTTTTCCTCTTCACTTTTGTCAACTTCTGGACCGTCATGATCCACGATGGTGAATACATGTCTAATGATCCTATTGTCAATGGTGCTGCTTGTCACACTGTGCACCACTTATACTTCAATTACAATTATGGTCAATTCACCACTCTTTGGGATAGATTAGGTGGTTCATACAGAGAACCAGAAAGTGAATTGTTCGATAAGAACATGAAGACCGATGTTTCTCTTTGGTCCAAGCAAGTTAAGGAAATGGAAAGAATCAGAAAAGAAGTCGAAGGTGGTGATGATGAAAGAGTCTATGGTACTGAAGAAGCTTTCAAGAAGAATAAATAAATAAGCCTCTCTTTGTCTCGCTCTTGTTTGTATGTCCTTAAATTTTATGTATTTTGTGATGTCTATTCTTCTTATAACTGAATGATTTGAAATGAAAGAAGTCGCTTATAAAAAATCTATTTATTTCTTATCCAAATAAGCCTCTCTTTGTCTCGCTCTTGTTTGTATGTCCTTAAGTTTTATGTATTTTGTGATGTCTATTCTTCTTATAACTGAATGATTTGAAATGAAAGAAGTCGCTTATAAAAAATCTATTTATTTCTTATCCTCCTGGATCAATTTGGTCAATCTTTCACAAATAGCGATGATCTTCTCCTCCTTGTATCTTTTGCAAACAATTTGCAAACAAACTGGCTTACCCATCATCAAATCTTTGTTGTAATACTCCCAGGCAGACTTGTCTCTATCAGTAGCATACTCGTTAGATCTATCCCAAGTGTCATCTTCTTCATCAACGAAACCAACAGGAATGGAAATCGCCGTGTAATCTAACACATTCAAAGATCTCGTATAACCATTTGTGATTTTTGGTTGATCACCAATAATCCAATTAGGAGCAGCATATGCGGGCATGATAATACAATCCATGTCACCATTTTGGGCCCACCAGGAATCAAATAATTGCTGCATTTCATACTTCATTCCAACTCTCTGCATAAACTCTTCCAATGTATCCATCTTCATCGGACCGGTGAATGATCTTTTGAGTAAATCAGACATTGGTTCGCCCCCCAATTCACAGAAATCATTGATTTCTTTGAAGGCATCACACGTGTAAAAGCCTAAAAGTATGTTTGTTAATTTTGTGAAAGAGATCTCATCTGTCAAGGAAAGATCCCAGTTGGTGATTCCATTCTGATTCAACAATTGTTGGACTTTGGTGAGCTTGTTGAGAATTGGAGGTTGAGGCATTATTTCATTGTCCCATTTTAAAATACCAACTTTCATGTCACTCTGCTTGGTTTCTAGATAAACATCGTGTCTCCATGGGATTTGGACCCATTTAGGGTCTTTTTCACACAATGGGTTTGATAAAATGGCGTTTGAAACCAAACTCAGATCTTCAACAAATCTGCACATTGGACCAACCACTGATGGGATGCATGTTTGGTTTGGATAAGAGTTTGCAATGTCCAGATATGGGAATCTGTTAGACCCTGCTCTAAGTCCATAAACGCCGTGAACCACAGATGGGATTCTGATGGAGCCGCCGATGTCTGTTCCGATCCCGATGACAGAGGCCTTTGCTCCGAGCAATGCACCCTCTCCACCGGAGGATCCCCCCGGTGCCATTCTTCTGTCGAGTGAGTTTGTGGTGATTCCAAGGTTGGATGCGGTTTCGCCTGCCAACATTGCCATTGGCACGGTGGATTTGACGTAGAAGACTGCACCCTCTTGCTTCAGGATCGTGGCGATCAATGATTCGTCGTAGAACGACTTGCGATGGGTGATCTTTTGTTGGATCTCAAAGTTCTTGTAAGGCCCTAAATATCCAATAGCGGTGTCGATTCCTGGGAGGTTGATTTGGTCTTTCAGTGAGATGGGGATCCCATGCAGCTTTCCTTTCAGGGTTTTGTGTTCTGCCAGATATTGGTCCAGTTGGAGTGCCATTTCGAACGCCTTTTCGAAGAAGATCTCTGTGCAGCAATTGGTCAGCTGGTGGACAATGGCCGCACGATGGCAGTAGGCCTTGGCAATGTCTAAGGCCGTCAAACGCCCCTTCTCTTGGTCTTTCAAAAGCTCTGTGGCGGGCTTGTTGACGATTGCAATTTCCGCTGACGACAGTAGAGTGTCTGCAAAGTCGCTAGCGTTTACCACCTTATCTGGAGCAGGAACATGTTCGAGTCTCCATTCGCCTGGGATCGCCTCAATAAGAGAAGCAGCCTTGCGTGCTGCAACCTGTGTGTAGTCATTGTCTAAAACTGTCATCCGTGCTCTTTTTCTGCTACTCTGCTAGTCCAATCTAAGATCTAGCTGAAATATTGAAGTCAAAAATCAAAAAAAAACAGTTTTCCACCGGCCCGGTGCGACGGAGCAAATTTCCAAGGACCGTTGCACGGCTGTAGCACAAATCAATTGAGAACAAAAATAAACGCTGTCAGCAGCGCGAGCACCAAAAACAGGCTGGGATAATTAAATGGATCGCGACTGTCACGTACGGGGTCCATGGAGAAGAAGCCGCAAATCGCGTCCTGAGCGTTTGCAAGTCTTGTGTGATGCTGGGAAGGGCTCGGAGACGCTGGTTGTGTGTAGATCTCGCTTTGGAGGTTTCCCCCTGCGTTGAGAGAGTGTGCTAGCAGTGCCAACGCACCAAGATACAGCACGGGGGGGAGGACCCTTGATAGAAAAGAGGGGCCGGCAGAGGCGACGGGCAAAGATGTGCGCGAGACGTGGTTTGGCGTCTCTGTGGGTGTTTCATGTCTGGTGGGCCATTCGACGCTCTGGTTCATGGCGTGGAGAAAGAAGGGGCGTAAAGAAGCGAGTTTGTTTGGTGTAGCATCACTTGTAAGCTAGGCTTGAAATTTTTTATAGCTCGTAGTGAGTTGTCGTTTCGGAGATAACTCGGTAGGTATTTATTATACAGGAGGGCATAGGGGGACATGGGCCGGAATCACAGAGAGGGTGCTTCGGAGGCGGGAGACACGTTTGGAAGCTTGTCCGAAGCGATGGGGGGTTCTGGCGAGCCAGTAGCGCCACTCCGGTCTACGACGTCATGGCCGGTGCCGAGCTCGTTTAGCGGTAGCTGCACAGAAAGCTGCGGCGGCTGATCGAGCGTGGAACTGGCGTCCAAGGTGTAGAACGTGGCTGTGGCCGTAGCAGTGGGGTCGTCAATCTCGGACTCGAGCTGTGCGGCCCGAGCCAACGAGAGAATCGGATGTGTCTCTCTCATCTCGCTACGAGCAAAGTCCAGGGCCAATCGTCTGCCCTCCTCGGACCGCAGCAGTTGTCCGCCCGCACCATGTTTGGGCGACATGGGGAACCGAATGCTCACGTCTTGCTCCGGCAGCAGATCATCCAGACCAGTGGACAGATCCGGAACAGGCGATGCCAAGAACTTTCTTTTCTTGCGTAACGGCGAAACCAGTTTTTCCGACTGCAACTCTGGAGGATTTTCCCAGGGCGGAGATTCATAGCCTTTAACTAGATCAGACATGTATTTTGCACGTTTGGTCTCTGGCGTCAGCTCAGCGTCGACCAATGGAGCCGCAGTTTCGACCGCATCTTCTTCCAAATCGCTACGCGCGCCCAGAGACTTGCGTGTCTCACTCTCTGTCAGTCTCACAGTGGCAGTCCGCGCAGTGGACTCGGCATTGAATTTTGTGCTCATGGTACTGAAGTTCATATGTTCAGAGGGTGAGGCCAGAGAGAGCGGGTTTGGAGAGCTGAAGTTCTGCTGGTATCTGTTTCTAATGGATAGGTCGTCACTGAGATTGCTGGTGTCGTGATGGTGCAGTGGTTCATTGCCGATTATGACATCATCTCTCGTGAGAATGTTGACATTGGCAGCATTCTCGTAGAACTCCTTGATGTGGTTCACGTTTCGGTAGATTTTTGTTGAGTTGTCCTTGAAATCGTCCAACGCAGGAACCATGGAGTCCATAATGATGGCATTACATTTGGAAAGGTTATGTTGAATCGTCTGTAGGTGCTGAGTTATCATGAGTTCCACTTGATCTAGCTCGTCCAGCAGCCTCGCTCGCTCTGGATCATCCTTGTTGACATTGGACGAGTAGTAGAAGGATAATCGTGGATGTTTATCCGTGGGTGAAGCAGCAAAGTCTTCCTCCTCCTCCTCCAGGTCTCTCAACGCGTCATCTTTCTCAAGCACCACAATGGGTCCCGTAGCTCTAATTGGAGTATGTGGTTGGCTCGTCGCTCTGGACGCTATCCGTGGCGTTTTCGGCGTTCCTAAGCTCGACATTAACTAATAAATCGCCTCCGGTGTATGACAATGATTTATAAACAAAACATTCACACACGTCTGAAAAATTATTTATCGCGTTTGGCGAGAAGTGAAATGGGAGGTTTCACTTGGGGAGAGAAATGGGGGTTCACAAAGGTGAAAAATGGGGGTTCACATTGGAATGCGGGGGGTGATTTCAATTCATTGGACTATTTTAGTGGGCTTTCAGAGGAGTTGCAATTTAGGTTTAATGAATTTGCTGAGTAGTTTGCAAATAAGTAATAGGATCGTGCTTTCAACTGTCTGAAAGGCACTCATGCATAGCCGAAAATGACGGTTATTTGAAACTTTGTAATGTAGCTGTTTTCAAACATTTTTGCAAGCATGTTTGATGAAATAACCTTTTTTTTTGATGCCTAACATTTCATTGATGCTTATTGATGGCAGGGCGATACTATTGCATTGTTAGCAAGAAACTTTTGTTTATATAAAATATGTACAATTATTATTTAACTAACTTTATACAACGGTAAGAAGAGAAGTATTCTTTTAATGTATAATTAATATTTTTCTCTTCTATTTTTAATTATCAATAATCTTATTATTGTTGTTAATTCTTACTCTTGTTATTTTTGTCAACATATTTCGTATAGTTACATTGAAGGAGATTTACTTATTATTATCTCCATATTTTGTAGTTTAGCGCTCAGTGTCTGTGTTAGTTTCAATCTATGTTTGAATTTCCTCTTGATGCAGATAATCGTTCCTTCCATTTTGAAACTCACACAAAAAAACCGAAAAATAAAATTAAAGAATTTTTTATAAAAATCATATTGAGCTCTACTTTTGACTACACCATAGTGTTGCAAACGCGTCAAATATTGTACCAAGTGACTTTTAGCCTTTCAAAACGTGTCTAACAAAACTTATAACGCATGTTCTTTTGAACACATATTTTTTACCTTGCAGTGATCTCTTGACAAAGCCCCATTTTTGGCATACCTGGGCGCGTGGTGCAATGGTTAGCATGTCTTCTTCCGGCGGGGATGGTTGCGGGTTCGAGTCCCGCCGTGCTCTGGTTATTAAAAAAAATTTTTGAAATTATTTAGCTCAGCATTCGACGGTTAAAGTGCAACTTCAACAAGGCTGCATGGCCTAGTCGATTGTTTTTTGCAGTCAAGAACAAAAACCTTTCAATTTGGCCATGTCACACAACTATTTCCACAACTCTCAGTGATAGATTTCAAGGCTATAATTTGCACATGCATTTCTTCTTACTCGTAACTCGAACTGAACGGAAGCATTTTTAACATCATTCGAATACCGATTCCTAATATACCCACCCAACCTTCTGAATTCTTTTCTAGCATCCAAATACCGTTTCAATTATGCCTAAACCTTTAAATTAAAAACTATAACTAATTGCACTCTATTTAAACTAACAAAACAGCATTAACAACACCATCTCTATCAGGTTCGTTGGTAATTTGGGCATATTTACCCCAAACAACTTTACCACCAGCAGTAACCAACCCCAATTCAGAAACATTGACTTCAATGATAGTACCCTTTGTGAGAACACCCATTTGAGTGTACATTGGAGATTGTGGGTTTTTCTTAACTGCCAAAATTGGCAACAAAACAGTAACGGCCAATTCAGGGTGAGTCACATTCGCCTTCTTTTGTCTCAAAGCAGAAGGTCGAATGATTCTTTCCATTTTCACCGGTCTTCTAGTGAAGCCTTCACCAACAAAGGTGTGCTTTGTTATCATTCTCTTCCATGCCTTGTTCTTTTGCTTACCAGTCTTAATCACCTTGAACATTTCTTCTTCACTGATACCTCTAACCTTTGGCAATGGAACTGAATATTTATCAGCCTTTTCCATTCTCTTTTGTTTAATAGAACTTGAAATGGCCTTTGCTGTGTTTTGCTGTTCTCTATCCAATAAATAAGTTGGTAAAGCTTCTCCATCATCTTCCTTTGGCTTAGAAGGACCCTTCAATTTGCTTTGTTCATGAGCCTTGATCTTCTTCTTCATAGAAACCTTCTCAGCATAACGTTTCTTTGCAAACATCTTACCCTTCCAACCCTTCAATTCTTGTGCGTTTTTAGCAACCTTGTGACTTTCTCTCGCCTCTCTCTTTCTCTTACGTTCATCATGATCCAGTCTTCTACCATGTTGTTTGATGTGACGTTCAATATAGTCGTTTTGAGGCATGTTGAAGTCGTTTTCAAATGAAAATCATGTTTAGGATTTTAGTTCTTTTAAAAAATTTTTTTTGAAACTAGTATTTTTTTTTTGCACAGCCTGGAAAGTTTTTTTTTTCACACTTTATAAGGAAAGTCTGTCTTTAAGAATAGTGAAAATAAGCAAATAATGTCTGTGGACAAGCTATTATTACAGATTTCAGAAAGTTTGGACGCAACTAATGCTTCATTAGATAATGTTTTGGAAAGTCTGGACGTTTCAGGGGATTCAGTACCTGAATTAGTTAGTCAGTTGTTGAAATCTATCAATCTCAAGAGTGATTCTAATCCTTTAGAACCGGTGTCTTTGTTGGCATTGAAGAATTCAAGTATGATTGGATACTTGACAGATCTTGCCATTCTTCTGAATTTACGTTTACAGTCCATGCAAGATGATAATTCTTTGCAAGATAAGAAGGAAGATATTGAAAAATCATCTGTTGTTCACCGTGTTACTATTGAAAGAGGTGTCAAGTCATTGGAAAAGAAACTCAGCTACCAGCTAGAAAAGCTCACAGCGGCTTATCAACGTAAAGAAAAGGAACAGGCTGATATTGAAAACAATGTTCAAAACCTTGGTAATGAAGAAGAGGAAGAAGAAGGAGATGCTAAATCTCAAAATGGTTCTGGTGACGACGAGGAAGAATCTGACGACGAAGGCTTGAATTTCAAACCTAACTTGGGCGCCCTAATGGGTAAAAACACATCTAAGGCATTCAAGAAGAAATCACAACCACAACCTGAAACCGAACAAGATGATCAAAGTGATTCCGATGAAGAGAATAAATCAAATGGTAAATATAAGCCTCCAAAGATTGCAGCCATGGCACTGCAAGCGGATCCTGATAAGGAAATCAAGAGTAAGAAACAAAGGAATCTACAATCCATGGATGAATATCTTCAAGACATTTCAGATGCCCCTATGGCCGAAAAGTCTATTGGCGCCACAATCATCAACCAAGGTAGAGATATGAAGAGTAAGCGTCAATTAGAAAAGGAAGCTGAAATTCAACGTTACGAAGAAGAAAACTTCACCAGATTACCAGCTAACAAACTCAAGGAAAACAAAAAGGACAGATCAAGGAGGATGAGAAATGAATTCTTTGGTGAAGATTGGAGTATGTTCGATAACAAAAGAGAATTTAAAGATAATAAGAATGGACCTGCGCCAAAGAAGAGGAAACAAAATGCTTGGGATAAGGCCAAGAGAAAAATCAACTGATGTATGCACTTTTCTCGTTAAAACTAAAACCCTGTTTAATATATCTATACAAAAAATCATCATATAAAAGTACACCCGAAATGAAAAAAATCCTTGTTAATAAGGTGAACTATTCTGCTCCCTCATCATCGTATGTGAAAATGTCTTGAGCAAAATCAATGAGATCTTCAAATATCCTTTGTTGGCAATCCAACTCTTCTTTAGTAGTAGCATCACCACCAAGTAAATTACCTGACCAAACAATGGCTAAATTCTTGGCGTCCATCTTCAGCATTGGCATATGCGTCAAATTGATGAAATGTTTCAATAAATCTTTCAATGTGAAATAGTTACAATCTGGTAATTCGTAAATGAATTGATGGAATTGAGCCTTACGATTTTGGGGATCAGTTAGCATTGATGCTTGAATAAAATTTTCTCGTTGCTCAACTGTCAGTAATGGTTCAGGCAATTGAGAAAAGAATCTTTTCAATAATGATCCAATCAAGTAAACATAGTCATCACCTACTGAATCAAGATTTGGAGGATCGAGTATATCTAAATCATCAGGATCCTGATCTATACGATTAGCCAAATCATCCAGTTGAGTTTTATTTGGACTCATTCTGTAAACACCTTGAGTTTGAGATCCGTACTTTTCAATATTTTCCATACACTTAAGTACAAACAAGGGAACTGCTTCATCATTGAGCGGCAAGTTTTCTAACGGTAAACCAAAGAGTCTGTGTCTAAATGAAGAAGCAATTGAAGCAGAATCATGATCTTCGGCTGGCGTTGTTAACGTTGATGAAGAGAATGATCTTTCTTCAATTGGTCTTGGGCCGTTCAAAACTGGAGTTCCCGGGTCTAAGGTACCATAAGAAACAGGCTCATCGTATGATGGAGCAACTGCAATAACACCTGTTGGGATTATGGTTGGCAGTGGCTTGTTGGATTCGCTAGTCGCAATACTTGTAGCATTTGAAACGTTTCTCAACTTGGAAGGTTGATGAACGGCTGAAGTATTTTTAATGATTGGCGTTTTACCTGTTGGGATTGGGGCACTACCATAAAGAGGATGACGAACAAACTCAACAGGCTTGAATGCATCTTTTGAAGATCTTGAAGAGCCTTTGATGTTAATATAGAGAGCCTTTTCAACATCAATAGAAGAAGCAATTTTTCTCATTGAATCTTGTCCATTAATTGGAGAGATGGTATTACCCACACCAATGAGAAGTGATTCCGTGTAGATGGAGTACTTTTCGATTTGAACTTCCAAAGCATTGTCCAATTCCACGATCAAGTCAACAAAAGACTTGGAAATCTTTGGTCTGTGAACATCGACCAATTGATTCTTCAATCTTTGAGAGCCATGAGCTTTTTTCTGGTAATCCACTTCCGAGTCTTTGATCTTGGTTTTCAAGACATCCTGTTGTTCACTAACTGTTTTTCTACCACCTAGAGTGATCTTACTTTTGTCTCTATCCAGATTGACCAACTTTTCCATATCCGAACATAAATTGGTGTACTTATTTCTAGCCTTTCTAGCTTGAGAAATCGCTTCTTGAACTTCCCTTTCCACCCTGTTACCCTTTTCTTTCAATTGTTTTCTCAAAACAGAAAAGTGTTGTACAATGGATGTCAATTCGTTGGAAATAGTTTGCAGACCCTTGATGTATGATTCTCTGACATTATATGTCTTATTATCGTATTTAATGACATCTGTTAAACAGGCAGGGATGGTGCCTTTTGTGACAAAAAGATTGGTGGAAATAGAGCTTTGGCAATGTGTCACTGCTCTTTGTGTCTCCTTGTTGAACCGACTTTCATTGTGCACCTTTCTATTCAGAAACAAAATGAACTCATCACACGTTTTCAACGAGTGTTTCAGCCTTTGGGATAGCACTTCGAACGCCGAGTCCGACTTCAAAACATCTAGCAACGTCGGATCCTCCAACAACTGTGGCGAGGAAGGAATGTCAAACGATTGCTGGCTCATCAGACGGTAACTTAAATGAAAAAAGCGTGTAGAGAACAAGACACACTTTCGAGTCTCTAAAAATATGTACCCTCAAAGAAAATATCGAATCAAAAAATCACGTGACGTCACGTGACGCTTACCTAAGCGGTTTTTCCGTTTTGGGAAGTGCGGCTGATAAGCTGAAAAAAAGGATGATAGCCGAATGCTATTTCTCTGTCGTGTGCATCCTTTTTCTTTCAGGAAAAGCAGCTAGGGGGTTCCGGCGTGGATTTTCGGAGGCAGAAGTTATTTTAAGCGATAGAGAAGAGTTTGAGGACCCCAGATGTATTTTCAGCTGACACCGGACTCGTGTGTAGAGGCTGCTCAGACGCGTATAAACATTCCGCTCGATATAAATGCAAAGCCAACGGTGGAGCTGTGCAGAGTGTGTGCGACAAGCGAGAATTATATTGCAGATGATTTAGAACAGGTTCTATCATCAAGATCGTCTTCTATGGACTCTGAATACTCATATTCACTTGCGCAATCTTATGGTGGAAGTTCTACGCAACTTTCCACGTCTCCCTCGTTCAGCTTTGCATACCAGACAAGAAGAAAATTGTCATTGAGATCAATATTCAAACCGGCATCTGTGGAGAGTTTGCTAGATATGAGTTTCAATTCAATTACGTCGGAATGTTCCATTGAAGACCATCCATTATTACTAAAAGAAGACGAGGACCAGGCCGAAGAGGAAATAATGGGAGACATTGATGAAGAGGAGTCATATCACTCCATTTTAAGCGATTCCGAATTGAATTTCTCTGTCGCTCGTGTAAATACCTCAAGTTATGACCAGTCAGACAATAATACCAAAAATACAGTCATAGAAATGGGACCACAAGAAGATGAGACATTGTCAAGCTTCTTCTTGCTGAAAAAAGTGGTAAACCTCTTCAAAAACTTAAGCACGTCCACTTCGACACTCACTGAACAGTTTGCAAAAAGCACAAAACCGATAATAAGCGAAGAGGTTATTCTGGAAACGTTCAATCCTCGATGATGGAACTCAGTAGTGCATCAGAACCCGAGCGACAAGAAAGATTGAACACGTTCTACTTGAAACATTATGCGATTATCCAAAATATGCAGAATAAGAACTTGACAATGATTTCCGAAGAAGAGTTGGACGTGTTTGATCAGTTTCTTGTTGATAGTTATATTCACACCGGTGATTCCGAGTACAATTTTGAAGACGAATTATTCAATAGATTATGTCAAACACTGACATGGAAAGTCCAACGAAGTGATACTTGTTGTTTAACCATCGATTATTTGATTGAGTTGAAATTCATGTCATTGGCTAGACACAAACTTTGGACAACTACTACATTCGAACCAAGACAGGATGCTTTACCTAGTTTTGATTCCATATATGATGATATTATACCCCCAAAAAGAGCAGAGGAAATACCCTCATTCGAGCCCTGGATGAGTATGAGAGATTTAACAAATTTACCAAAAATCGCCGGAAGAGGCCTTAATGGTAACAATTCAATCCAATTCACAGCCAAAGGCTCACAATCCAAACGATTCTCGCGTTTGGACATTGCTAACTGATTCAAAAATCAAACTTTAAACTTATTTTTTACTTTCTTCTCTGTACAATAGCTTAAATTTTGCTGTAAAGTTTTTTCCCGTGTTGGTCCGATAATATTACAATTAAGACTCTCCCAGAAACGACTTTCAATTTCTTCGGAGTTATAATTTGTATGTAATGAATGTTTTATATAGCAAAATTTGTTTCAGATTCGGAGTCATCAAATTCTGAAATTTGTGTTTCTTCAGATAGATTGATGGGTTCAAGGTCTTCGTTACCGTCTTTGTATTTGTTGATTAAGTGTTTTACCAGACTATCTTCTTTTGATTTCTCTGGATGATGTGATGAGTTTTGTGTGTTTGAAATGCTTAGCATTTTCGGGATTAACGAAGTGTCCGATTGAGACATAGTTTTTTGTTTCTTTGACTGGTTTGATTCATCTAAAACATTGTTTAATTCTCTCTTGGCACCATTTCCCTTCGAAATTACCGATTGCGGTTTCCACTGTTTTGCAATGTTCAATTCCTCTTGAAGCTTTTGCATAATCGGGATGTAAAAATTGGGTATTGTTGAGTTGAACATCTCATTTGCTTGCTTTGCCATTATATCCAATTTAGATAATGGATGATTCTTCCTTTTAGTGGTAATTAAATCCACTCCATCCAAAGCTTTAATTAGATCTCCATTTTCACTACCTATTGACCGACTTAGCTCATTAATTGACAATAGTTCGCTGAATTTTAGTAAACTCGTTACCAAGACCCGCTTCTCTTTTGCCCATCGAGTTTCTAATGCTTTCGTTTGAATTCGTTCTTTGTATAAATGATGCATGTCGTTCATTAAATGTCTATTCATAACAACTTCACGCAATTGAGCCAAACGGACACTAAGCACTGCTTTGTAAATCCCATGATGTTTATATTTGACAGTGAAAATGTAAACTGAATCAACATAAGTCAAGACACATTGATAAAAGTCTAAATCAATTGAATCATTACCGAACAAGTCAATGATCCAATCATATTTAGCCAATTTGGTCATTTTTGAAACCAGCGGTTCTAATTTGACATCTTCAAAACTAACATTGGCATTTAATTGAACAAGTGTGCCAGTGGATTGAGGATACAAGATGTCAATTGTTAATTTAGAATTATTATCTATGGTAGCATCTTCAGTAAACTTGCTTTCAGATTGACTCAAAAATAAGTCAACATGATCAACACATTGACAATCCTTTATACGATAAATCTCAGCTCCATCACTGGTCCTGCTGTTTGGATACTGGTCTCTCATAAATTTAGTGAGAATATTGTCGTGAACCGGAGACAACTGGGGAGATTTAATCCCAAAAGACTTTGCTGAGTCAAGTGATACACGCGTGTAAAGCGCAGAGCGCTCTTCATCACATGTTCGATCCTGTGTAAAGATGACTAAAGACATCTTTCACAAAGAAAATACAACATGAAAAAATGTTGTGTACTATTATTTTCATTCTCATCTGTATAATGCAAGTTAAAACGAACTACAAACTGAAAAGAGCAATCTCTTTGCAAGGGTTTATAATACAAATATAAATATACATAAATAAAATACAGAAAAGGCTGTTCAATCTTCTAAATTAGCAGATTCCACTCCGTTAGCAAGATGATCAACAATGCTTTCACTACGGGGTTCACCTGTTTCACCTGCTTTAACATCCTTTGATTCACTTTGAGCTGTAGGAACGATTTGTTCAGAAGCCAATTCAATGACTTGAGCAATATTATCTAACATATCAGAAATACCATCCAGATAAAAGGACTTGACTTCCTTAGTTGCATCTTCATCAAATGGGTCAGATTGGAAATCTGCATCTAAAAGATGGGCCAAATTTTCTCTACTTTCGTTCATCAGGTCAATAAGTTCGTCTTGTAAAGTTAATGGTTCATCATTGTGATCGAAGATAACCTGGGCCATATCACTTTCATCTTCATCTGAGTCTGTATCAAAAACAGCACCATGTTCAAAGGATTCATCATGGAAGTCATAAACACCTTCTTCAGAGTAAGCTTGATGATCAACATTTTCATTATAGTCCCCATCTCGGTGATCATGATTTTCAGAATCAACAACTTGGTAAACAAACAGAGGATCCAATGTATCTAAAATGTTCCCATTAATAACAACAGGCGAGCGCTCATGAGAAGCAAAGGTTGTATCATCAAACGTGGTATCTTCTGTAAGTGTATCATTAGGCTCAAAAGGTTCAGCATACAAACTAGAATCTTGAGCACTTTTTTGATTGAAATCAAACTCCAAGTTGGAAATTTGTCTATTCACGTTGAGCAACAGTGGCAAACTGTTAGTGGATGAAATGGTGGACATATTTTCACTTTCAGGATGATTAATGCCAATATCAACGTGATCGGGGCTTTCAAGGTCTTTTTCATCTTGACTCATACTTATCGCTTCTGGTGTTATCGTTGTTGTCATGAGTGGGAACTCAGTTACTGGAGTCATTGACAATTGTTGTTGATTTCCACCAGCTTCGATACCAAATTGGTTAATTGGAGAACCAAGTCCATTCAGATTCAGATGTAATGTTGGTCTCGCTATAACATTTGGTGCTGCTTGGGTTATACTTGTGACGTCTTTACGGTTTGTTGGAATTGGCATTTGAATTGGCACGAATTCTGAGCCCGTATTAGATTCAGTTGTAGTTAATGTATTGACGGACGTAACTGTTTGTGCAGATGAAGGCGGTGTTGTTGCCATAGTTACAGTATTGTATTTTTGTTGTTGTTGATTCAATGGCTGCAACAAAGGTTGAGAAATAGATGTTTGTAATGGCTTCATATGAATTGGTGATTTATCTGGTGATCCTGATTTCCCACTAAATGCTGTCATGTCGCTAGGTAAGGTCATCTTACGTAACAATGGAGAATCAGAATTAGGAATTGTCAATGGGTTTGTATTGGCAGTAGAAGTTGGGGAGTTTGATGATGCAGTAGTGGTCGCTCGTCTAACCGGCAGAACATCCATTGAAACAGTTGTAGACCTTGATCTTGGGATCAAGGGCACATTCGCCATGTCTGGGATTTCAATCGGTTCACTAGAGAGATGAGGAGAAGGTGAAATCAACGATGAAGTAGGCTGCGAGGATTCACGCAACTCTTGAGCCTCATCTCGTTCTTCTTCCATGACATCTTCCAGTTCTGGTTCTTCTATCTGAACTGCTAGAAGTGACGAGGATTGTAAGTCTGGCAAAGGTGAAGGTTGATCAAACAAGTTAATCAACGACTTTGGACCACCTCTTTTCAACTGGGACGTGGATGATGTTGTATCAACTGTACTTTTTGTCTGAGTCGTTGTAGTGTTGGTCCTATTAGTTTGAGACTGCATCTGAGTTTGTGTTTTTGTTTCACCTATTGTGCCCACAATAGTGTTATTCATAGTGAAGGTACTGATGAAGTCACTGGAAGGGTCATGATCTTGCAAGTTCTGATGCACTTGATGCTGGTATTCCTTTTGTTGAGTTGTCCCATTGTCGATGTATTTATCAATTTCGATTTCGTTGTCCATGATGTACTCTGCAGATTTGAGAGAGTCGAAATCCCATTTGATATCATAATTCTCTCCCTCGTCCAGGTTGTAAACCTCTGTCGTCTGTTCGTACTCCACTTTCTCCTTGTTGTTGTTGTTGTTGTTGTTGTTGTCTCTCCATAGTAGATACCTTCCAACTATATCTTTCAACAAGAGTGTTGACAAGGGCTTGTAATTTTTGATGAACTTACATTTGAGAACGCCTTCAGCTGAAGGCCTGACGTTAGGATTTTCTTCAAGACAAAGGGCAATGACGTCTTTTAAAAGCGTCGAATATTGTCTACCTTCAAGTCTTGGAGGCTCATGCTGAGTCAACAACTGCATAGCTCTCATAGCATCTTTATCACTATATGGAGGATTACCTGTTGCCATCTCGTAGATGGTGATACCGGCGGACCAGATATCTGCCTTGTAATTATACGTGGCACCCTCTGTGATCACCTCTGGAGCCATCCAATAGGGTGTACCAGCCATGGTTGTTCTCTTGAGAACATTATTTGTCAGTTTAGCTGCAACACCAAAATCACACAACCTCACATGCCCATCTTTTGAAATGAGGATGTTAGCAGCCTTGATGTCTCGATGAATCACATTGTTGTTATGGATAAACTCCAAAGCAACAAACAACTCACGTGCGATGATCCCTATGTATCGTTCGTCAAGCGGACCTGGCTTTAAAAGGGTTCTAATAGACCCACCTGAGCAGAAGTCCATCACCACCCAAAGCTGATGCCCCTTGATTAGTGCTTCATGGTAATGCGGGATGTTAGGCGCGCCTCTAAGATGCGAGAGAAGTTGAACTTCGCCCTGGATATCCTTCACCTCCTCGCTATCGGTGTCCAAGTTGAGTATTTTCACCGCAACAAGGCTGTTGTCCTTCAGCATCCGTGCCTTGTGCACTGTACCAAACTTCCCGCGTCCAACCACCTCCAGAAGCTTGTAATCCATCGAAATCTATAAGAAACAAGCTGAATTTAAACAGAGCATTGATTTTTGGTTGCCCCCCTGAGTTTGTAGCACACGGTAGCAAAAAAATAAAAGCAATCACGTGACCAAAAATCACGTGATTGCTGGTCACGTGATTTTTATTTATTTGATATCGAGTTTTTTCTCGTTGACCAAAATTTTTCACATTGGGACAACTTCTTTCTCCATTCAAAGATGTCGAAGGTTGCAGGCAAGTTTGCGAGCAAGAGCGGGTTGCTTCCACGTCCAAAGAAGATGTTTAAACAACCTTTTAAGCACGAAACGTACGTTCCTGCTGCGGACACAGGGTACGCAGAAGGTATTCTCCATCCTAAGAACATCACCAGAGATTACAAGCCTGCCACGGTGTTGACTCCAGAAGAAAGATTGGCAAACAGTGCCAAGGAGCCCGTGAAGAAGTACAGTGCCGAAGAGCTGGCTAAATTGCCTTCTGCACAACAGGAGAAGATCAAAAAGGCTGATATGAGAAGACAATATTTGAAAGCATCCTATGAACTGGAAGTCACAAGACTCAATAAGCAAGAAGAACGTGCAAATGAAGTGAAACTCAACATTGAGCAGGAAAAGGCTTTGAAGAAACAGCACAAACAATCCGACGCTGAGATCTTTACTGTTCCTACAATTGAAAGTTATCTCAATGGACCATTAGTTACTCCAAGAAGTGCTGAAGAAACAGAAGAACTCAAGTTGAAGAGAGAGTCCAATAGATTGATGAAGAAGTATGAAGTTGACACTCAACGTGCTCAGGCGCTTCTCGCTCTTTACAATGCTTCTTCCAAGTTTGCGATCGATGAGGAACAAGTTGAACAAATGGTGAACGAGGCCTTCTCCAGCGTTGCGGTGGATGCACAGAGAGAATTATACACCAAGTCTTCCTGGACTGATATCAACTCCGCTTCATATGATGAAAAGTTGATGGACACCATATTGGACAACGTCAATGGCGGTCCTGGGTTTGTTCAAGTTGAAGACCAATTGACTGGATTCAATAACGACATCAAGGACTTGGCTGAACAAATTCAACAGGAGAGAAACGAGAAGAAGATGGCCAGTGCCAAAGAAAAGGCATCACAATTTGATGAACTGAAAGATCAATTGAATGGAAATTGAGAAATCCATTTTTGATAAGTTCACCATCATGATTCTATCTAAACGCATGTAAATATATTATATAAATAAGCAATATAAAAAAAGATAAGCAAAATACAGCATAACGTGAGGTGTTTCACAATATACAGCGGCGTTTTCTCTATATACAGATAGTCAATTAGCTTATTTCAACCATTGGTCAAAGGCAGGAATCAAGGTTTGAGCCAAGGCAAAAGAGAAGACCAACTTTGGACCAGTGGTCAGAAGCTTTGGAGTCAAACCCTTGAAGAAAGAAGTCATACCTTCGTTAGCAGCCATGTTCTTGATGATGGTGAACCCAGATTCGTTGGTACCAAAGTTCTTGTTTTGAATTCTGGTCTTGATCACGTCCAAAGGAGCAGAAACAATCAAAGAGGCAGAGGCACCACAGATGGAAGAAACAAAGTTTTGGGACCAAGTGGCAGCAGAGTAATCATCTAAATGGTAGATGTATTCCTTAGCAAACGCAGAACCACCAAAGAGTGCAAAGGAACCTGGTGCATTTCTGGCCATGGTCCAACCCCAACCATTGTAGAGAGATAAACCTTCATCCCTGATGATTTGAATGAAACCTCTACCCTTGAAGGATTCTGGGTTAGTTTGTCTCTTGATCTTCAACACGTCCAATGGTAAAAGGATGACTTCACCAATACCAACCATGGAACCAGCAGCGGCTGAAAGCAAAGCCTTACCGGTCTTAGCACCAAAGGCGTCGTCGAAGTTTTGCTTGAAGTTACCTGTGAGGAATTCCTTAGCGACTGGTTGACCACCGTACTTGTAGATTCTTTGCAGGATCTTGTAACAAGCGGCATAACCTAAACCTGGGAAGAGGGAGAAAAATCTCTTGCCGACACTTTCAGCAGCCTTATCTTTGAAGATAACAGCGTTAAGCTTAGCTAATGAGTCAACTTTGCTGGTGTTGGACATCAATCTCTTGGAAACGGTATCAACTGGGTGGAAAACACCGATTTCACACACACCGGCAGCAGCAGGACCAAGGATTCTTGCAAGAGCTGATTGCTTTCTATCAACAGTGGACATTGGGCACAAATAACAAGATGGAAAGAAAAGTGCGCCAAGTGAAAAATGGAAAAAAATTAAAAATGAAAAATATGACTCTACTGATTGTAGATCTGGAAACGGTTTTCATTGAAAAGGGGTGAAAAATGTGGGTTTCACGTAATAAAAATGCAGAAATTAATGGGGGGAGGCATGGGTTTGTCGCACTGTTTTTTTTCTCTAGAAAAACGCGTTATTGCGCAAAAGCAACATGAGCGCAAACACTCTTTCTTTAATAACTCACTTTCCAGTGGGCCCATTGTCTCCAAAAAAGCACCATCCTATAGAGTATTTTGCTCTTTACATGCCCATACTATGTATGCCAATTTACCCCCGCTAGAAACGCCGACAGACGCGCCAATCTCTTTACGTTCTATAATAAGAAGTGATCAGAAATTTTCTTTCCTCTTTCAGAACTTATTGAAACCTTTCTGTTCTTCAGTTTCCCACGAAAATGGCATTTGGAGACTTCACCGAGGTGTGTCGCAAGGCTCCGCTGCCACTATGTACTCTCATTTACTCATTGGGCGAAAAAAGCAAAGATTCAGTCTTTCAGGGTGTCTTACCTACGTGCTATGCCAGAACAATTGATTTGGCCAACACGTTGATCTTCGAAGTTGGGACTGCATTCATCAATATTGGTAACTTAGTCATCTTGTTAATGATTTCATCACTTGTTAGACAACGATATACCTCTGTGGCACGGAAGGAGATGATGTTTTTCTTCTGGATCTCCATTGTCAATGTGATCTTACTTCTTGTTGTAGACACGGGTGTGACTCCACCCGGTTCAACGACATATGGCTATTTTGTTGCAGCAGAATTGGGTCTCCAAGCAACAGGTTGTTGGTCCTTGTTTTTTGCTGGACTTTCCTTTTTCAACTTATGGGAAGACGGGTCCAAGAAAGTGATGAGTGTACTCAGTCTTTCATCCGTAGTGGTTTTCATTATCAACTTTTTCATTGCTCTCTTCACTTTCAAAGGATGGGGCACTAGCTTGGGTCCTTCCAACACTACGACATTGTACGTGTTTGTCTTTGTTCTCAATCCGATCCTCATCGTTGCATGGCTGATTTGCCAGCTTTTTGTCTGTTTCATCACACTCACGTTCAATCGGTGGGCCGTGGGTGCTCTTGGCTTGAGTACATTCTTTTTTGTTGCATCTCAAGTCCTACTCTACGAATTCAGTGATAAGATCTGTGAAAATATCAACCATTATGTGGACGGATCAATTTTTTCCTCGATTTCAATGATGTTCTGCTACATGATGATCTACAAGTATTGGGACATTGTCACATTTGATGACGATGAGTATTATAGATACACCGAAGTCGTTTCAGGCGCTGGCTCAAAGAAGGAAGCTAAGTCTCTTTTGAATAATTGAGTAAATGATTTTTCTTCATTTCATTTTTTCAATTAGTATCACACACACACTGACGTCTTTCAAGGCACTAGTTCAAAAGAGGAGACTAAGTTTCAAGGATGAATCTTCTCTTCTTGTATTTCATTTTTTTTTTGCTTTAACCTTTATATAAATAGCACAATGTCTAATCAACATATTCTAAATTGCTTCTAAAACCTCCTCATCAACTTTATCCAACAACCCCCCCTTTCTCTTTTCTTGACCTCTCTTTGCAACCTTTTCACCAAAAGCAACCAGGATGAAATGCTCCAACGCCTTATAAAGCCATTGTGCAATAACCCATGTACTACCCACAATAGTAACCACCTTGATCAAAAACTGGAAAAATGGCATTCTTTGTTCAATAACAGCCATCTTGATAGGCTCGAAATCATACTTGAAAAAAATACCAGAGGCATACTTTTCATTAGTTTCAAAAGATGCCACTGAATATTGGTTCGTTTCAACTCTGGCTCCAAGCTTTTTGTACTGTGTAGGAACAACCTTCAAGCTGTAATGGAAAGTATGTCCATGTTGATCCGTCTTCTTGTATGTCATGTCTAAGTTGTTTTCAATGAATGGATAGAAGTTACCAAAAGAAAACTCATTAATATAATGACTAAAATTCAATTGATCCTTTGAAGGCCTTTCTCTTCCATAATATGCATGTCCTTCTGCTGTAATATGAAAATCACCCTGTACTCTATTAACAGGCAAAATTCCCGATATTCTACAATATGGTAAATCCAAGTTGACTCTAGAGCCTTTTTGAAGAAATTCTGCTTCCATACTTTCACCAAAAATCTTATCAATGTTGCTGTTCATAACCTTAGTTTCTGCACTGAAATAGTGTTCGGGTATGTTTTCAGTAATCCCCTCGAAGTTCAACAGTTCTTCACAGAGAAATCTATCTTCTGTTTGATCCCGAACATTAGCATCTAAATATTTACAAGGCATAGCAACAATAATGTCAAGATTCAAGTTGATGCTTTCTCTAATAATGGGATCAACACTGAATTGATAATCAATGTATCCGTCTATATACCCTCCAAACTCAACCCAAGCTAGAAATATCATACAGAAATATGTCAACAATGTCGAAAATGCTCCTCTTTCTGACCTCACTTGATCTTGACTCGGACGCTTGGGAAAAGCATCAAAAACTCTCATTGTACGAGACCCGTTTTCAAACATAACAGGCTCGATTTCTAATAATGTAAGGAATAAAATGCATGTATTCTTTAAAGAAGTGGAAAATCAGCCAGATTACGTAAGACCCATTAAAGGCTCAGCATAGTTTTTTACATTATTATACACACATTTATTTATTGGAAGGAGCAGCCAGAGGGTTTGATTTGGCGCTGGAGCCGTTATAGTTTGGATTGGATTTGTTGTGAACAGTGAAATATAATGGACATGTCTTGTTGGTTCTGATATGACCGAGAGCACCACATGTGGCACATCTTCTCAATGTGGATTTACCTTTACCAATACCCTTACCACTGATTCTACCTTCGGAGTCAATGTTGGCTGCGGTGATCATTGGAACCTTCTTCTTCTTCTTTTCATGCAGCTTCTCCAACTTGGCCAATTCTTCTTCCAATCTCTTTTTCACCTTCAAGTTTTCTTCAGTGTCATTGGTCAAGACTAGACTGTCACCATTATGCATACCTTGAACAAGCAGCTCTTGTTTACGCTTGACATAAAGTTCAACAACCTTTGGATCCTTGATAATAACAACTTTACGTTCTTTAATGCCATACTCGTTTTTAACTAGCCTGGTAATTTTCAAGAATCTTGGCTTTTCATTGACTTCATCGTTGATGATTTTGTCTGCTCGTCTCATATAATTGATGTCTCTCATTTCCTTGTCAGTGCGTTCTGGCGGAATTCCTGTCTTGGATTGCTTAGAAAGATTCTTTCTTTGCTTATACCAAACTTTAGAAATCTCATCATCATACAGCTTTTGTTGTTGTGCCACGTTGTATGAATGGACAACTGGATTGGGTGATCCGGAATGACCTGCCAGCTGTGCTGGAGCAGGCTGAGGAGTAGATGATTCAACATTTTTCAAGAACCCACCCTTCATGGAAGTTCTTAAGAAACTGATAGCTTCGCCCTTATGCGACGGATCACCCTCACCATGAATTTGTAACATGGCCTTACCTTGAGTAGCTTGAATAAAATTCTTAGTGGTGTTCCATGGGGCCAATTTATGTGCCATATCTTCTTCCGCTTCCTTAGGATCTTTGGTTTCTTTCTTGTTCCCGTTTTCATCTAAATCTTCTAACCTTTCAATTCTAAACAATTCCAGATCATCAAATCTTTGTTGTCCAACTAGCATCATTTCCATTAAACAGATATCATCAGGAGTAACCAGCTTCCTGATTTGATCATAATCTAGTAACAATTCACTAGTTTTGACCTTCCAATGACCTTGATCTTCACCCTGTCTCTGATATTCCATGAATTCTTTCAACTTTTGTCTATTTTGCATATCTGTTTGATCAGGGAAGTGGACTGAAATGTCCTTAACAACAATTCTTTGTCTTGGATTGTTATTAACAGCTCTGAAGACAACCATTTTTAACCTATTCTTATTAATGGTCGTGACACGTCTAGAATGGGGACCTGGAACTTCTTGTGCTGGATATGATTGCCCAACTGTAAACAATTGATTGATCGATCTTAAATAATATCTTGTGTTACTACCACCACCATGTGATCTAATAAGCAAAAAGTCGGTTGAATATGATTCATGTTGAAAAACAGGAGCTCTGATCATATGATTGTACAAGGCGGGAACAACAGTTCCTGATTCAACAAACCCGAAATTCCAAAATGGTGATCTATCTTGAACTCCAAGAACATGTGTTTCACCAATAGATAATTTCGGCCTATTATTATCATCATCATGAATTTTTCGATAATAGTTGATAATCTTGGAACCCATACCGAACTTACTCATTGACAATGGATATTCTTCTGAATATTCTAGGACAAAAATGTTACCTGTATCACCCAATGTGAGATCTTTGGATTCTTTGAATAACTGACTGATGTCCTTACCTCTATCCTTCTTCTTTTTTCTATGCTTTAATCTGGAAAATTGCATTGTTGTTCCTGATCTGATTGAGAACTTAGGTCTATGATATAACCTATTTTGTTTTGGTGGCGGTCTCACCTTATAATATGGAGTTTGCAGTCTTGCAGCAGGTGGTGCATGATCAATGATCATGGTACCAATAGTTGCTCTGACCTTAATTTGATAATTACCTTTGAGGAATTCATATTCTTTATCGTTTGAAACAGAAAATCTTTGTTCAATGAGTTTCTGTGTTGTTGGAACAATGGCAACATTTTGATCTATTTCCTTCTCTCTATCCATGACAACAATCTTATCATCATTTAAGTCCAACCTTAAATTCATCATATCGATATCAATCGTACCATTGAAGATCATTTCATCGTTATCTTGCCAGTCATCATATGCGAAGTTGTTGCTTAAAAGCGAGGTCATTTTAATTCTTTTTGGTGCATTACCCAATATTATTTCATCATCATTCCAAGTGGCTGTAGAAAGAAGCAGATCATGGTCATAATCTTTAATGTCTGTTTTATGATCAACATATTGCGTGGTACCTTCAACAACTGGAACGATTTTTTCCTCATTGATAATGTCAAATATCTTTCTAGGTGGCAACGATTTGATACCACGTTTGCTTTGCTGTTCTAAGTAATGTTTATTCGTCATCTTCAATTCCTTTCTAGTGTCAGATTCAACTTCAAATAGCATAGTTTTAGGCATCATCGGACCCTTAACAGGTTGAGGTGTTTGATAAGTGTACTGTAGCGGATATGTTGGGAACAATGTTTGTAATTTGATAGATTTACCTCTTTTGAAAGTGGGATAAAAGATCCTTAAGAGTGTTTCTTTGTTTTCTTCTCTCTTATTCTGTCTTTTGATTCTAGCTTCTTGGGCATATTCATGATTTTCATATTCTTCTGAACCTGAAACATCCATATCTGATTCAAGACCATTTCCATTGTCTGCATCTCCAGCAAAATCCATATCATTAAGACCAGCATTGGTATCATTAGTGCCACCCAAGCCAAGCAAATTTCCAGCCATTTCTGCTGCAGCATCGTCTTGAACACCTTCCATAGCCTCGCCTTGTAAATCTTTCATGAAATCGTCCTCTTCCTCATCATCTTCACCTCCCTCATGTCCACCACTGGCCTCCTCTTCTTCAGCAAGTTCGTCTTCATTTTCAAAATCAATGGCATCTTCAGCATGCACGGTTTTTCCTTCGTTGAAAAGCTCGTCAACTGCTCCCAGTTGACCGCCCAGGGCATTTTCAAAGTCCCTATCTGCTGACATCAAGAAAATGGCCCAATCGACGCGGAGTTTCGTTAAATCAACAAGTAAAAGACGAGCTTCAATTTCTAAAAATTTCCTACTGGCCAAGAAAATCAAAGAAAGTTGCTCAGCAAGTTTTCAGAGACAAATACAGTGTTGAAATAGAGCTTACATAGACCAATTTGGCGATGAAAAGTTAAATATTGCGTTTGAATGCTTGAGCTAGGTTTTTATGCAAAAAACTGGGGCAAAAACACCACTTGACAATCAATTTATTGTTGTTCACTTCATTTTGCTTTTTAATATTAGTCTACACAACGTAAAAGCAGATAACAACGGACAAAAACAAGCAAGAGTAAACATTTGCACCAACCAAAAATACACTTTTACCACTTCAAGCTACACCCAATAACCATCCATTTACAATCAAACTCTTAATCACCAATATCTGACCAACCAGACCACCTACAAAGCTGCAAACTTTACCAATGGCATCCCAAAACACTCATCAACATCATGCACCCCTTAAACTACCACCATTTCCCGTCAACCCCCCAATCCCCCAAATCCCAGCATTTATCAACACTTTTGATTTCGTCTCTAGTGTGGCTTTTGGAAAAGTGTGGAGTCTTGCTTACGTAAGACGCTTCTTTTCTCTGTATCTCATTTGGGAAATTGAGAAAATCGGCAAAATGTCCACAATGAGTGTTCAGATCAGCAAACAGACCTCACGAATGGTTTCAACACTTGCACCTGCCTCAGTTAGTGCCTTTTTTGCAGACAAATCCAGCACTGTTCAACCCGTGGACGCTACTTGGTATCTTCCTACGGTGCCGCTCTCTGGCTATCATGAGTTCATGAAAAGAAGATTGAACAATGCAGTTTACTTCGACGTTGATGGCGTCAAGGATTCCACCAAGCCTTATCCTCACATGTTGCCAACTCCAGAAGAGTTCAAACAATATGTTGAAAATTTAGGTATCAAGAACGACTCTGATTTGGTGATCTACGATCAACAAGGTATTTTCTCTGCATGTAGAGCCGGCTGGCTCTTTGAGATCTTTGGCCATGATATCAACAGAATCTTTTACTTGAACACCTTCCCTGGTTATGCCAAATCACGTTCTGATCCAAACCTTGTTATGAAGTTACACAATGCTGATACTTTAATTGATAAGAACCTGGTAACATCACCAACTTCTCTTCCTGCATCGGAATATCACGTCAGTTTCGACGCAACTAAGGTTGTTCTCTATGAAGACCTGTTAGAGTTGGTCAAATCCGGTGAAATCTCAAACTACAACCTTATTGATGCTAGAGGTGCCCAGAGATTCACAGGTGAAGTTGAGGAAATCAGACCTGGCATGTCCTCCGGTCATATTCCTGGTGCTATAAACATCCCATTCACCGAACTACTCACTCCTGAAAAGTCCTTCCTTTCAGCCCAATCACTGAAAAAGATCATTAAAGCTAAGGGTGTTGACGATTCTAAGCCTACCATTGTGTCCTGTGGCAGTGGTGTCACTGCCTGTGTTGTCCGTGCTGCTATGCAGTTTGCTGGTTATGATTCAAGCAAGATCGCCGTTTATGACGGTTCGTGGTCAGAATGGGCCGTTAGAGCTCCTAAGGAATTCATCGTTAAGGGTCCTTAGAATTCAAACTCCAGCTCTTTGTAATTTTGTTCTTTGAACATGTCATATAGGTTTTGCAATATAATATCCCATTGGATGTACCCCTCGTATCTGGTTCTATTTTCAAGCATCGTTTTGAGATACTCGACGATTTCCAGAAATTCAGAATACAGCTTTGATATTAGCACTTGACTCATGAAATTTAAAAACATGCCCATATCCTCATCGTTGATCACATTACTTTCGAGAGTTCCTTGCAACCAATTAAAAAGTCGCTCTTTAATAGTTGTAAATTGTTCCACTACGGAAGTGCCTTGGAATATCACATCAATTTCTTTCTTGGGTATAACAGTGTCATTGATGTGCGTGGCTTCATAAGCTTTCTTTTTCTTTGTAGGCGACAACAGATATGCAATGTCTTTTCGATTATTAAAAGCCTTACGTTTCTTAGGTGATGAGCGTAAAGATCGTCTCCGTAACTCTTCCTTGATTTCTCTCTGAATATCGCTAGGCAGAAATTCAAACACTTCCCAATCAATTTCATCCACATTCATAATAGCACCAGGTAAGCTGACTCTGGTGTTGAAATCAGGTGCATTCACTTGAACAATTTTCTTGTCTCTTTTAGTACCATCCATCGGTTTAAAATTCAACTTCATTTGATTTTGGTCTTGTTTAGCAATCTTTTGTGCAGAAACCAAGCCTTGCATACTAACACTAACACCTCTTAATTCTACAGGCTTAATATTCATGTATCTCCAAATGTATCGCATTTCACTTGCAAGAATACTAACTTCTCTGGTTGGTACACCCAATTTGCTAGATTTGCTCATAAAATTGCATCTACCCATACCTAGAAACTTAGGAGGATTAACAGGAGCTTCTGGATGTCTAATAGCAAATTTAATCACCAATGTAGAACTCATCATGTCAATTTCCATTAGTCTCGTGTTTAACTCCACAGCTAAACGTGTTAAAAAATCCTCTACTTGCAAATCATCAACAAACCGGATCCCCCAGTTAATATCCACGCCTAATGATTTCCTAGCGTATTCTTCAGGATGTGAGACAATGTCAATAGAGGTATCATCTTTTCCAAGACAATAGTTTGAAATCATTTCACTAGTTTTGATCCCAAAAAGTTTAGCTAGGTCCGATTTCGGAACCTTACGAACATCATTTATAGTCAAGCTGTCATTGTTTAGATGATCTGTCAGTTTACTTGCCATTTTGTAACCAATGCCAGGTAATTTATCAAATTTAAGCATACCAATTTCATTGGTAATGTTTTGATCTTCAATATGATAAACACCGTTAGGTTTGGCCTTTTTGAGAGCTAACTTCGCCAACAATACGTTAGAGCCAACACCACAGCTAACTGAACAGCCAGTTGCATAATCAAGACCCTGTTTTACATTTCTCATGATTTCTTGAACGGAGCTCTCTCGAGCCATTGTAGAAATGTCAACTAAAGCTTCATCCACACTAACAGGCACTATAGAATCAATCGGCAAAGCCAAAAGATGCTCATAGAACAACGTTGATTTAACTTTGTAATCGTCAAATTCATATGGAAGACAAACTAATTGAGGACAAAGTTCTTTTGCTCTAGCTAACCACATACCGTTACTTAAACCAAACTTCCTTGCTGGGTAATTACAAGAAGCCACGTCTGCTGAATTACCGCCATGTGTAACACACATAGGTTGTAAGTTTATATCTAGGCCTGCTTTAATAGCTGAGACAGTTGCAAAAAAACAATCAAAGTCCACATGTAGAATTGTTTCACCGGGAGAAGGTCCCTTGTTTCTTGCTTGAAGAACATTTATAGCTTTTGCTAAGAAAGTTGAGCGTAAATCGTTTTTCCATGTACTCAAATAATGTAAGCGTGACTTGGAAAAGAATTGCTTGAGAAAGTCTGGATGTTTAGCATCGACTATACTCGACTCATCAACAGTGGACGCTTCAAACAATTCCTCTTTTGGTTTGACTTGATTTTCATCAATGGGAAACTCCATATGTATATCATCGTCACTAAAAACATCTCCGGGTTCATCATTGTTCGATACTTCAGCATCATCGTCTATTATTACTGTTGTATCATGAGCATCTTGTAAGTTGTCACCTATCCGAATCCCTTGCTTAGTGGGTATAAATTGTTGTTGGCCAAAGGGATTCAAACCATCTATTCGATAAAGAGCCCAATTAAGAAGCCGGCCTTGTTGAATACTGTCCATGATCCAAGCAGGTTTCACAACTTTACAATTGGCAAACTCATTTCTCTTTCTAGGAGGTAAATGTTCAGCGACAATATGCGTTACTGATCCTTTAGATTTCAAATGATGCACAAATTTGCCTCCATTTAGAATAATCAACTTCCTCAACGTCATAATGTCTGGATCCGTTCGACCGTTAACATGGATGAGACAATTGTTTAATATATTTGTTTTAGGATTCTCACTAGTTTTCAAATACTCTTGGTCTTGTAATCCCTGTTTAGTAGCCTTAGCTTCAAAATATGTCACGTGGTCATTGAAAGCAATTTCCTGTGCTTTTTGGTCTTCATCCTCACTAACATCATCAGGATTTGAATAAACACTTTGTTCTTGTGCAAAGTTGAACGATTCCTGTCTGAAACTGCTTCCTATTTGATTCACATATTGGATAAACTGCGAGTTATTCATATTCTGCCATTGTTCGCTCTGAGAACGCGACTTATTCTTATCTTCATCTTCATCATTATCCGTTATGATTTCATCTTGAGAAACGTGAATTTCATCCTTTTCTTGCTGTTTTTGGTCTTGCTTCAACTGCTCATCTCGTGCTACGTTTGCTAAAATGACACTATCTGTCAAACTGTCCCATTCAGATGACATTATTTCATTTTAAGATGATAAAGAAGATAGTTGAACATGATTACTCTTTTTTCTTTCTTTGTACTAAGATTGAACTGGTGCTTCTAAATGATCAACAAAGTCCAATTTGTTAGGTTTCTTTCTCAGAAAAAAAGACTAGCTGTTGTTGGGTCTGGTCCCTCTGCTTTTTACACAGTTTTGAACATCTTGAGGACTCATTCTAATGAATATGAAGTTGACATGTTTGAGAAAAACCCTAATCCATACGGTTTGGTTAGAACTGGTGTTGCTCCCGATCATCCTGAGGTGAAGAACTGTATTGATAGGTTTAAAGATGTTGAGGAATACGGCGATTCATTCAAATATTTTGGTAACGTTGCCATTAGTGAAGAGAATGGGTTGAGTTTAAAAGACTTGTATGACAACTATAATGGTGTCTTATACGCTTATGGATCAAGTGAAGCCAATATTCCTGAAATTGCTGGTCATGAACACCCTGGTGTTATTGATTCAAAGACGTTTGTTGGTTGGTACAATAATGATCCAAAGTACAAAAACTTTGAACCACCCTTAAATAAGGCTAAGACCGTTTCTATTGTTGGAAATGGGAATGTTGCTGTTGATATAGTGAGAATCTTGTTAGGTAATCACGAAAGATGGTCGCAAACTGATATTTCGTCACATTCTTATGCTAAGCTCAAGGATAGTAAAGTTGATACAGTTAACATTGTTGCTAGAAAGGGTGTTTTAGAATCGAAATTCACCAACAAGGAATTGAGGGAATTGTTGGAAATGGATCAAGAAGGTGTTTACTTTGGAGGCTACAATGCTGAAGATTTCTCAGAGTTATTACAAAAGACTAAACTGGGTAGAGTTGAAAAGAGAAGAGTATCATTATTGGAAAAGTACGCAGAAAAACACCAAAGCCTTGAACCAGGCCAAAAGAAGTTCACTTTACAATATTTGAAATCACCAATTGGGTTTAAAATCAAATCTGATGACTTGTTAAAAGAGATGATTGTTTCCAAGAACAAGATCGTTACTAAAGATGACGGTAGTTGGACAATTGAGCCAGCAATGTCATTTGGTGAAATTGAGACCGACTTAGTCATTCTGGCTACCGGTTACCAGGCAAGTCCTTTATCTGAATTTAAAGATCTGGGCGTGCCTTTTGAGAAGGGTAGAATTCCAAACATTGAAGGCAAAATCCAAGGTATTGACAACTCTTACTGCGTCGGATGGGTGGCTACTGGATCTACAGGAAACATCAACTCAACAGTGATGAGTAGTGCCATAACTGCAGAAACTATTATTAAGGACATGCAAAACAATAGTGATGAAAAACCGGGTAGAGCCAAAATCGAGTCCCTCTTAGCAGCAAAACACATCAAACCATTCACCTGGGACCAATGGAAAAGAGTGGAGCTAGAAGAAGGCCTCCAAGGCGAAAACCAAGGAAAAATCGCCCATAGATTGGATTACGATCAAATGAACGCATTAAGTAAATAGAACATTCTACACTCGTAAATAGATAATATAATCATTATAGTGAATCATGAATAAAATAATAAATAAATAAATATGTATACTATAGGATGTTTAGTGGTGTTCCTTTTCATGAGACAAGTGGAAGTAGTATTCCAAGGAGTAACCAAGGGTCAAGAAGAAGAGAGCAAAGTGCAAGACTGGAGCACCAGAGCCTCTGTAGTACTCTCTGTACTTGGCCATTGGAGTCAATGGAACAACCTTGTCAGCAGCACCTCTTGGCAACTTGGAGTAGAAAGAAACAATGTGTTCCATTCTCTTAGCAGCTGGGTTGGAGCCTAAGTTCTGTAGTAATAAAAAGATGTTGTTAGTAAAGTGTTCATTGAATAGGATGGCTTAAATTTGATTGTTTGGTGTTGAAGGCGTCGTTGAACGCTTTGAGAAACAAATATCATAAAAAACAACATGAAAATGGTCATTGAAGGGTTTAGAATCAACGGAAAAAAGACTAATTAACACCCAAGGTGTCTATATCCCTTTTAACATACACATGAACCGTCTAAACCAATTCCTAATCACATTTTCACCGATGTTTACAACACCAAATTTGGCCACACTCTCATAGCCCCTAAAGGGCTGCAAAAAGTGCGCAAAAAACGCTGAGAACACATACAGCTGGAGAAGCAACCTTAGGTGGGATCAAAGTTGAAAGGGATCTTCTGAAAACGGCTTGCATCGTGGATCTTTACTAAACTGAAAGCTTTAGTTGAGTGTTGAAAATGTTCATTTTTTTCCTTTCACAGAGCGCCGCCAATTGGACATACACAAGTTCCACAAAAGGTTGCTCCAAAAATTGTGCCATCTTTTGCGTAGCTGCTTACGTAAGATTACGTAATATGAAAGTTTCACACTTGAATTTTTTTTATTTCTTTTGATAGACTAGGTGGAAACAGTGTTTTAAGTCTGGAGCGTGCAATAATGCTTAAACAGAGCCGTGTATTTGTTAGAGGCGTGCGAGCACGGTCTAAGTTTAAGATAAATTTGAAAAATCTCCCAAAAGACGATCATATAGCCCAGGAGATTGATAAAGAGATTGCAAGAATTGATTTGAGGTCAAGCGATGCTGGCGCAACCGGCCACTCCACCACATCATTCAGATCAAGGTTTGGTTCTAAACAAAATAAACAGAATGATGAGTTGAAGAAAATCATGGGTTACAAGGACCCTGACCAGATCAAAGCTGATTTAGTTAAACGATTTAAAGAAGATGGCGTGGAGCCAGATCCAGAATTCATTGATAGAATGGTTGCTGAATCCAACAAAGAAATGGAAATATTAAAGAAGTACATTGAGGATCCTGAAAATACAAGCAAGGATCTCTCAATGGAAGAAATCAATCAGTACATAGAATGGCTCATATCAGATGGTAACAATAGAATAAGGATGAATTCGATGTCAGACTCTACTGAAGCAAATAACGAGCTTAATGAATTGATCAGATCAGAAGGCGAAAGTCCTGAACAACTTTCAAGAGCTTTTGATCTTGTGGGAAATTTAAGTAAGGGTACTCAAAATGCACTAGACAGGCTTCCTCAGTTTTTGTACAGAATGACAAGATTGCAAAACGCAGATCTTTCTTATAAAGTCCCAGTGCAGAAATGGGTTGAGTTATACACGATTGCTACGTCAATAAAAAACGATCAGATCAGAAACCAATGTATTTTCTTATGTGGTAAATTACTGTACATAGGATTACAGAGAGAATACGGCCCCAAAATGAGACCTGATCCAATTAACGAAAAGTTTTATATTGAATCATTGATAGACTACAAGAAATTCCCCAAGGCTTTGGAATTGTTTGAAACTAGAAAAGAAAAAGACGTGAAAGAAGAGCGGTTTTGGTTTGAACTAGGTGTGGAAATTCACATTGCGAAGAGTGACATAGACACAGCCATTGACACGATTGATGAAATCAAAGAAAAATGGGGATACATAAGCTCTCTTGTTCTGGTCAAAGGATTGAAAACTTCACTCAATAATCAAAGAATAGACGAGGCCTTATGGTTTTGGGAAGAACTCCAAATGAACATTGATAATGTCGGTATCTCCATTGAAAATTACATTCCAGAGACTCAGATGCTCGATGACACCAAACTCGTCTTTGATTATTATAATCGTATCGAGCCTGTTTGTTGGCAAATGATCGATGAAGTCATTTTTGCATTCGTTGGTAATATGAGATTTAAAGAAGGATTTTCGATTTTGGACTATATTGTTTCTCAAGATGATGCTTATATGGTTCACTTTGTTGATTCTTTCAAGTCTAGCTTTGATTCTCTGGGTCTGCAGCTATTTTTGAACGAACTAAAAGATGCCAAAAAGGATATTATTTCCAACGATACCAAGAACTCAATACTGCAATCCTTCCACGGTGTTGAAACAACCCAATCACCTGAGGAATCACTCTTGATGAATAACATATTGATTTATCTCAACAGGTTAGCAGAAACTCACAAGAGTGATTTACCAACTATTGATGATCTTAGAGAAACCATTAAAAACGGATCCACGTTGACAACATTTGATGCAAGTGCTCTTTTGGATTTACTACTCAAAGCTAGATCCAATATTGGACTCAAACTCTCAACCGAGCTCCTGAATTGCATGAACAATGTTTCTCGTGATAAAAAAGGGAAATCAGTCTTACCAAAGGCCAACTCCAACTTGTATGGAGTTTTCTGTAAATATATTTTGTCCAACGACAGACCAAAACTAGTGGTTTTTGATGGAATTCTCAAATTGATGGAGGCATCCGGTACTCAGGTGGATGAAACATTGGCTAATACAGTCGTTCAAAAATTGGTCCTACATAAACAATATAGCAGAGCTATTTCGTTCATTGAACAATACATTATGAACCCAGATACACCAATTTCTGTCAACAGCATCAATGAACCAGATTTGAAAGACAAAAAATCACTATGGAACACTTGCTTATTTGCGTACCATCAACTTGTTTACGTTAACAAGGCAAACATTGATGAACGGAATAATTCACTCAGGAAGTTTGTCCATAAAATTGTTCTGAACAAAGTCCAAAGTCAGAGTGTTTTCAGTGACACAATTGGTGTACTTCTGGCATTTAACGATACACCAACACTGATTGCCTTTATCAAATGGTACAGTAATACATTTGGTAAACTCTTGGCCCCTGAAGTTGTCATAGGTATCAAGGCCAAATTGGAGGAAAGACTACTAAAGCTTGATACATATATCAACAACAATCAAAGGATGTACGTCGAAGAATACAAAAAGATGTTTGGATTACAAGCCCATGCCATTAGTTCAAGAACAAAGGCTCAAGATGCTGACAATGTCATTGAAGGTATCATGAAATATTGTTCATTGTTTGGATATTTACCAAACACGTTCACAGTTTCTTTGGATAACTCAGATCTTAAGGTAATAGAAGCAAAGAACCAATTTGAAGAACTAATTCAGCAACGTTCGGATGAAATCGGACTCAAATGATTTTCTTAGTAATAATGAAAAATAGCGCTAAAGATGTGAGATTATGTATGTATGTATATAGATGTAACAACAACAAGATGAATACCATCAAAAATAACATTACTTCCACAAAAATATCCACTTAAATTATTTATAAGTTGAAGATTTCCTTAAGTTGAGCCATGGTGTCTTCTGGAGACTTGACCGCGTGACCAATGGTTCTGTCGTCAGAGTAGATTTCCCAATCGTTACCACCCTTGTAAGCCTTGTCACCAAAGAAGTGAATGGTTTCGAAACCTTCATCTTCAACGTGTCTCAAACAGTAGGTCTTGTCCCAACCGGTTGGGAAAACATCAAAGGAAATTTGACCACCAATAGAGTAAGTTAAATCGATATCAGGGAACTCCTTCTTCAAAGCTTCAACCATGTTGATTCTGATCTTGTTTGGAACATCGTAGGCTTCGTATTGGTTTCTTTCTTCAGTAGAACAGTTTCTACCAACTGGGGAAACGTTGATCATACCGTTTCTGAATTCAATGAAAGTACCTCTTCTGAATGGTAAATCTAAGTCAGCCAAGTATCTCAAAATGAACTTAGATAATTGGTTGTATTTCTCTTCACCGATCCATTGAATGAAGGATTGAGATGGTAATTGTTGACCTAACTTGTAAGCAGTTAAACCGTTTTCAGAGAAACAGTAGTCAAACTTAGCAATAACATCAGCACCTAATTGTTCAACTTGCTTGGATAAATCGGAACCACCGACAAAACCAACAACACACTTCTTTCTTAATTCCTTAAGCATCTCGTCCATTTCAGGGGAAATAGTTAATCTAGCTGGGGTCAAAGTACCGTCAACATCGAATAAGCATAAAGTCTTTGGTTGTTCTCTATCAGCGAAAGTGGTCATCTTCTTGTATGTGTTTTTAAGAAAAAAGGTTGAAGAATACACTGACACGTCGGTGGAGTTTATTTTTCATTAACGCGTTGTGGATGTTCCGCCTTTTGAAATTCTGCCATTTTTCCGCACGGCTGGCTCAGCACGGAAAATCATTTTGTGTTTATTCGACATAATCAACAACACGGGTGGCCCTATTAGACTTTCTGATTTTGCCAATGGATGTGCCTGCCCGGCCTTGGTAATCACCATCGGAATCAACAACTGTTTCGGACGCTTCGGACCCAACAGAGGTCTCTCTTTGTTTTCTCTTACGGGAGCTAGTTGATCCGGCAGAAGTAGCGGCATTAGTAACAGTGCTATTGTCTATGGAACGCTTTGCTCTGCTGGTGTTTTTAATGTTGGTGCTAGTCTCAGATCTCCACCTGCTTCTGATGATCATGGCAGCTTCTTCGGCCATTGGCAAGTAATCAGTCTTGGAAACTTCGACAGCTGATGTCTTGGAAAGTGTGCCAAACAAGTCCTTTGGCAATGCGAGTTTGTTAGTAAACACATCTAGGTTCCAATTCTTTAACTTGCACACCTCAGTGATCACTAATTGTGTCAAGTCAGAAACAAAATAAAGTCTTCTGTTAGTTGATAATTTGGGGTCCTCTGGATCCAGTGCTTCATTGGTAGCATCATAAGACTGCTTCAATCGTTGCGCTAAATAGTAAAGTTTGGACACGTTTTCGGTTGATCCAATACAGTTCAAGACAAAAGTGACGAAGGTAGAAGTGAATGATATGAATTCTTTGAATAGGTGTTCATCACTATCATCCTTCTCCCATTCCTCAAAATAATCTTTTAGCTCAAAATGATTATGGAGCATGTGAAGGAACCTTATCCATGACTTTTCAAATACAAGATCCTTTTTTCTGCGTTCAGTTTGTTGCCCAAATGTAGCTTTGATCCAAATCTTGGTATCGTTACGTAATTCCTGGTTAGGATCATGTGCAACAAAATACGTCAATGGCAAAAACTTATCAGAAATGGCACTTGAAGTAAGAAAACTTTTGAGTTTTTCAAATGAACCTTCTCTCACTTGAACTTGAGCATCTTGAATACAATTGATCATTCTTTGAAGAATGGTTTCGTTGATCAATTCATTAAAACGCTCATGAGTGCCCAATTCCAATATCTGAATAAAAGCTTCGAGTCTCAACCTTGCTTGCACTCTATTTGGGGTGTTCTTTTCTCTGGTGATTTCACCACCTCTGATAATGATATTGGACAAGAATGTATGGATAATATGTTTACCCATCGAGTTTAATGTTTCTTGGTCGACAAGGTCAACCATCAACCATTTACTAAACACCTTCATGGCCAACAATTTTGAGTTGCACTCGTAATTGTCTTCATCTTCTAACTCATCAGCTTCGACCCAATCAAACCCATTCTCTTCAAGTGAATAGTTCTTGAACAAAATCTCATTAGTCAAGTATTGGCCAATTTCCTTGGAGTTTTCCTCCACAGTCAGAAAAGAACACTCAAAAATTTCACCTAATGAAGCCAGTTTAGTGTTGAACTTGACTTGCGTTTTATCTAATGGCCAAATAGACTTAAAAAGAGCATGGAAAATAACAGTCTTTTCAGCAGAGGACTTGAGACCGCTCAAAATTTGAATACAGTATGGTGCTTCTACTGAAGTACCCTCCAATGCAATTGTTTTCAGTTTGTCTATGAAATCGTCATTGTTTTTAATCTTTTCATAAAATGGATCTGGAAGCTTCTTCGAGTAATTGACAATTGTTTTCAAATCTCTCCACCTATATTCCAAATTAGAATCTTCCATGATTGCTTGTAATAATGCATCGATGTTGGATTTTAATAAAACTGGGTTATATTTAGAAATCTTTTCTAATAACAAGAGAGCAGTATCGTTATATTTATTGGACTTATCCTTTGATATTTCTGAAAGAGTATTAATACTGTCCAAGTTGTACCAAATTGAAGATGATCTTAACATTAACAATTTCATAGAGATTTGCATTTGCTCAGGGTCAACATTAGGTTCATTATCAAGTTTTAAATTTTTTAAATCTGAAACTTTGGTCAATAATTCTTTCAATGCGTTAGTCACAGTTGAGTAATCGCTATTTGTTGAAATACACAGAGTCATTAATCTGTAAAGCCTTTTGTTGTTAGATTTGAAAAATCTAATAAAGTTACTAGTAGCATTAAATTTTGGTGGGAATTTAGAGCAAATGTAATTGATAGCCCTGTTCAACTTAACATTCAATTCATCATCTGAAAAGTCATATTGATGGTCTTCTATCAGTTCAAATAATTGAGTCAAAACTTTGGACAATTGGACTTGGGTGACAATACTAGCAGTATGAACTTGAAGCGACTTTTCTGATAAACCAGAAACGACTTTGAGTAACCTGTTGACTCTCGCTGTATTTGAAGATTCAAATGGAATAATCTTTTCAAACATAGTGATATCTACATCTGCAGATATAGTATGATTGTTGATATAAACTAATTGTAAAATCTCATCAGGAATCCAACCGATGACAGAGGCGTACTCTTCAGAACCTTCTTCATCAATCATGGAGTTGTAAATGGTAGCCAAAAACTTGATAGTGTCTTGTCTCATCTGTGAATGCTTATCTCTAACCAACTTTTTCATCAACTTGACAATTCCCTCGGATGATGCAATTCTAGTGATGAAAATCTCGGGTTTCAATTGACCCAATTGATGGATGGTTTGAATTCTCACGTTTTCATCAAGATCAGTCAATGTATTCTTAATTCCGTGCTGCAGTTCTTTTTGTAAGTCGGATCTTGTTTCAATGAGCTTAGCCAATTGACTAACCCATGCTCTTCTGACAACGGGATTCACGTCTAATGGTTTTTTCAACCATTGGTTGAACACTAGAGGGTGAGTTGTGGCAAAGTTCATAGTTGATTGAACAGAAAGAATGTATCCTACAGCCTTGGTTGCAACTGTTCTGATTAGAATATCATCAGCTTCCAGCTCCTTTTCAACGAGGGCCATTGCAGAGTCCAAAATTTGAGGCACATAAGTCCATAATTCAATCATTAAAGTGTGTATCTTGTTCAACTGGGCCTTTTGTTGTTTATCATTTTTTGCAATCTTTGTTCTCTCATCATCTGAATCCAGATCAGAGTCAGTATCCAAATCATTTGTACCAACTTCATAGAGCAGGTCTGAAATCAACCTAGTGACAAAAATGCTAAGCTTGCCATGATTTCTTTCACATAATTTAAGCGAAACTTCAAACCCTGGAACATGAGACAATTCTCCCTTTCTGACTTTGGAATTGGACAAAAACTTGTTCATAATCAGTTTCATCACTTTCATGCTCAATTCATCCACAGCTGAATTTCCTATGACACAGTTTAAAATGGACAAAATGTAGCTCTCCAAAACAGGTTCAAACTGATCATGAGAAATAATACGGTACATGGTTTCAAATAAAAGATCAATGACATCGTCTTTGTTCGGGAGCAGAACAAAGATATCATTAGCAGCAGAAATCTGTAAAACTTGTATGTAAACCTTGTAATGTTTATCTTCTAGATTAATCAAATGCTTGAATTGTTCAATGATCATCTTGAATATAGATTCTAATTGTAATTCATCATACGGAATTTCAGCTTGATTCAACGCGTACAATTGAATAATATCAATGATACAATGCGCCACTCTTGCCTGAACGCCATTCTTTGTATGTCCAAGCAATTTTTCATTGTCTAGCTGCCTTGCTACAGCATCTAAAGACTCGAGATCGGGGGATTTGAGCTCATCGAGCTCAAAACGCAACGCGTCAAGTCTTTCTAATAAAACACGCGTTGGAATCGGGTTTGAAGCCCTGGAAACTAGTTCCTCGTCAAACTGAAGCTTCTCTTTCATATGGTACCACTTCAGAGTCAATTGCAAGTCAACTCACCAACGTTGAGCAATTGCACCTTTCAAGTAAGAAAAAAGAAGGTAAACAGAAACTTATACTTTCTATTGAAAATCAAAATGGCCTCGTCTTTGATGTCCCTCATCACCACAGGTGGTCAGCAAACTACTCAAAAGCTTGCTATACAGATTGTCGTCCTACAGCTCTTTTACTACGTCTCTGCAGCGCTTTTGATCACAATAACAGCGGTACTTTTAGGTTATGATTATTCATTGGGTTGGGTGTTCAATTGGGAGCTGATTTCACTAGAAAACTCACTTGGTCTCACACTAGTTTTTCTTTGGCTGCTAGACTCACTATTTTGTGTGGTTTTTATCACGTTTATAATTGGTAGATCGAAGTTAGCTTGGGATTTTGCCGTTACTATCCATGTACTTAATTTAACGATTGTGACTCTTGTGAACGGATTTCCCATCAACAAATACTGGTGGTTGCTTCAAGTGAGCAGTGCGTTACTGATGGTTGTTTTAGGAACGTATACCACGCGTTGGAGAGAGTTAAGAGACACGTTTTTTGAAGGATTGGCAGATCAAGAACTAGGTCAAGTTAGGCCGACAACTACAACGCAGGAGAACATTCCACTCAAAGATATGGGTGTTGTATAAGGTACATATGTTTTGTATAGTATAGTGCTCAGTTATGATTTAAAGAAGTGCATAAGTTCGGCTTTTTCTCTCTGTTAATGGTGTATAAGGTACATATGTTTTGTGTAGTATAGTGCTAAGTTATGATTTCAAAAACTGCATAAGCTCTGCTTTTCCTTTTTTCTTTAGTAGACGCTTGATAGTGAATAACTCGCGTAGCTCGGAATTGTTGAGCTGTTCTGTCCCGTTTTCAGCTTTCAGTTCATCTTCGACAACGCTGAGAAGGTTATCCAGCTTTTGGTCTTCTGTTAATACAGGTGTTTCGCGTAGACGCAGTAAACTTTCAACGTAGGTGCGTGTGCTTGGCTGGATGTTGCGCAACATGTTGGTCTGTGCAACATGTTTGCGTATTTTTGCGCCTTGGATAAAGTCAACAATGATGTCTTCTTCCTTCACCTGGTAAGTCACATTGCCCACTTGCATTTGGCCTGCCATTATCTTGACATTTTCTGGTATATTGTACAATAGTTTATTTTCCTGGTCTTTGAATGCATATATTCTATCATCAACGTTGGCTATGTCTACATGCGAATCTTCTGGTATTTCTTCGGTCAATGTGCTATCAACTTGAACAGTTGGTTGATCCGTGAGTTTTCTTTTCAGTTTGACAAGCGTGTCTGCATGGTTCGGACATTTCCATTTCGAACCAAGCTTTTTAACACTTGCCATCGGCGGATCAAGACAGTCCAGATGCCATGAAAGTGGACAATAATCGCAATTGATGATATCCGATGTTTCTTCGCTATTTGATTTGTGACATTTGTAACAGAGATATGGATTGTCGTCTTTGTCATAAACACCGTTCAAAGGATCATCCATTTCTGCAACGAGCTCTTTATATGACTTTTCCTCCTTGAAAGAATCATCCTCGTAGTCGCCAATCCTGTCAATTGATATTCCATAAAACGTACCAATGATTTCTCTTGGTAGTCTGAATGCTAACGGGTCTTGGAACTCAATATTGGACAGCATTTTGCCCAGGATACCAACATTGGGTATGCGTGGAGTCTTTTTGCCCAGACATTCTCTACAGAACCATGTTTCCGGTAATTTATTTGGGTCCATTGGTGGGTTCAAACAATGGAAATGGAAAGATTTTGGACATGTTTCACAACAGAGAAACATCCCGGTAAGTCCACAAGAATAACAATAGTCTTGATTCACTAATGTGGAGCCTGTAGTTGTTTCCGTTGCTTTTGATTCGTCCTCTTCAGCCTCTTCTTCCTCTTCTTCCTTCACGGTAGGTATGGACAAGTCTACATTTCTTCTATGGTGTTTTGGCTTTTTTACAAGTGAAGTTGTCGCATGTTTAGCTGTGAGAGGCACTGGATATGCACCACGGCTAGCAGACTTGTGTCGACCCTTGGATTTACCAGCAGATTTTCTCTCAGTGCTCAACTTAGTGGATTTTTCAATCTTGCCCAAGTTTGACAAGCACTTAGAGTACTTTTTGAGCACCTTCTCGTCGACTTCCCCATCTGGCAATCTAACCTCATCATTTGGAGACGGCGACTTAGGTGTAGCCGGTTTCACACCTTTTGATCTTCTCTTTTTAATGAAACTAGTCAACTCCCTTTTAGCAAACACATTTGGAGGTTCATTCAGAGGTTGACCAGTGACGATTTTGTCATTCCTCAGTTCCGGCTCCATGAAAACACGTCCGTTCTTCACAAGTGGTTCGTTTTCTTCCAATTGCGGCTGGGGAGGAGTCATACTCGTAGCTCTTCTCCCGTATTTCTTCACAACAGAGTCAGCATTTATAGTGCCATTTTTGTCTTTAGAATCATCTTGAGCAGCTTCAATTTCCAACAGATCTTCATCAGAAAGGCCTGAAGGAACCATGTAATTCATTTGCGGTCTAGCGGATCTTGGTCTAGCTATTCTTCTATTCTTCATTTCAGGAGTTGAACCATCACCAGCCGTCTTAACACTTGTTGAAAGCTTACTAAACCCATAAGCAGCTCTGTCATCGTCTTTTTTATGTGCCTGTGGGCCTCTTTTCTTTCCAGCCATGGTTCCAATGTGACACAAGGCTTGTTGGATAAGAAGAGATGTTTAAAGTACGCTCAGAAATGTTATTTCAGGTTTCGCGTTTTTAAAAAATGTTTAAAATCAGTTTTAACGAGTATTGAAACGCGGAAAAGAGGGGTCTAAAGGGCGGTTTTATAGATTATTAGTAATGATAAGCAAATTTAGGGAATTTGAGATCAAGAAGGGCTTTTTTTGGCTCAAAAATAGCTTTAATTTAGTGGATTACTATTGTTTTCAGAATGTAAAAAAAATTGCTCATGAGAAGTGCTGTTGAAAATGCATGAAACGCGATTATAAATTGGTAAAAAGGTGGGTAAAAAGAATATTGAGGGTTTGAAATGGGTTGAAAGAGATTAAGAAGATTTTCTTATGCTGGAAATCTTTTTTTGCACTCAAATCAAGCTTTTTAGGCAGTTGATTTTGGTTTTCAATAAATGACATACTTTTGGCAAACAAATGGTAGAGATAAGATAATATCAAAGGTTTTGCAATAGTTGAAAGACATTAACACAATTTGATTCTGCTATTAGCACGCTCAAATCAAGCTTTTTAGCCAACTGATGTTGATTTCAAATACATTCAATAAATATCATACTTCTGGCATGGTATGGAGAAGGCTCAAAAGGTTATTGGGGTTTTTGAAATGATTGGAAAAACACCAAAACAATTTCACTCTGGTATCAGCCTTTTGTTGCATTCAAACCATGCTTTTTTAGCCACCCAACCCTAACTTCAAATACTATCAATAAATATCACGTTTTTGACTGTTTCATCAATGTTCATACACTATACCGTCACTTCAACCATCAAAAATGCTTTCAAAATCCCTCAACCACTTTTACAACTTGGTTCTCAATTCAATTATTATCACAAACAAAAAAAGTCCAAAAAAGTCCTCAAAACCCCCCCCAAAAAACACCACGACTCCTGTGATAGTTTACACCGGCTCGCCCTCTTTTCGTGTTTCCAAATCTTCGACCCTCTCCCCTCCATCTTTACTTCCACAAAAAATCGCTCATCTACGCACGCTTCCCAAATAGGCAATTTTTCATAGCGCGCTTAATTTTTCATTTTTGACTCACCTTCACCTCTTCTTATTCTTCAATAACGCTCCTGAAATGGTCAAAATCCCAGCTAACAAGATCCGTTTTGTGCCTCTTTCTGGCTCCTACCCACAGGGCTACAAAGTTGGTTCTACTGTCACTAAGGTCAAGAAGACGGGAGCTCCAGACTTATCCATTCTTTATTCACAGATCCCAGCAAGTGCAGCTGCTGTGTTCACCACAAACAAGTTCAAAGCCGCACCAGTGCTCGCAGACCAGCACATTTTGAAATCACACTCCAATGCAGGCATCACCTCTATTGTTGTCAACTCTGGTTGTGCCAATGCTGTTACCGGTAACGGTGGGTTAGAAGATGCGTATGCAATGGCTCAAAAGGCTGATTCATTGATTGGAACCGTTTCTGAAGTTCCAAAGACACTTGTCATGTCTACTGGTGTCATTGGTCAACGTTTGCAAATGGACAAGATCAACGCCGGTATTGAAGATCTTCTCACCTCTTCCACCAAACTCGGGTCTACTCATGAACATTGGTTAGATTGTGCCAAGGGGATCATGACTACGGACACGTTCCCTAAGCTTGTTTCTAAGACTTTCCACGCCAACGGTGTTGAATACAAGCTCGCTGGTTTGGCCAAGGGGGCCGGTATGATCTGCCCCAACATGGCCACTCTCTTAGGTTTCTTTGTTACCGATGCACCAGTCAAGCCATCGACTTTGCAATTGATCTTATCCAATGCTGTCGACAAATCCTTCAACTGCATTTCTGTTGATGGTGACATGTCCACCAATGACACCATCTGTGCCATGGCCAACGGTGCTGCTGGAGGCCCGGAAATCACTGAATCTTCTGCCGGGTTCCAAGAATTGGAAACTGCCATCACCGACTTTGCCAAGGAACTCTCTCAGCTTGTTGTCAGAGACGGTGAGGGTGCTACCAAGTTCATTACTCTCAAGATCTCCGGTGCTAACTCATACGGCGACGCTAAGAAGGTTGCCAATGCCATTTCCAACTCTCCTCTCTTCAAAACAGCTATGTTCGGTAAGGACGCCAATTGGGGGCGTATTCTTTGCGCCACCGGCTACTCCGGCGCAGAGGTTGTTCCTGAAAAAACCAACGTCTCTTTTGTTCCGCTCGACGGCTCCGCAGAGCTCAAGCTGCTTGTTAATGGTGAACCTGAACTTGTTGACGAAGCTAGAGCCAGCCAGATCTTGGAAAGTGAAGACCTTGAAATCGCTATTGATCTGGGCACTGGCGGGTCCTTTGGCTGCGAATTCTGGACCTGTGATTTGACTCACGAATACGTCTCCATCAACGGTGATTACAGATCTTAGTTACCCTTGTATTTTTTTTATAGACAATTTCGAAAGCCGGTGCTGAGCACATGAGCGATTTTTCGCTTTCTTCTCAACTTTTTCTCCAACACGTTGAAAAGTCGTTGAAAAATTCCATCCAGAGAGTGTACCAATTTCATCAAAGACTATATTAAACAATGGCCGTGACTGAATTAAACTTGCCTTCCTTTGAGGTTGCAGAGCTCGAAGCTCCTTCTACCAGAAAATTCATTAAAATGCCAGACACTGCGGCTAGAGACGCTGAGTTTGCGGTCTTACGTGCCCAGATCAAGAAGATCACTACTGAAGTCGATCAAGTGAAGGCTGAAATGGAGGTCACAGTGACTCCTAAAGCTGATGTTGAGGCTAGAAAGGCATTGACCGATGAATTGAAGGCTTTGATGAAGTCACAAGGTGATTTGAAGAAGAAAAAGCAGATCATCAATGAACAAATCAAGATCGTTGACCAAGCTATGAAGAGAAAGATTGGTGAAATTCACGACAAAACTTCAAAGCACAAGTTCAAGAACGTCCAAGACATTCAAAACCAAATCCAAAAGTTGGAAGCCAGTGTCGAATCCGGTAACTTGATGTTGGTTGAAGAAAAGAGAGCCATGAAGGAAATCTCTACTTTGAACAAACTCAAGAAGGATTTCCTTGGTTTCGATGCTATTCAAAAGTCCATTGATGAAGACAAGGCGAAGATCTTTGATCTGAAGGCTTCTATCAAGGCACTTTCGAACTCCGAAGCTGACGCGAGATTCGATGAGATCACCAAGCAATTGAACGCCTTGACTGAAAAGAACAAGTCCGTTGACACTAAGAGAAAGGCATTGTTTAACAAGAGAGGTGCTCTCTACAAACAAAAAGACGCTCTCAGAGATCAAATGACCGCACTCAATAAGGACTTCGATGCTAAGTTCAAGAAATTCAAGGCCGACATGGACGCGGAAAAGAAGAGAAGACAAGAAGAAGAAAAGGCTTACAACTTGTCCATCAAGAAGGGTGAATTGTTGAAGGAAATCAAGGAAATTGCTGATGAAGCCAAGGGTCCTGTTGATGGTACTTTGATTGCTGATTTGAAGACTTTGTTGGCTAAGGTTGACACTAAGCCTGTTGAAGACTCTGCTGCTTCCACTCCGGCTGCTGAAGAAACCTTCGAATTGCCAGAAGGTGCTGTCCTCATTCAAAAGAAAACCGAAGATTTCGTCTCTGGTACCATCAAGTCCAAGAAAGACAAGAAGTCTAAGAAGAAGAAGACCAAGACTGTTTTCGATACTTCTTTGACCACTGCCTTTGCCCAATTTGGTCTCCCAATTCCTTCTTCTGCTGAAGAATTGCCAAAGACTGTTGAAGCCTTGAAGGCCAAGATCGAATCTTTGGAATCCACTCAGGAAGAGAGATCCAACAAGGCCATTGAACAAGCTCAAGCCAAGATTGACAAGCTTGTTGAAAGAATCTCCAAGTTGGAAGTCGAGATTGCTGATGAATTGGCCAAGGAAACCCAAAAGAAGGAATCTGCTTCTGAAGAAGCTTGATTTAGATCTATCTCTATAACAAGCTAGACATTTCTATCACTTATAAAATATATAATAAATTTTGATAATTTACATACATACAAGATGAAGTAATCAATATACCGATTACTTTTGTTGTTGTTGTGGTTGCGGTGGTTGCTGCTGCTGTTCAAGTAAATCTTTAGAAACAAAAACTTCATCGCCAATTTCTTCTTCTCTTGGAATAGCAACATTTCTTGATCTTTTACGGATCACATTCTCAATGTAGGCTTCACCGGCCTTGTAACTCGATCTAACTAATGGTCCAGAAGCACAATAAAGGAATCCCAAGTCTAATGCAACATTCTTCCAATGTTCAAACTTTTCCGGCTTCACATATTCAACAACCTTCATATGTCTCTTAGTAGGTCTCATGTATTGACCAAAAGTGACAACGTCAACGTTGTTTTCTCTCAGATCCTTCATGGTTTGTAACACTTCCTCGTCAGATTCCCCAAACCCTAACATGATCGACGTCTTTGTGATCAATTTATCATTATTCAGCTTGGCGTTTTTCAAAATCGACAATGATTGTCTATAAGTAGCACGTCTATCTCTGACGTGAGGAGTTAATCTTTCAATGGTCTCCATATTATGCGCAAAAACATCAAGCGGACCAGTAGCCAGAACCTTCAAATTGTCTAATTCACCTCTAAAATCACCACTTAATACCTCAACCAATGTCTTGGGAGCCTTTTGTTTGATCTTTTCAACGGTTTCTCTCAAATGATGAGCACCACCATCTGCTAAATCATCTCTATCAACTGTAGTCAAAACAACATACCCTAATCCCCATCTGGAAATCGCCTCAGCAGTGTTTTCAGGCTCCATAGAATCAAGTGGACCAGGTGCTCTATTAGTTTTCACACTACAGAATCTACATCCTCTGGTACATGTATCTCCCATTAACATAATAGTAGCTGTTGCTTCTGATTTCTTCCCACCCCAGCATTCACCGATATTGGGACACTTTGCTTCTTCGCAGACTGTAGCCAATTTCAAATCTTTCACATCTTTCTTCACTTGATGGTAGGATTTACCTTTAGGAATAGGAACCTTAAGCCATTTTGGTAAACGCGCTTCTGGATCGTTTCTTGCCAACTCTAATGGATCAACAAATGAGTCTTTAGCTCTACCAGAAACGAAATCTTCAAATGATGGACCGGAATTTAGTGTATATTTCGTAGGACGCCGGCGTTTAGGCGTTTCTGATGCCACTACTGAATTCAAAGCTTTGGTAGTGATAGAAAATGTACGCAACTGGCTCTTTACGGGAAACATCACGTGTGATTTTTGTTAATAAAAAAGATCAATGTGGAGTCCTTTCTTTCTTTTCCGGAATAGAGAGAGTCTATGAGAAGAAAAAAGATGTCAGGTCACGTGACCTAAGAGAAGTCAACAATTCACTGACTTCTTTGTTTGACTTGAGAGCATTTGTAAGACATCTACACATTCTAACCAGTGTGGGAAGCGCTTCAGGTTGACTTGGAACAAAAGAGCCCTCGAATCGAGGGTATTTAGGTTATGAAAATACACACAGATTTATAAAATATTGAAAAAAATATATTCTTATTTCTTTTCCTTGGCAAGTTCTTCAACAATGGCAGTTTCGATAGTGGCGAGATCGGCCTGTTCGATCAATCTGATCTTTTTTGGCATGCTAGACAGATTTTTGAGTTCTTGAGGTAAAACATCCTTTTCGAAAGAGTAGCCTTGGAATTCGTTCAGAGCCAAATTAACAACTTCACTGAATTTAGCTGGGTGGGCAGTGGAGAGGGAGATGTATTGGACATTGGAAGCTAAATCTTCAGGTGTCATCTTCTTGAGACAGGTGGAAATACCAACGGCAGAATGTGGATCTAAGATGTACTTGTTAGAAGTTTGATCATAGACTGACCTGATAGTAGCCACAGTTTCTTGGTTGGTAACAGAAGCAGAATCCATGATTTGCTTGCATGCAGTAATGGTTTCTTGAGAAACATTGAATTCACCCTTTTCAGAAGACAAATCAGACATGAACTTAGCCATGATTTCACCTGTCTTCAAGTCATCATTTTGGCCAGCAGTCTCTCTGATCATGTACCAAAGGAATCTTTCAAAGTTGGAAGACACAACAATGTCCATAGCTGGGGAATAAGTGACCTTGACTTCCTCTTTATCGTACTTACCAGAATTGAGGAATCTGTCAAGAATATCGTTTTCATTAGTCGCAGTAATCAGCTTAGCAACAGGCAACCCCATTTGCTTGGCAAAAAAACCTGCAAGAATATCACCAAAGTTACCTGATGGAACAACATACTTGACTTGGAAGGCCTTGTCACCCAGAGATTTCTTCAATTGGAAGAAGGAATGGAAATAGTATGTGATTTGTGCCAAAATTCTAGCCCAGTTGATGGAGTTAACGGCACCAATGTGGTATTTGTCGTTGAATTCCTTGTCGTTGAAAACTTGCTTGACAAGAGATTGACAATCATCGAAAGTACCCTTCACAGAGAAAGTGTGGATGTTATCATCGGTAACAGTGGTCATTTGTTCTTCTTGAATAGGAGAAACTCTACCGGTAGGATACATGATGAAAACAGAAACATCCTTCTTGTTTCTCAAACCATAGATCGCGGCGGAACCGGTATCACCAGAAGTAGCACCAACCACGGTAATTGTTTCTCTTTCTTCGTCGGCAGCCTTTGCAGCGTTCTTTCTTTGAAGGAAATATTCAAAAAGATTACCAACAAATTGTAAAGCAACATCTTTGAATGCATATGTAGGACCATGGAACAATTCCAATAAATGTAAATTGTCCTTAGAGTCGATTTTGACTAAAGGAGTGACATCTTCTGATCTGAAAGTGGAGTAAGACTTTTCAACGAGAGATTTCAAGTCTGCATCTGGAATTTCCTCTTGTTTGATGTACATTCTCATGATGTTGAAGGCCAACTCTTGGAAAGACAATTGAGACCATGATTCGAGGAAATCAGCCGGTAACTGTGGGATTTCACTTGGAATAAAGAGCCCACCGTCTTTGGCCAACCCAGTTATAATGGCCTCTTCAAAGCTGACGCTTTGTTCAGCAGCGCATCGGGTAGATCTGTACACTTGAGACATCTTATGATGAAGTAAGTGAGTCACTGAAGGAGAAAGAATTCACTTCATTTTTTTTTCGAAAAGAAAGGTGGACATTCAAAAAGGTAGGGGCTCGAACGCAGGATGTAAAGCTGCAAGTAAAGAGAAATTTCCGCTGAGTTATTCCAATCAAAAAGGTTTTGCAAAATTAATTTTGGGGGCAATGATGCTCACCAAGTGCACTGACCTTGAAAATAGACTCCAAATCAAATTTGAGCTTTATAAACTCTTTGAAAAAGGTGGGGATTTCAATTCTGGAGCTACGACAGAAAAAAAAGTTGTAATGAAACAGTGGCTACACGCTGATACACGATACGTTTCATTTGAAGCGTTACAGAGGCAAGTGAATGGTGAATGCGGAGTATCAGAAATTCAAACCCCTAGTCACCGAGGAAACGAATTTGCAAAGCTAGCTGTCGAAGCAATACGGGCAAGCGTTTCTCAGGCAAAGCTACATACGTAAAATCTTTAAACTATAAACAAGTCCTAAACATACACCACACCTACTAAGTCTTAATAGCGTGGTATCTCTTACCTCTGAAACCGGCGATTTTTTGATTGTACTGGAAGACTTCTTGAGGGTCCAAGTCGTTGAGTTCCCACTTGGTGGAGCCGAACAAATTCTGGGTCTTGTTCAGAATGACATCGGAATCCTTTTCGTACGTTTCGAGAGTCTTCAAGTTAGCGTCGATGTTGGCGTCGTGGTAGCCGGTGAAGAACACGGCACATTTTGACTCTAGAAGCCCTGGAATCGACTTGGCCCACATTTCCTTTGCATCCATCGCGGTGAACTGTGGATGGAAAGCAACAAACATGTCTAAGTATGGGTCGTAGGGGAAGAAATCACCTGCTTCATGTAACACATTGAAATCCTTGGTATGGTAGTAAAAGGCGAGAGTATCGTCGACACGCTTGACTATTGGAGTTTCGCTGCTCACGTACTGCTTCTTTTCACGATCAAAGTATGAGTTTGGTCCGATAAAGTGTAATTCAAAGGCCACGCCGGGGAAGAGGTAGTTGAGCTCTTTCCAGACATGCGGAGGAAGAAGCGACTCGGATCTCGCGTTGAGAATGAAGAATCTGATAGGCTTGTCCTTGAATCCTGACAGTCTCTGTTCTGGATACAACGAGTATCTCAGTGCGGCCAACGACTTCAAACCTTCGGTGGTGACTGGGCCTCTAGGAGTGGTGAAATATGGTGAAAACTGGTGTAGGATGGCTGCAAGAGTGACAGGGAAACTCAACATCTTTGTCACCACTGCTAGCTGGAACTCAGTGTCCATTGAATAGAATCCTCTTGTGTACAGGAAGGTGTCCCAATTGGTGAAGTTGACTAAATTGTCGTGTTTCTGGATTTGCGGGAAATCAAACTCTGGAAATGGTCTACCTGAGCGTAGATCGTGTTCGTACACGTTCACCTTCTTCAGGATCTCAGCTTTACCTGAGGAATGGTACTGTTCGTCGTTTTCCCATGCTTCTCTTGAATGGTGCGTTGGAATCCCTGAAATTGGACATGTGTAGTTGATATCCAATCCTGATTGTGGGCATTTTGCCTTTGCACGGATTGTCGCTGCTCTCATGCGAAGATCTGGTGCTGGAGATGAATCCCATGCATGGAATCGGTTTTCAACTGTAGGAATATCTGCCGACTCTGGAGGGTCTAGACAAAGCACCGAGCGCACAAACGCACCCAAAGAGTTCGTTGCGGTAGTGTGAAAAAGTCTATGCGGCGATAAAGGCTTCACAGCTGCACGGAGAGGCTGAACTGTCATTGGAGGCAAAAACAATTTGTGTTAGTAGTGTGTGAATATTTTTTTCACCAGCTATTATCACACGGTTTGAAAAAGACTGCTAGCTATAGTGAGTTTTCTTAGTGATGTTTGGTTTAGCGTACGAATATTGGACTGTTGAGGGCGAATGTGTGGGCCACGGGGTTTGGACGTTTGATGGCCATTTTGGGGAGATGGCAATGGCGGGGTTGATGGCTGAAACGGCGGAAAAACGCGCCTGGACAGTGATTTCTCACGAACAAACGATGCTGGACATGGGAGGAATACTGTTGGTGAGGGTAACGGTTGATCAAAAGATGGCAAAAGATGCACAGAACACAATGTGGTGTTTTTCTAGTGGATCAAAGCGCGTGTTGTTGGCTGAGGACGAGGTTATTGATGGTGGAAATTGTGTTATTGTGAATAACGGTGCCATGGACAAGCTGGAACGCGTTTTTGGCCATTGCCATTGGCGTCATAACGACAGCCAACATGGTTCCATGCCTCAGAGCGAGCGTGATGCTCTCTATGGGCTTTTAGGACGCGCCATTTCACTCTACAATGTTTTACCTCAGAGCCACCCTGAAAGTGGTGCATTGCACGCCGCAATCAGGGCCACGGGCGGCGGTCTGTTTGCGAACGACCCGGAGCATGTTTCGGCCGCTTTGCAGGCCTTGGCCGCAAAGCTAGCCGACGTCGATCCGTTCGAAGTGGCCCGTCCACAAGGTTATCTACAACAGCTTAGAGACTCTCTGGCCCGCTGGCACGGGGTCATAGTGGAACACAACATTTTCACAAATTACTATGAGGCTTTACTTCACAGTTTGCAGTATCTACTTGTGATTACGATGTTCATTGTTCTGTTCGATCTACCACTGTGGACAGTGCTGTTTTCTCTGCTGAACAAGTCACTGCTCGAGGCAGACCGAAAGCTCTGGACCGCGGTGAACAACACACTATTTCTGAAACTCAATGGCCTCCTGTACAAGCTCCATGACGGGGTTTGGAACGTCTATCGCATTCTAATCGATAGAATTGTCCAATGTCTGCTGACAAAGGCGCAACTTGACCTCAGAAACGCTCTACTCAGCCGTCTAGCCAATGTTACACTTCGAACCGTTCAAGACTGTCTTCTGCTGGTGTTCACATTGCTTCCACCTGTGGCAGATGCCGTCCAAACACAGCTAGCTGCCGACACAGAGCCCCTAAACGAACCAAACGAAATCGATCAACAAGTAGACCTCCAGGAGCAGCTCTGAGACCACCGGTGCTCCTTCCCCCCGCAATTCAGCTATCCTCCTTGTTACATACATCTACATCCTTAATACCAAGAGGTCACGTGACTCTCAACCACCACAGTTTTTCCAGTTGTGTTTCAGTTTCCAGGCGCGCACAGATTAATAATAATATTTGTCACCAACTTCGTTCACTTTCTTCTCCTTAATTTAGTATCAAAACCGCAATGGCCGTCGTTCCATCCATCCAAAAGCCAGCTCCAGCCTTCAAGACCACTGCCGTCATTGACGGTGTCTTTGAAGACGTTTCACTCGAACAATACAAGGGTAAGTGGGTCCTTTTAGGTTTCTTCCCAATGGCATTCACCTTTGTTTGCCCAACAGAGATCATTGCCTACTCTGAAAAGGCTGCTGCTTTCAAGGAAAAGAACTGTGAAGTCTTGTTTGCCTCCACCGACTCAGAATACTCTCTTTTGGCTTGGACCAATGTTGCTAGAGCCGACGGTGGTTTGGGCCCATTGAACATCCCATTATTGGCTGACAGATCCCACGAATTGTCCAAGGCCTACGGTGTCTTGTTGGAAGACGCGGGTATCACCTTAAGAGGTCTTTTCTTGATCGACCCTCAAGGTACCTTGAGACAAATCACCATCAACGACTTGCCAGTCGGTAGATCCGTCGAGGAGTCCTTGAGATTGTTGGAAGCTTTCCAATTCACTGACAAGTACGGTGAAGTTTGTCCTGCTAACTGGACCCCAGGTGCCGACACCATTGTCCCAGAACCAGAAAACTCCAAGAAATACTTCTCCAAGCACGGTTAGAGGCGTTTCTCTTATTTAAGTCTTATATAGCGACAACTTTAACTTTCATTGTGTTATTCAGCGAAGAATCAACCACGTGGACCACCACACTGTCGTCTTCAAACGGTAATATCTTTTCGATAGGGTCATCAGCTGATCCATTTGGGCCTCTCTTAAAATTGTAGAAATCGACTCCATTAAAGCTGAATCCGGGGGCTACAAGTCCAAATTGCGTCTTAACACGTTCGGCAAGATCCCTCACACTCATATGCTTGCCATTGACCCGTATCTCCCTCTGGATCGTTCCACAGACGCCACAGTTTGGTTTCTTCGAATAAACACTTGGATTGCCAACTACACCCACCTCGCCATTGTAAAACAGCATGTCCGATAAGCAAGGATTGACGTCTGTAATGAACTTAAAAGCTTCGTTACAACATGCAGCCGAAATAATAGCGTTGGTGCTTGAAATAGCAGGAATGATATTTTTGACTACACCCAGAGTTTTAGACTTCGTAACACCATTGATCTTGAACTCTTCAGCACGACTCAATGCCAGAAGATACATCTTGTTAATGTGATCCATGTTATCTGAATCAAACTCTTCGTCAGGATAAACTTTGGCCCATTGAATTTGATGCGCCCATTCGATGCAGTGTTCAGGCAATCGAGGGGTGGACGCAAGCGTACACAAAGGATAGGTTGTTTTCTCAGGAACAAGATCCATGTAACACTCAAAACAGGCCGTATAACTTGGAATGATCACTTTAACAGACCCATGAAATCCTTCCGTACCTCCATCGATAAAAGGAACAATAATATTTTTATTCAAAGCCAAGTCAATAAGCATGGAGTTGAGCCATCGACGCGCCTCAATGCTGTCCAAACCACAAAGAACAAGGGTGAATTGTTTGTAGAACTCGAAATCAAAGTCTTGAATCTTATTGAAATATGCCTTTATGTCACAATTGGGTATACGTTTTTTCATGCAATTGGCTGCTGTTATGGATTTAGACTGTCCCACGTCTTTTAAGCGAAATAGAAACTGTCTATTGAGATTGCTCAAGTCAATAGTGTCCATATCTATTATAGATATGCGCGGAAACCCACTCATTGCTAAATCTTTAATCATTTCACATCCAAGTCCGCCTGCACCAACTATTAGAACATGTGACTGCGCCAATGTCTGCAAAGAAGTTTCTGCATCGTATTCAGGATCTGTAAATGGTCCTGGAGTCGCTATGATGGGCGGAGTTTCAAGATCAATTGATCGGTCAGATGCCATAGAAAAGAAAATAGTGTATGTGAAAAATTATAGATAGCGATTGTATGATTATAAAGTGGTGTGTATGCTATAAGGGGGGGTTCTGGAGAAACGCAGAAGAAGGTAAAATAAAGAGTTTTCTGAAGAGTAAAAATTAGCTTTAAATCGCTCGGAAACGTATTGGGGGGCCCTAACTGAGGTTTCAAGAATTGGCTCAGCATGAAGATGGATTATGAAGTCAATGTTGGTTATGAAAATTGGCTTTGTTTTCACATTATTTGTAAGTTTAACTCAATAAATTAGCCTACATTTAGTTGTTTTCAGCTTTGAAATTGACTTCTAATTTGAAATGTAACACCAACTAGATTCAGCTATTTTCGGCATCAATCTTCAATCTTCACTCTCTCAATGTCTAAAATCGGTGCTAGGTTCGGAATGTGACTTAGAAATGGCCGTAAAACAAGTGGTAGCTTCAAGAATCAACCAATTTACCATTCCCGAACACAAATAACACTCGACCTTTATTCACTGGAATCGAGATAACTTCTGTTGACTCAACTTCGCCAACTAGATCTGGCCTTCTCGCGGCGCTCAAGATTGAAATCAGATAATCCGCACCCTCTTTCTTAATCTCCCGCCTCTGAAGTTATAAAGTGCCTGGAAATTCTTACTTGCTTCTTGCAACACTCTCCAGGCTTCTTGAACATGTTCAACTTGAATTGGCTTGCTCTGACTCGAAGGCTCTGTAAATAGATACCTTCTACGTCTTTCGCTCCCGCTTCTTTGGTCATCAGCCTTATGTTTGATCTTTAATGCCTCTTCTGTCAATGAACAAACAATCTCGAAAGTGAGAAATCCAAGTATATCCACAACATCATCATTAGGTTTGGAGTCCGAAACAGCAGCAATACCCGACCATTCTCGGAACCTTTTCCCTTTACGGAAAGTAAAACTAGCTTGTCTACATTCAGACCAGTGAACGTATTCTTGTTGGGTCATTTGTCTTGTTCTATCGTCATTTTGTTTTAATCTTTTAAGTTGGGCTCTGATAGCTTCTCTTTCATCCGCATCATCTTTTGGCCTATGCAGTGGCTGTTCAGAAAACATGAACTCAACTTCCCAGGGAAGATGGATTTGTGTTTTCTTTTGTTTTGTCACTGTAGGTGTATCGTCTACCCCCATCATATCGGAATTAGATCCACCCGCTGCGCCAGCGTTACCCTGTTCATTTTCTTGGTCCTTCACGTTCTTTCTAACGTCTTTCCATGAAAGATATGTTCTCAATCTATCGACTTTTGCCTTGTCATGTCGAATGATGAAAATAAGATCTTCAGGAAGAATGGACCGTTGACCACGAGAGTTGGCGGTTTTTTGAGCTCTCATTACCATAGTAAGCACTTGATCTTTAACTATATCTTCAATCAAATCAGTCGTCTTCTCCGGTGGATCATTGGCTTCGCCAGAAACAAACATCATTTGTTGGATTTCAACTCGATATTTGTATGTACCTGAAGTGGAGGTGTCCGTGGTTGTGGACGGAACTGCAGTTGCATTTCTTTCTTCTTCTTGCATCAATTCTTCTTCGTCCGTCCGCCGTTTCTTAGGCTTGTTTGCGATTCGTTGCATCTACAAAAGAATATAGTAGTGAGTGAAGTGTGAAAAACGTGTTTATCGCGGAGTGTTTTGAATATAAGGGGTAAAGATCAGGTTTTGCGTGCATGGTTAGGGAAACAATGAAGAGAACAGAGAAACAAGTTTCTTAGCAAATTACCACTGTTTTCCGACTTTTACTGGCTTCAAAAATGGGTTGTATATTATAAATTTATATTTGCTAAGCTGTTCTCTTGTTTCATTATGAAAAAGAGTTGATGTTTTCAACGGAAGCACAGTATTGAACAAGGGTGTAGAAGAAAAGTGTTTGAAAACGTGTTAATAGTGAATTACCTTTCAACTGATGTTTGAGTCAACTTTCACTTGGTGATATACTTGGTAAAGAATTTAAATGATGTGAAATAAAATATAGCAAATAATGATGGGAAATAACCATAAAACACATGGAATGATTTTTTCTTTCCAAATAATAATATCCAATGCTTTAGCCATCATGAACCCAGATTTGAAAATACTATATGTGTGAGTTAACAGTTTTGAGAACGAAGTATTCATCAAAGATGTAATGAGAAGTTGAGGAGCGCAGCTTTTCCACGTCGACACTTAAATGAAAAAAAGAGCAATCACTATATGGTGAATAGACTTCAAGTGCGTTATTTCTAGTGTATTTACGAGATCTTACAATTAGAGGTTACATTATGAAAAAAGCAAACAAAACTTCAAAAAAACCCGTCAAAGTGACACTCATCATTTCCACTACGTCATTTTGCGACAGTCTTTTGTCTTCTTACCAATCTTCAAGAAATACGCTACCTTTTCTTTCAAATCATAACCCACTCATCACTTGCTGAGCAATGCTTACATAAGCAAAAATTTCAGAAAACCAACCATCTGAAGACACATTGATTCACCTTACTTCTCATTAAATTTGTGTTATGAAGTCAACGTGGGCCCAATCGGCCGTACTGACATTAAATAAATCGAAATTTAAAGCCTTTGCAACGACATTTCCGCCCGGAAGCGAAATTAAGCCATTTTTAGCCCAACTAGATCAAATAGACAAATCTATAGCTAAAGCATCGCATAAATCCATGTATGCGTGGCGAACGTCGCAAAGTGAAGAATTGCACACAAGAGGAATGGAATTATGTCATGGAACTAACGATTGCGGAGAACTGGGATCAGGAATGCGTATTCTTGGCTTGTTAGATCGCACTAGAATAGTCAACATATTAGTCGTGGTCACTAGATGGTACGGTGGTAAGCCATTAGGACCGGCTAGATTTCGATGCATTTCTGACGTTGCTATGGAAGCGCTTAAAAATGGAGGGTTTACATCTATCAAACCGATTGGCAAAGCATACGTAGATGCAAGATTTATACAGTAAACAATGATTATATTATAATTATTGAGTTTTAAGAAAGAAAGAGTTATAAAGAGCTGATGTTTCAAATAGCTTATTTCAAAACCTTACCGTCAACAATGTCCTTCTTTTCACCACCGACAACAACAGGTTCATCCCAAGCCCACATGTTGTTGACAAAGTCCTTGGTTTCATGAGAAGTTGGGTCCAACTTGGTGTAGTCGTAGGATTCCCAATCTGGAGCAACATCGAAAGCTGGCTTGAAGTCTTGGCCTCTGACAAGCATAGCACCGACAATACCGTTGTTGTTGTTTTCACCGTAAACAACACAACAACCGAACATGTATTTAGTTGAACCAGTCAATCTGTTGAAGAAACCACCAACCAAGTTGTTGGACATGAAACATTGGGTCAATTCGTCGTTGTACTTGTAGTCGACTTTCCAAAGAGACCATTCGTCAGCGTTGAAGAAGGTGTCCCAGAAGTATGGCAAAGCTTCCTTTCTGGTGTCCTTGTTGGAGTAAACTCTCTTTAATTCATCAAGAGCAATGGATGGCTTACCAAGGGCTTCTAATGGGTGCTTTGGCTTTGGAGCAGCAGGAGCAGCTGGTTCTTCAGCAGCAGCGGCTTCAACCTTCTTTTCCTTCTTTGGTTGAGCTGGTTGTTCCTTCTTAGCTGGCTTTTCCTTCTTTGGTGGTTGGACAGCAACATCAACAAACTTGACTTGGTCAAAGAAGTATGCCAAGTATTCGGTCTTGTAAACAGTGTTGATCCATCTCATGAAGACAACGTGCTTAGATCTCCATTCCTTGTCGAAGGTCAAGGTGAATAATCTGTAGAAGCATGAAGCAACAAACAAATCGGCCAAGGTGAGTCTTTCACCAACAAGGTAGGTGTAGTCAACAAGTCTCTTTTCAAGGTATGCAACGTGAACGTCAACGTTCTTGATTGCTTGATCAACAACCTTCTTGTTGTATGGAACTCTACCCATAAGACCCTTGATGATGTCAACAATATCAGCCATCATTTCGGTGGTGCCCCAGGATTGTAAGAAGAGAACAGAAGCCTTGGCCTCTAAGGAAGTACCCAAAAGTGGAGATTCTGGATCGTGCAATGAAGTCACTATAGTTTTTGTTAGTAAGCTGTGCTGAGCAGATGAGCGTTTTTACTGTTCACTCTATTTCTTCTTTCTTTAACACTTTTCAGGTAAACGAATTCTCGACACGGTGTTTAAGACAGGGATAACTGTTTAAAAAATGGTTTCATCATTGTAGAAAAAGAAAGAAGCTGAGTGGAAACAATGATTATTGATAACATACAGTAGTAGTTGATAGCAATGGCTTCAGAGATCTTGAAACCCTTTTCACCAGTCAAAGCTGGAACAAGGGCATTTGGGAAAGCGGCCACGTGGGCATCGGTCTTAGCGTCTTCAAAAGTAACATCTAAACCAAAAGCCTTGGCAAGACCAACTGGTAAAATAGCTCTGGTTTGAGCGTTTCCGTAGAGAGTAAGAGCCATTTTGGAGATGAAGAGAAGAAGAAACCAGTGTGCTTAAGAATGAAAATGAAAAATTTTTGTTTCGAGGGTGAAGGAGTTAGTGGCACACGTGAAAAATGGCAGTCTCTTTAGGGTTACAGTGGAAAATAGGTTGAAAGCATGTGGGGCGTGATTGCGAAGAGATGCCGTAGCACAAGCTGGTACAGTGCGAGAAAATACTCTGGAGATGCGAATAGTCTTTTCAAGCGAGGTTTAGACCTTTCTGGGCCCCAAACCAAGGACGCTTTGGTTCGACAGATTGAAGACCATCACGATAGATTGGCAAAGAACAGTGATGTGGGCGAAGCAGAGTATGCTAAGATTTACAACATGGCACAAGACCTCGTCAAGGTTTTACTGGACGCTCAGCACGTTTCAGTGGACGACAAGGTTGCGGTTCTCAATTTGATGATTCATAAGTTGACCAAATACAACTTTGGAGTCACGAGTTTGGCCCTGAAAGCATTGCAAAATGACTACACCAAATTGAACGAGCTTGCGGCCACGGAAATGGTTAAACATAACCCGGGAAGAGTGCTTTCGAGTTACCAATTATACAAGGAATTGAAAAGTGGGATTGCTAGTGACGCCTTGGCAGTGGCGGCTTTGGAAAACTTGGTCCGTGGAGACAAGGCAGAGCTCCGAGATGGTCCAATTGAATTTGATTTAGAACGGTTGACCAAGGTTCTTGAAATCTACATTCAAATCAGTGTCAAGAGTGCGATTTCACAAGAAGTTCTGTTGAAGATCGTGGAAGAGTGCTCTAAATTGGGCGTGAGCAGACTGTTGCTTGAGTTAGATGTTCCTAGCTCTACGCTGAACGTTGCAGTCAATTCTCTGGAATTGAACGGCTTCGATTACTATTACATCTACCAGGCTTGTATTAACCAAGGTGAATCATTGTCCGGTAATGCATTGCTCTGTATTCTCATGCCAATGTCGAAGTTAATAGGCAAAGAAGTGGATCAGAACAAGGCGTTGACAAAACTGAGTGAGATAATCCCTCTCTGTACAGAACCATTGGCCTCCCTACCAGAATGTGTGGATGAACTCCGTAACGAGATACAAGAACTGGAGTTGGATGAAGACTTTGAAGTGAAACTTCAAATGATCCAATCTGCCGGATTCTATTCTCATGACATCAAAACAGCCATATATCTTTTCCAACAGTACCAACCTAGAGTTCCAGAGGGAACACCTGAACAGAATGATCTGAAGTCTACCATGTCCTTAGTGGCAGTGAATAATTGCATTCATAACGAATCTCAAACGCTGGTTTCATTGGCAGAAACACTTGTGCCTCAAACACCATATCCTGCACCTGCAAACATGGCATCATTGATATTGTTCCATGCCTGGTTTGGCCAAGCCGATGAGGCTGTTGAACTGTACAACAAATCTTTGGAATTCTACTTGAATCCATTGGAGGGACAAGAAAAGCAACGTGGCAGCTTGGTTTTAGCTTTATTGACTACGGCACTCATTGAACGTGACGTCTCACTTGGTCAACTTGTGAAATCGAAGTCGATGGAAAATAAGCTTGTGGACGATCAATGTGAGATCAAAATGACAAATTTGATGAAAACGTATGGCGAGATTGTGGAAGATAGCGAAAAAGACGAAGGTCAGTTTAAAAAGAAGATGAAGGAGGTGGTTTTGGATGAGATCATTGCTTTGGCTCCATGAAGTCGGATTGTACATAGTAAGATTTCTATATGATTTATAACTTAATTGAAGTAATTTCTTATGGTAAGTGAGTTCAAAAAGAAGACGAAAGAGGTGATCTCGGATGATATCCTTTCATTGGATCCTTAAATCAGATTGTACATAGTAAGATTTCTATATGATTTATAACTTAAATAAAGTGGTTTTCTTATGGTGAGTGCTCTTTCAAGCAGGAAAAAAAAGGTAAAAATACAAAGCAAGTATCCACTTTACTGCAGCACAGTTTCACACAAATTAAGGCAATTTACCATACATATTTGACTTGCTAAGCGTTAGGTAATAGCTAAGTCATATATGACTTCAAATAAAGATCACGACAAGCTACAAATTACACAATATAGCAAACATAAAACAGAATTTCAGATAAGATCTTCCCTCTCTCGCTATCAATGCTTATTCTTTGTTTTACACTGAGCGCATTTTCTTAACACTTTCTTCACGCAATTGAAAAATTCATTATTTTTAATCACCTCACACTTTCTTATTCAACATTATGAAAATACTGGGGAACCGAGCTCTGAGCAGCTCCTTGTTACGGCTAGCGCCACTGCCGGAAAAAAGTTCAACATTGGCAAAATTTGATTTCAAGCCACAGAGTCACACAATTCAAAGTGTAAATGCATCAATTTCCGATTTCATCGGTCAATCAGTCACGTTAAATGGTTGGATCGATGGGTTTCCTAAGAAAATCAGCAAACAACTAGTGTTTTCTAATTTCAGAGACACGAACGGAGATCACGTTCAAATTGTGAGCAAATCAGAAGAAGTTTCTAAATTGATTCGTTCGTTAAAACCTGAAGATAATTTATCTATAACAGGTAAAGTTGGCCAGAAGAAGTCTAAAGATGCTAAAATCACTTGGGAACTGAGCGTGGATTCTTATCAGCTTTTGAATAAATCAACTACAGTTACTTCTGATTTGGAAACGCTCAAATCTACGCCTAACGATTTTCCACCTGAATACAGATATTTACAATTGAGAACACCATTTTATCAGAAATCTATCAAAATGAGAGCTCATGCTATAAGAGTTGCTCGTAAAGTATTGGACTCACAAAGTTTCACCGAAATTGAAACACCATTACTTTTCAAATCTACTCCTGAAGGAGCTAAGGAATTCTTAGTGCCTACGCGCAGAAAGGGTGAATTCTATGCGTTGCCACAATCGCCACAGCAGTATAAACAGATGCTCATGGCATCTGGTTTTAAATCCTATTATCAGCTCGCCAAATGTTTCCGTGACGAAGACTTACGTGCTGATAGACAACCTGAATTCACACAGCTGGATTTGGAAATGGCGTTTGCAAAGGCTGGAGACGTGCAAAGGGTTGTGGAAAAGGTCATTAGTGCTATTTGGAAAGAGGTCAGAGGCTTAGGGTTGTATAAAGTGAACTGGGAAACTCAGGAACTGGAAATGCTTAAGGACGGTGAAGAGTTTCCTAAGCTGGATTACGACACAGCGTTGACCAAGTTTGGGATCGATAAGCCAGATTTAAGATCCAATCTAACCTTTGTTGATGTTTCTGCCGCCTTCGAAGGTGCTTTCAAGTCCGGATTCGATGTCATCGAGGCCTGTGTTTTGAAACAGGCCCTCTATAAGCCTGACGGTACAGTGGGATCCAAGTTCGACAAATCATTAGTGGAACCTCAGCAATACAAAGGAAGAAAACCATATGTGATGAAGATCACCAACAACGATCAGCTCAGTACATGGTACAAAGCATTGCCGCTGGAACTGACAGCTGACATCACAACATTGAACGACAAACTTGGACTTGAAGTAGGCGATGTTGTTGCGGTTAGCGATCGTAACACCATGACGTACGAAAATCCAACGCCATTAGGTCGGTTTAGACAGCTTGCTATCGAAGCGTATCCGACTAAATGGAGACGTGCTGTGAGCAATGCAGAGACTCCAAACTCTGACATCTTCGTCGCTTCATGGTTAGTAGACTTCCCACTTTTCAGTCCAGTGGAATTAGATCCCGAAGATGGATATCCAATGTACGATTTCGACAAACACGAGTCCACACACCATCCTTTTACCATGTGCCAACTGCAGGATTACGACTTACTCGCTGAACAGCCATTAAAGGCCAAGGGTGATCATTATGATCTTGTTATCAATGGAACCGAGGTCGGCGGTGGATCCCGTAGAGTCCACGACGCCGAATTGCAAGCTTACATTTTCAAAACCATTCTCGGCATCCACAATTACAATACTCTCTTTGGACACCTACTCAAGGTATTGTCGAATGGGTGTCCACCACACGCTGGATTGGCTATTGGGTTTGACAGAATGTGTGCCATGTTGCTTGGCTCATCGAGCATCAGAGACGTGGTTGCGTTCCCTAAGAACCAGTCTGGGATCGACCCGGTTGTCCAATCCCCAAGTGTTGTTCCACAAGCCACCCTAGACGTTTACTCCATTCAAGTGAAAAACCAATAATGCCGCTGCTGAGCAAATGAGCATTATCTTGGTTACGCAGCCCCGGTACCGCGACCCCAATTCAATCCCCGCCAAGTGTAAAAAAAGTAAAAAACAAGTGGCAAAAAAAGAGTGTTTTCGGCTCTCTTAATTAGCAAATTAAAACAGAAAAAGCGCCGCAGCGGTTTCTGTTCCTGTATAAAGCGACTCTCCAACCAAAACTCAGCATAAGGAAGCTCCAAGTCGATTTTAAACCATCTTTAAATCACTTCTAGAAGCCAATTTACGCCACTTTTTGTCCTAATTTATATAATTTTCATCTGTGCTGGTAAACAAAGAGCCAGAAGAGGAAGTTGAATTATAAACAAAAGCAAAAGAGAAGAGGAGACGAGAAACGAGAAACTGAAAGCCTAGAGCCACATCAGCTTCTCATTCAAAACACAAGACAAACAAAGCAAAACCACTTCAAAAATCGCCCCCTCCACTTTCCCCAGTCACGTGATGTCGAGTGCCAGATTTAGACAACGTAAAATAAGTGTGAAGCAAAAACTCCAGGTTTTAAAACAGCGAGATATACCCGATTTGGAAACAGAGGACCAACAACGTCTTCTGCAACACATTGAAACAGGGGTTGAGAAAGGTGAAGAAGATGAACACCATTTACAACAGGTTATCAATGCATCAGAAGCGAAATTTGCAGGTCGTAAGGCTGAATCTGTTTATATTCCAACGCCAGATGCTTCTAAAGTCTGGAATGAGGCTTCTAAATATTATACTCAACGATTTGACCAACCGAAAACTTATATTAAATTCTCAGCAACTGTTGAAGATTGTTCAGGAGTTGGTTATAATATGGATGAAAAAGATGAAACGTTTTTGAACGAATATAACTCGAATCAGAAAAATAATGATTTGAAACTGAGTGAAGACGATTTTGAATTGATCATGGATAAGTTTGAATCCATCTGTAATGAAAAACAACCATTTTTAACAATTGACCCAAATGAAATTTTATCATTCAAAGAAATTAAATCATATATTTTGAATCCATCTCCTACAGACTTAGATGTTTTAAGATCTAATCTTGTTAAGAAACTTCACGTAGACGAGTTTTCAACTCTTTTAGACGCACAAGGTGGTGGCAGTAATAATACCAAACCATTGAAGTTTCTCGTTGATAAGGTTGGTGAAAAAATGTACTCTCATTGGAAAGGAAGAAGACTTGAAAGATTAGGTAAGCCCATTTTCCCAATTTTGAAATTTGAAGACAAAAATCAGAAAGACGACAGTAATCCATACACAACTTTCAGAAGAAGAGAAATCAGACAAACTAGAAAAACTAGGAGAACTGACACCCAAAGCATTGAAAAATTGAAATCCTTCTTCAAGGAAATGAAAGGTATGGACAATATCGTGACACTTATTGTACAGAAGGAAAATTCAAAATTGGCTACTATCAAACAAAGATATGATTTGTTTTTGAAAAGAAACAACGCTAGAATTCAAAAAAGAACTCAGCAAGGATCTAATATCAATGATGATATGTTCATTTTGCCAAAGAAACTAACTTTACCGCCAGTTGAAGAGATTTTGGATTCGTTCAAAAAGAAGAATGAGATCAAGATGGAAGATTCTAATCAATCAAAGAAAAGTAGCAACAGTGGTAATGAACCAACAAAGAAGTCCTCAACACAGAAGTCAAGTTCAAGGTCACAAAACAATAGCGCGCAACAGACAAACCAACAATCGCAACAAACAAACCAACAACAATCTTCTATCCAGCCTTATGTTAAATTACCGCCTGCCAAAGTTCCAGATTTGGATTTGACAACTGTCAATGCAATTTTGTTGGATAAACATGAAAACATCAAAAAAGCAGTGATGGATAAGTTGAAAAAGAGACGTGATAATGATAAAGGATGGATCAACTTCACTGATGATCCATACAATCCATATTTCGATATGTCTATGAATGAATCTTTGAAGGTTCAACAAATGAAACATTTCCCATGTTCAGCTATCATTTCATCGCTTTTTGAGGTTGAGAATTCAAGATACATTAATTTTAGTGATAACTTCAATTTACATACATTCTACAGCTCAAGTGATCAAGAAGTTGTTAGAATCAATGCTGCAACTGGTGAACAAATGAAAAATGATAGGAAAACTGCGCTTCCTGAATATTATGATATCACTGGTGAAAATAGTAATATTAATGAATATGGAATAAACAGAGATGAAATTGTTGATAGATTTAACGAAAGAAACAGACTAAATGTTAGTAACATCAAAATGAAATTGAGAAAAAGACGCGGAAGACTCAACACCATTTGGGTGGATAGAAAACATGTTGTTGATGAATCATTTGATGAATATTTGAACGATGCTAAAGGATCGGACGAAAAGATGGACGAGGAAGAGAAAACCGGCGAACCCGTAACTCGTAAACGTAGACGTAATGTTTACGATTGCGAGGAAGACGCTAAGAAACGTCTCAAATCAAGATTCTTGTACGACCGAGATCTACCTGTCATGTCCACCATTGATCCATCCACCTTGAATAGAATTGGGAAACAGGCGCAAGTGATCCGTTTTGGTTCTATGTTGTCTAAGAAAGCTTACGACAATATGACAAACATGCGTGCTAAACAGTACAATCAGCTTCAGCAGATGAGGGCCGCACAGCAACAGGCCCAACAAGCACAGCAAACTCACAAAAAACCTCAGACTGGCTCTGAACCTCCACAAACACAAACACAGCCCTCTCCGCAAGAAACTCAATCTAGTCCCTCTAAACTCAAGCAGGAGGCTCAAGTAGAACCTGCCATTGTTTCAAACTAGCCCTGTGTCTGGTTTCTAATTATGATTATTGTATACAAGATTTGTACTATAGAAAACGATGAAAAAAATCCTCCCCATACTAATCTCCTGATCAAATGTCAAAGTGTTCAATCTGTCTTGAACTCTTTCAGGACCGCACTCTTGTTTCTACTGAGCCTTGTGATCATACTTACCATTTTGAATGTTTGAACACTTGGTGCAAAACTTCATCGCAATGTCCTACTTGTCGTACATGGATGGAATGCATGGTTTTGGATACGGGGGTCAAATACAAGATAGAACATAAAACCCAACCTGAGTTACAATTTGAGCCTAACAACGTGAATAACGAGGTCATTGCTGATACTTCAAACGGGACTACTTCCATTATTTGTGTCACGTGTCTGAAAAACACTACCTCTGTCTTCTTTTCTTGTGATAGCTGTTATGGACAATTCCACATCAACTGCTACGACGGGGAGTTTTGTCCTAATTGCGGTTCCAATAAGTTCCAACAAGTAGAAAGAAAGACTACAGAAAAGTCTAGAGCGAAATCCCGAGCCAACGAGGGCGGATTTGATTCAGTTGAAAACCGGATGTATTCACAAATAGTAGATGAGATAAAGTTGGCAAAGAAACAAAGAGAGCCCAGCGCCGATGACGCAGAGTCAGCTTGGGGGATGCTAGATAAAGCTTTAAGTGAGGAGCAGAATGAGAGAGAGGAGGTGGATGACGTGCCAGATGTGAAACAAGAATCGGCTCATGATGGTTCCACACGAAGACTCAAAAGACCAACTTCTGCAACGCATTCATTGACCATGCAAGCATTAATGAAACATGACACTAAGTTGAAGCATAAACCCTCTTCTCTCAGACAAAAACCCTCTTCACTATCGTATGTTCAAAAGCTGATTATCTACAGACTGATCATCAAGCCAAGACTTCAAGCTATGGACATTGCTTCAAACGCATACACTAGAGTCTCTAAAACAGTATCCCATAAATTTTACTCCATAGTTCTCAACAACAAATACGCAATGAACTCACTCAACGCGGTTCTTGAGTTTTCTGAAAGAGAAGGTATTGTTCTAAAAGATAAAAAATCAATAGACGAGATGAGGTCCAAGTTTAAAGATACGTCCATTGTACACAATTTCGTTAACGGAGGATATTTGGTTAGTGAACTGGGCTCCACGTGGATTCAAGATGTTATTGATAAACAACTTGCCCCATCCACAGGATTAAGAAAAAAACGTTAACAAGCCATTTTACTCTTTAAATCCAACGAACAATATGTTCGATATTACTGTATACCCTTTATAAAATTCCCCCCTAATGTCCCCCATTATTAATACGATAAGAAAGAAGAAAAAATTTCTGTTACACCATTTGCCAAAACACATTGTCTTGCTTTGGCCAATTTATCAGTTCTTTTGTCAATCAAATATGCATCGTTACTGATCAACACCACTCTAGAATCATAAACACCCAAAAATGCCACTGTGAAAATAATATAAAATGGACTATCTCCCGGATTTGAATAACATTGTGAATCATCAACAAACATACCACCTGAAACAACAGGACCGTCTTCTGGACCATTCCATGTTTTAATCATCATTGAATCTCTGACAAATGCATAATCAACCAACTTCCACAGTTTTTTGGGAATATTTAGAACATATGATGTATAGCAAGATGCAGCCAAGGAAGGATGTTGTTTTGCAACACTTAGTTCATAACTCAACCCAACTCTTCTTTGAAATTCCTCAACAGATAGATCATATGCTTTATCATTCAGTCTATTTGCTTCATGAAATTTTTTGGTTGTTTGATAGACTCGATCATCAATGTTTTCACTAATACCAATTGGATAAAATTCATCATCATGATAATGTCTTTCTTGCAGCCCTCCAAAGAAGGACAAATGTTCTTCACTAGGTGTTATAAAATGACCACAAATGTTCAAATTAACATGCGAATCTCCATAAAATGTTTCCATATTATTCCATTGCTCAGTTTGGAAATCAAACCACCAACAATCTCCAAGAATTCTTTTGTTGTAAAATACACTTTCTTCATTTGTTTCTTCATTATGGACCTTTGTATACATAATTGAAGACCCTCCATGGCAAATTAATATTTTTGAACGAAGCGCTGGAATTTGCGATGTGTGAACTTCTACTTCTTCTGAATATGGTGAAGATGATGTGTGTCTATCCAAATCAAGAATGGATAACAAAGGACTATCACGTGAACTTGGACTAGTGATTATCATTTGGTCCTGCTGTTTTGATCTTAGGTGTGATTTAAAAGAAACAGGAGAATAAATTGATGCTTGATTAGCACTTTGTTTGCTCTTCATTTTTTGTGGTTCACTGAATGTCATGACGGTATTTGTTTTGAATGGGACAGGAGATGCAATACTTGAACTCTCAGACGTTTCGTTTCTTAAATATGACTTCATCTGTTCTTCTCCCTCCACCTTTTTTTTCAAATCTTCAATTAAGAATTTCCCTAAACCTTCTTTATCTGCTAATGTCATTGCAAAAAAACCACATGGTGCTGGCCAGTTTATAGAATGTGATTCAGTGTGTTGAAAGACACCAGTGAATTTATTACTTGTAGGATTAGGCAATGACTCACCCAATTGGTTAATGACGAAGGAATTGATATTCAATAAACCAAATGATCCAATTGGACAACAAATAATTTCATCAGAGACCCCATACATATCAAAAAAAACCTCACATTTCCATAAATCATTTAAAGCAAAGAAAATATCGGGCGTTGCTTTATTTGAAGAGTACCCACCCATCACAAAGAGAATTGCTGGTTTCTCATACTGATTGATACGACGTCGACCATTTTCTCTTGTTTTATTACGTTTCATGTAATCGAGAACAGCCTGGGGTGAATATGCAGCTTGATTGGTAGAGGGAGTTGCAGGTGTTGAAAGTGAATTGTTAGAATCTGTTTCTGAGCTTTTATGATTCTTCTCCGATTTTTTCAGAGCATTTAGATGGTCATGTTTGTTTGTTTCTTCGATTGGAACAGCATCCATTTCATGACCAAACCTTGGAATTGAATTTGAAAAAACCGAGGCATATGTGGGATGAACGCTTAATTTCAACTCTTTATATTTCAAAGCTAAGATGTCAAATACCCAAACCTGGTCATTTGGCAAAATCCTCTTGGTGACCACACAGTGGTCGTCGTCTGGATACGTAATTTCCTCGATGAGATCAAATCCACCGTAGAGTAGAAAAAAACGATCAGAAAGCTTAGCAGCAGAAGAACAGCAGAGAGACTTTGGTTTTCTGAAACCAGTGGTATCCCAGTCCAAGTCCAAGTCCACGTCCGAATCCATGCGTTCTACCTCATCTTCGTCTTTATTATTCTCGTCATCGTCCACATGCAAATCCAGCAGGGCTTGAATTGTGTTGCACCCTGCGTCGTATCTGAAATGGGACTTGTGTTTTTCATGCGCAATGCTGCCCAATTTCTCCTTCTCAATGGGTAACGGCAGGTCACCGTGAAAAACCAAGGAAATATTGCTTGGTTTGATGGTGAAATTCTTAGTTAAATCCGAGATCTTGGCAAAGTACTCATCATTGGTCAAGGCCCTGATACCCCCATAAATGTGGACACCGTCTGGCATTTGAACTGCAGTGTGATACGAATGACCACTGAGCGCAGAGTCAGTCATAACCGTTGTAGTGTTGCAAAACGCACCGTAAACAGACTGGAAACTGATTCCCTCCTCCTCTTCAACAAGATCTCGTTCATGAGTCCTGACTTTAGGTCTGAGAACGCGGTGTTTCTTCTGGTAAACCGATTCCTTCACCTCACCACCATCCCCGTTTTCTCCCACCTGTCCGAGCGGGTTCAAGCACAACTTTGTGAAATACTGTTCATACTTGCTATCCTGCGGGTTCTTTTTCAGCGGTAAGTCGATGGGCGAGTACAAGGGCAAGGCTGAAACCGGCTTGATGAAGTCCGGCACGTCTGGTTGACTGAAGTACTCCATGAGGGAGTTTTCAGCAGACATCTAAGTGCCAATTGATAAGAAGAAAGCGTAGTGTTTGATCGCCTTCATTAGTTTCTTTGACATTTCGGCGCCCGCCTTCTATGCATAAATTTGCTCAGCATACACCAAGAGAAACTTCAAAATAAGATACAGCACTGATGAAGAGAGTAAGACGTACAGTAGTAATGTGGTTACAATGGAAAAATTAAGGGCTACATACGGACAAAATTAGGGCTTAATAGAGGCCATATCGGTCAAGTTTCAACATCAATTGTATGTTTGAAATAAGGTACACCATTATAATGTGCGCATTAAGGGGCTTAGTAACACAGTAAAGGCTACTAGCATGTCGGCAACAGCTGTAGCGTCATATTGAGAGTTTTGGACCCTTTTTAGGGGTCCTAGCGACTGAGTTAGAATTCAAATCGATAATACGGTAGTTACAAGACAAAGAGCGTCTGTAGGTGGGATAATATAAGGGAAAAGAGGCACGAAAGAGAGAGAAGTAAAAGTGGAGTGTGCAGTGAGAGGTTTTTGCTTGAGATAAAGTGGATTTCAGACAATATTAGTTACACTCGGAGTTGTTTGCATCTCATCGCTGCGTTTCTATGCACGGCGTTTACAGTGCATAACGCACGGTAAAAGAATAGCTTGTATCGGTTAAAGTTAGATAAATACGTTAAATAGGAACAGTTCAGCAGCTGGTCTAGTTAGCACCTTCACCGTAGAAGTGCAAGTATGCAGCAAGAGTCTTAGTACCTTCAATGTAGTTACTCAAATTGACCTTCTCGTTGATGGAGTGGGCACCGTCGTCACCTCTACCCATTGGCAAGAGAATGACGTTGGTCTTCAACTGCTCCTCAAAGGTCAAGGTGATAGGAATAGAACCACCCTCTCTGGTGTAGTCAGGATCGACACCCCAAACAAGCTTGGTGGCCTTGGCAGCAGCAGCAAAGGCCTCGTTGAAGGGATCGGAAACCCAGTAGGCACCGTCGTGGATCAACTCAGTCTTGAACTTGTTTGGAGAGCCCAGCTTGGCAAAGACAGCATTACAGTGGTTGATGACCAGCTCGTCAAGTTTGTGGGAGTCGATGTTTGGAACTGTTCTGATAGAGAACTTACCAAGGACCTTGGCAGGAATGACGGTCTTAGCACCGCCGCCGTAGAAAGCACCTTCAATACCGTGCAAGGAGAGAGAAGGGAATCTCCATCTGTGCATGAGAATGTCGTTCTTGTCTTGGTGAATGGCAGTGTTGGAGCCAGAGGCAGCATTGAGTTGGTCAACGTCGAAATCAATCTTGTCGTAGATGGCAGATTCGGTCTCAGTGACTGGGGCAACCATAGCGTCGACACCATCAATCAAAATCTTACCCTTAGCGTCAACCAAAGACTGCATGACATTGATCAAGTCGGTCATTGGCTCATGAATAATACCACCGAAAATCCCTGAATGGAGATCTGCGCCGGGACCTTCAATGATAATTTGGTAGTAGTTACACCCACGTAAACCGTAGGTCAAAACTGGCTTTTGAGTACCTAACCAGTAGTTGTCGGAAATACACACAGTGTCAACGTTTTTGAAGTAATCGTTGGCTTCTCTTTCAACGAGACCGTCTAAACCAATGGAGCCGGATTCTTCCATACCTTCGAAACAACAAACTAAGTTCACAGGTAATTCCCAGCCGAGTTCGTTGTGTGCTTGAATACCATTCAACCAACCCATGATTGGTCCCTTATCATCAGTTGAACCTCTACCAATCAATAAATCATCCTTTTCAGTAAGAGTGAAAGGATCGGTGGCCCAACCGTCCTCTTTCAAAGCAGGTTGAACATCATAATGTCCGTAAACAAGAACGGTCTTCTTCTTTGGATCTTGTCCAAATCTGGCTAAAATAATAGGTGGTAATTCTAAAGCTGGATTTTCAACAGGTGGTGGTTGAACACCTAATGGTTTCACAGTGATGTCATCTGCACCCAACTGTTTGAGTTCTTCGACTAAAAATTGAGACATGGCAACAACCTGTGGTCTAAGAGATTCATCACCTGAAACAGATGGAATGGCAACTGCACGAGCCAATCTGTTGATGAAAGCTGGCTTGAGTTGCGCAATTTTGGCAAAAAGTGGTTCTAAATTGTTGGTACGAGAAACAGAGGTGGCCATTGTGCGAAATACCGGTGTGAAACGATGAAACATCGGAAAAAAGAAGTGAAAGAGTGAATGCCAGAGCAAAACCGAAAAAATCACTCTGTGAGGGTAGCCAGGTTGACGTACGGCAAATCAGAGATAAAGGGTTATTGAAAGCTTGAAAAAGGTTATAAAGACCGGAGTAATGGCAAAAGATGGAGAAAACTCAGGGCTATACAATGTGCTTTTTAAAACTTGTATACCATCCTTCGGCTGTATTGTAATTTCTAAAAAAGGTACCAGTTACGCTATCGTCACCAAATAAATTTGTTCTGTACACATTATACCTACTTAGTACCAATTTTGTTACCTTCAAACCTTCATCTTTAACTTCCACTACCTCTAATCTTTTTGTTCCTTCCCGCAAAATCAACGAGTTGAGTCATAAATTGTGCGGAAAGAAAAAAAATCAGCGAATCACTCTTTCCACTGTTCACTTTCTTTTGGTTCAACAATACAGAATGTGCGGTATCTTTGCGGCATATCAAGTTGAAGACATTAAGTCTTTCAAAAACAAGGCACTCGCCTACTCTAAGAGAATTAGACACAGAGGTCCAGATTGGTCAGGTAACTTTGTTGCTAACAACACCATTCTTTGCCATGAAAGATTGGCCATTGTTGGTTTAGATGCCGGTGCTCAACCAATTGTTTCACCAGATGAAAGATACAGTTTGTCTGTTAACGGTGAAATTTACAACCATATCGAATTAAGAAACCAATTTCCAGATTATCCATTCAAGACTCTTTCAGATTGTGAACCAATTATTCCACTGTTCGCCAAATACGGCATCGACGCTCCAAAATACTTAGATGGTATGTTCGCATGGGTTTTATACGACAAGCAAGATGACAGAATCATTGCTGCCAGAGATCCAATCGGTATCACCACTCTCTACATGGGTAGATCATCAGCAAACCCAGCTTCTTACTTCTTTGCTTCTGAACTCAAATGTTTAACCGACGCTTGTGACGAAATTAAGGCTTTCCCTCCAGGTCATGTTTTCGATTCTAACACCGGTGAACTCACTCGTTATTTCAAACCAACCTGGTGGGATGAAAACAAGATCCCAACTACTCCTGTTGACTACAAACTTGTCAGAGAAAGTTTAGAAATGGCCGTTAGAAAGAGACTCATGACTGAAGTTCCATACGGTGTTTTGCTTTCTGGTGGTTTGGACTCCTCTCTCATTGCATCCATTGCTGCTAGAGAAACCGCTAAAGCTGCCGCTAAGGAAGGTGACAAATCCATCGACGCTAACCACACACTTACCGGTGTTGATTCACAGGGTGATTTGAACTTCCAAGGTTGGGCTAAACTTCATTCATTTGCCATTGGTTTAGAAGGTGCACCAGATTTAATTGCTGCCAAGAAGGTTGCTGATTTCATCGGTACCATCCATCATGAACATACTTTCACAGTTCAAGAAGGTTTCGATGCCCTCTCTGATGTCATCTACCACTTGGAAACATATGATGTTACTACTATCCGTGCTTCAACCCCAATGTACCTTCTTTCACGTAAGATTAAAGCCCAAGGTGTCAAAATGGTCCTTTCTGGTGAAGGTTCCGATGAAATCTTTGGTGGTTATCTTTACTTCGCTCAAGCTCCAAATGCAACTGAATTCCACATCGAAACTGTCAAGAGAGTCAAGAACCTTCATTATGCTGATTGTCTCCGTGCTAACAAGTCAACAATGGCTTGGGGTTTGGAAGCTCGTGTTCCTTTCCTTGATAAGGAATTCCTTGAAGTTTGTATGAACATTGATCCAAACGACAAACTCATTGATAAAGCCTCTGGTAAAATGGAAAAATACATCCTCAGAAAGGCATTTGAAACCAGTGCTGATGAAAAGCCATACTTGCCAGATGAAATTCTTTGGAGACAAAAGGAACAATTCTCTGACGGTGTTGGTTACTCTTGGATTGACGGTCTTAAGGAATTGGCTGACAAGGTTGTTTCTGATGAAGAATTTGCTAATCCAAAGCCTGAATGGGGTACTGATATTCCAACTACTAAGGAAGCTTACTTCTACAGATGTAAATTCGATGAATTGTTCCCTTCAAAGGCTGTTGCTTCTACTGTTATGAGATGGATTCCAAAGGCTGAATGGGGTTGTCATGAAGATCCTTCTGGTAGATTTGCCAAGATTCATGATGCTGCTGTTGACATTTAAATTAGCGTATGTTAAATATTTTTTTCATATTTTTATAAAGTACAAGCAAAGCGAGTTAGATTCCGGAAAAGCTGATGACTTATGCTGATATATAGTCACAAATAAATATAATGCGAGTTATGAAAATTAGTCCAACACCACGTCCAAACGTACACCATCCATCAATGCAAATCCTCTAGCGTCTTTCACCTCCTTTTTAAACACATCCACAAATCGATCACTTAGTTTACCATTTGGTTCTCCGTTTTCAAGCTCTTGCCCCTCTTGCATCTCCAGCTCTCCGCCTAAGAAGTCAAATTCGTCTTCCTGTTCCACATAATCAATATTCTGCTCGATTTCCTCAAAATCAGGAGCCAACGCACTCCATTTAGGCTCGATTTGAAGTCCCCAGAAATACAATGTTCCTGTGTCAAATCCGGTCGCAACGATCTCGCACTTCTTACCGCACCAATCCACGCTGTACAATTCTTCCTGCGACCCTTCTAGAATCTGCACAAGCGATCCCAAACTTGTTTCCCACAGAAATATCTCATGGCTCGAACCCCCGTGCGATTTAGTAGACGCACACAGATATTCACCAGTGGGTCCCAGTTTAATGTCGTTCCATTGGACCTGATTCACAACGTCTTGGTATTTGTGTTCCAATTCCAGTTCCCAATTTGCTGGATCGGAATCTTTCTTCCACGACTCGAGACTATATTGTCTTAGGATCTTATCGGTTGAGTTCACCACCAGTTTGCTGAGCACACCCATCTCACCACTCAAATTTTCAACCAGGTCCAGCGATTTGATCGAGCTCGAACAAATTTTGAATTCGCGTACTAATTTACTGGGGCCCATTGCCAGAATTTGGACCCAACCCTTCGAGCTTCCCAGTAAACAAAATTTACCCGCCCCGAAAACTTTGAGGCAGGTGGGCGAGTTTCCAGTTAATTCCGACGCTGAAAGCTCTGTGCGGTTTCCCTGCGCGTCCACTTTGTAAATGCCCTCCTTGGTGCTGACTAAAAACGTGTATTCATTGTCAAAGTAATATTCGGCACTGATGATGCCCATCAGCTTAATCTCCCAGCATAAAACAAAGGCCCCATCTTGTATTTTGCAGTAGCTGATCATCCACGTTGACCAGACCAAAAGCCCGTTGTTATCGGTCCATCGAATCCCGAGAATTGGCCTGGAATGTCCCCGTATTATGCTTGTGATGTTGTGCGTCCAGGAGTCAATCACAAGAACAAGCCCATTGATTAGACCCGAACAAATGTAATGGCCGCAGGGCGATATGCTCACCGCACACGCCTGGCCATACGACAATGAAGTGGTTAGCGTTGAAGGGTAATCTGCAGTGATCACCAGCGGGTCCTGTAGCGACAAGTTCATGCTAAGTAAATGCTAAGAGCAAGTAGAAGCGTTACGTAAGCAATAGCTTTTCCTCGTACTTTGAGAAAAACATAAAGTGGGGGGTGCTTACATAAGCAACCACTATATAAGGAGGCGAATCCCCCCAGAAAAAACGACAAGGATGTTTACAGTACTTGTTGTTGGTAAACTAAAGTGCGGTGCCTGTAGACCATTTCGACAAGGATGATGTTTGCAGCAGCCACCGTAGCTTGAAAAATTACTGCATTTCAAAAAGGTTTTAAGATATTAAGGCTCGAAAGGTGACGATCATTTTGACAAGTCAGAGAAACGATCATGTAAAAATACGAAATCCAGACCTTCGCGCGATAACGTGCGAGAAATTAATGGCCAAGGTGTTGAGAACACAGAAATATATGCTCATGTTCGTTTACAAATCGTGTCCTTTTATTATTTACATCCGCGTTTCTTCCAATCGGTCCTGATTATGACTCGATGTAAAGTCTGAATATCCCCATGCACAAATATATCCACAATATACTTTGCTTTCATCAAATGTCAGAAAAGCTCCACCGTTGGGCGTAGATACGAAAATACTAATGTTATGCTTAGCCGGTACAACAGGAATTGGGAACAGATAGAGAACATGGTCAAGGCGTGATTCGATGATTTCCAAAGTTGGCGAGCAAAAATGTTGCTAGAAAGGATGCATTTGCCAACGAAATAATCAATTGTCCGGTTAGTTTGAATGGTTTTTGCAAATGGTATCTCCGAATTGAAGATCCGGTGCTACCGTATCTAAGAGGGAGAGAAAAGAGATCAAGATGGGCGGCGTTCAAGTGTTTCTGTGAGCAACTGAAGACAACAAAAAACTTGTTTACTCGGTTCTTGGAATGAACAACCTATCTCTGCTTGTGACTATAGTTGTCTTTATTGATTTCACTTATCGATGAGCAGTAGTCAAAAGGAAGCCGCAACCGATACCTAATGCTAAATCATATATTTAATTCATGTGATCTTGCACTCGACAAAGAGAGAAGGCTTTCATATAGTTCTCTATATAGACTACAAATCGAATGATTTCATTGCGATGCACCCGTTCCGACAGCTTCTGTTATACACTTAGTATCTTGAGTGTTTTAATTCTAACTTACAACGCGTGGTTTCGTGCTTAGCTTAATCCTTTTCTTAACTGTGTATATTAACAAACAAAAACAACAAAAATGCAACAAACTGTATGTTGAAAAGTTACAAACTAATATGAGTGGGATCTGACTGATAACTCAATTATAGTCGTGGATATCATTAAGAATCAACTATTACTAGTGAAAACATCACTGCAATCAATTCAAATTTTGCTTCCCACACGCCTAACTTTTCAGCACTTTTACTCAGCAAATGGATCTGATTGATCCATGGAATACCTCTTATGCAAAACTGGTTTGAAAGGGTTCATTGGGTCCAAAGCGCCCGAGTCCATACTAGGAGTAGTGACATGCATAACAGGTCTTCCAGCATTATCATGGAAGTTTTCGAAAGAGTACGCATCACGATTCATATCCACATCATCTTCCACCTCTTCTTCCTCGTGCTCAGGATACAATTTGTTCTCATCAACATATTCCTTTTCTTGAACCACAACATTTTCATTTCTTCTCTGAGACAGACCTCTTGAAATCTTACCCCAAACCTTACCCAGAGTTCCACCGGATAAATGTCTTCTCAATTCCCCATCACTGGAGCTCACATTCAAAGTTTCTCTCCAATTTTCAGAATGGTCCTTGGCAATCAAACCCAAGTTAATCAATTCACTTGCATGAACCTTATCAGCAGGATTGATTTTCTGGAATGATGTTCTGTCATCTTTAGTTGGTGAAAACTTGGTATCTGGATTCTTGAAACAAATTGTAACAATCGCTAATGCAATAATGGTGATTAATAGAAGAAGAGCAACTGCTGCATTCATGACGAAATAAACAATCCCCATAACAGGTGCAACGGTTTGTTTTTGGTCATAAACTTCGGAAAAGAAAGTGAAGAAGAAAGAATTGAGTGTTATTGCAGTTGAGATGAAAATTGATAGAATGTTTGTTAATTTATCAAGATATGGTTCATAGTGAATGAGAACACCAAGATAAGTCATATCAATGATCCAGATCGCAAGGGCTTGAGTTTTTCCCGATCCTTGTGCTAATGAAACAAATAATGCCTTGACTAATGTATGTGCCAAAATGACTGCACTGAACCAATACTTTCTAGCATCAAGCATTGTGTACATGAATCCATATCTTGAAAACACATCTTCATTTCCATAGAGATACGCTGCAGGGTTCCCTGTTTCTTCAATGGATCTGCGAGCATAATAAAATACTTTAAAAAGACAGAATCCCATAGAGATCAAGGCAAGCAAAAAGAAAAACACTGATAATGTTAAAATACCTGCTGAATCATTCTTTGTGAATTCCCAAAGTGAAAAAATGACAAGTTGAGGGAATGCAATATAGAGATATCTCGACAAAATACCCTTGAAAGTAGAGCTCAATGGTGTTGTGTTTAATGAAAACTTGGAGTCTGGTGACATGTTTCTTGAAAGGATCTTGCTTACGTTTTTAACAAAGAAGTAAAGACCAACTAGAACATAGAGGAAAAAGACAAAGAAGGTGAACCCGGTACAAACAAGAGAAGTAGGTTCAATGTTTGCACCGTAAGAAACACGTTCCATTCCTCTTAAGATGTTCAAGTAATTGTTAGACTCAATACCTTGGAGGGTGATGAAATAGGAGTTAATATCCACCGCACGTTTAAGGACAGAACTGGAAGAGGAAGCCATGTAATTGGTGAGTGAGGACCACCAAGAAGCGTCAGAATTGTATGCAATGTATTGGCTGAAATCTGTACTATCTTCTCTCTGAGTTAAAATTTGCTTAGCAGATGTGGTTAAATATTGAGTTGGGGTTCCGCCGGTTGCTTGAATGTACCAACGGAAGATTTTTTGCATGAACTCGACACGAATTATTCCCATTGACCAGGCTAAGTTTTCAGACCATGCAGCTGCGATTGGTGGAGTTGCTTCAACGTCGATCATGGAAATGATGACAATGGATTGGAAATACGTAAAAAGTGACATAGCAAAAGCAGACATTCTTGCAGCGGAAGCCGAGTTCCCCACAATAGATAGCAGTGCCGACACAAGAAGACAAATACCTGCAACAACAGCTGTTGCCCATTTAGCCCCCTCGTGAGAAACGGTTTTACCGTTGTTAATAGTAGCTTGAAGACAACCTAAAAGTTGGTTGGATTCATCAGTGATGATAAGTCTTGCAACTGCATCGATATCAGGGAAAGTATACGCAATTTCAGGAATCATATCAACATATTCTTGAGATATGTAGTTGATAGACTGGACTTCGATTTTAGATGCTGTAATAGGACAAAATTGTTTGAGGCCTAAAGAGCACATATTGAACTCTTTTTGAATGATCTTAAACCCAAAAGCATAGACAGTGGCATGTGCCAAAAGATTCCCGTTGATATTGGCAGAAAGCGAAACATCGTAGTTGAGAGATCTGTCATCAGGATTAAAAACAACCTTGAAGTAATCCGGCTGAAGATTCGTAGAGTTCTTCATACAACTCACAAGCGCGTTCGAGTAGAGCTTTGCCTGTACGGTCAATGCAAAAAGCAAAAACAGCACCGTCTGTGTCACTTTCATGGCAAATGTGAATCGACAAGTGAAGAACAAAAAGAAACAAAGGAGATCTTGCAGGATCAATCTTTTTTTTTTCACAGTGGGAACAGTTACGTAAGCAGAAACAAAATGTGCTCAGCAAGATCCAAAGATAGATGGAAGGAAAGAGATGAAAACTTGCTACGTTGGGGTTTGAGGAGGATGAGAGGATTTTTTGTGAATTTTGGAGTGAAAAAATGCGTTTTTGAGTTTACTCAATCATGAGCATATTTCACTAAAAAGAAGTACTAACTATACTTGTGGATTATAGCAAAATAATATAGTGAGATTGAGCGTTGGGTATCAAATGATGACATATTATTTTCAACAAATGGTTGAGAAGCTGATAAAACAGAACTAGAAAAGCATAAAGGCACAGATGAGTGAATTTTTTTAAATCTCATCTCTTGCATAGATTCAACACCAGATCTATAATATGTCAGCCACTCAATAGTTGGGAGATTTCAGGTACTCTCTTAATATTGTCGTTTTCATAGCTAAGGATAAACAACAATCTTCTAAAGCCTAGCAAACCACTAGCAACACTTGGCTCATTCGCTCATTACATCATAACATAATTCATTAATAACTAAACAAATATAACAATAAAATCATTTGTCCCACTTCGCTAGCGAGGGCGGACATTGCTCAGTGTGGTGTATGAGCCACTTTAATCAAATGAGAAACAATTTGAGGGTTGGACAAAGTTGAAACATCACCCAATTGATCTTCCTCGCCGGCCAAGATCTTTCTCAAAATTCTACGCATAATTTTACCGGATCTAGTTTTTGGTAAGTCATCAACTAACAAAATCAACTTTGGTGCAGCAAATGGCCCGATCTCCTTTCTGACTGTCAAGATAAGATCCTTCTTGATTGAGTTCACGTCTTCTGGTGTCTTTTTTAAGGAGACAAAGGCGGCAACAGCAGCACCAGTTAATTCATCAGGGAATCCAACAACTGCAGATTCTGAAACAAGTGGATGTTCAATTAATGCGGCTTCAATTTCTGCTGTCGATAATCTGTGACCAGAAACATTCACAACATCATCAACACGGCCCAAAATCCAGTAGAAGCCATCCTTATCTCTTGCTGCACCATCACCTGAGAAGTAATGACCATGGTAAGCATTGAAATAGGTATCCTTGTATCTTGAGTAATCTTTCCAAATGGTTCTTGTAATTGAAGGCCATGATGTTTTGACACAAAGAACACCTTCAACATGGTTATCCTTCAATTCTTCACCTGTAACAGCATCACAAATAACTGGCTCAATACCAAAGAATGGTAAAGAAGCAGAACCTGCCTTTGTTGGTGTCACACCTGCAAGTGGAGTGATCAGATGGGAACCAGATTCAGTTTGCCAATACGTATCACAAATGTGAGCTTGTCCTCTACCAATGTAAGTGTTATACCACTCCCAAACGTCCTTTGCAATTGGTTCACCAACAGAGCCTAAAACACGAACTGTATCCAATTTATAGTTTTCAATGTACTTTTCACCAGCTCTCTTGAGTAATCTCAACGCAGTTGGGGCAACGTAGAATTGATTAACTTTATGCTCATCAACAATTTCCCAGTAACGTGAATAAGATGGATAGGCAGGGGTACCTTCAAAAACAACGGTTGTGGCACCGTTCAAGAGTGGCCCATAAACAACATACGTATGACCAGTAATCCAGCCAACGTCACCTGCAGTGAAAATGGTATCTTCTGCATGGACGTCAAAGGTGTATTTAGTTGTCAAAAGTGCACCTAACAAATAACCTGCAGTTGTGTGCAAAATACCCTTTGGTTTACCGGTTGAGCCTGAAGTGTAAAGCAAAAATAATGGATCTTCAGCCATCATTGGTTCAGGAGAAATGTAAGGGCCAAACTTCAAAACTTCATCGTGCCACCAAAGATCTCTCTTGTTGACCCAAGGAATGTGGGAGTTGCCTGTTCTCTTGAAAACAACCACGTTACGAACATTTGGACAATGAACAAGTGCGTCATCAACAATTTTCTTGGTTTCAATAATTTTGCCACCACGCTTTGATTCATCAGTGGTGATGACAATACGGGAGTCCGCGTCAAGAATTCTATCTTTGAGAGAAGTTGACGAAAACCCTGCAAAGACCACAGAGTGAATAGCACCAATACGGACAATTGCTAAAAGCGCGACAAGAGCTTCTGGAATCATTGGTAAGTAAACGGCAACAGTGTCACCTTTTTTAACTCCTCTGGAGCGCAAGACTTGAGCAAATCTACAAACTTCCTTGAGTAATTCGGAGTAGGTGATTGATCTTCCCTCGCCAGGCTCATCCGCCTCGTAAACAATCGCAACCTTGTTTGGGTCTGAAATGGCCCATCTATCCACACAATTGTAGCAAGCGTTCAATTGACCATCGACAAACCATGATGAAGGATCGCCAGCGTTATCTGTCAAATGGTTCTTATCTGGAACCTTGGTGACCGTGAATGGTTTGAACCAATCAAGGTTTTCCCTCGCCATGTTTCCAAAGAACTTGGCTGGTTCCTTGATTGACTCGTTGTACATTTCATAGTACTGATCTAAAGAAGTCAAATGTGGTTTCGAAGGGTGTCTATTGAAAAAGCCCTTAGGAACCGCAATCGCCTCTTCGTTGAGAAGATGTTCGTTTTCCAATTGAGTTGTCATTTTCTTGTTGGACCCTGAAGTTTACCTAACGAGTCCTGGAAACTGGGACTTGTTGTTGATTTTTATATTGATTGGGAACAAATGATGTGTGGAGATTTTTTTTTCGGGGCACCGGACTTGGAAACAATGCTGAGCAGAGGGGTCCAAAAGTGGGGAAGCGCCGAGCTAAGCGAAAAACCGAAGCGAGGACCCGAAGCAACGCGTGCTACGCCACACGACAATTGCTGGGCGGAGACGCCTCGTCGCGAAGTAAATTTACTTCGCGAGCATGGGGGACAAAGTGGGGGGACAAAGGGAAATGACGAAGGGAAATAATAGTGAGTGTGAGCTACAGCCACACAGATAAAGCTTGAACCGCAGTTGGGTTTTGCGGGGGGTTGGCCAACTCAGTGGATCCTAGCAGCCTCAAGGTGGTGATGGTTGGTATGTAGCTTTGTAACTGTGACTTTCCGTGGCTGTTTTCACTGTAATGGTGTTTGCACGTAGTGATGAAACACAGTAATTAACTGTGAGTTGAATGGCGATGGGGTATTGCGGGGAATAGTTAGTGGGACGCATTTTGTTGCATGCCGTTGTGCTAATTGTGTGCATTATGTGCGGCTGAAGACGCGGTGTAAGTGTTATTATAATCTCTATAGTATGCGAGTATGCGATTAGGCGCTCAGCATTGGTCAATCTGCCAAGTATGGTGATATTCGTTGATTCAGTATTGCAATAACAAATTTCGTGTCAAGTCTTTGTGTACCGTTTGATTTCAGTGGGTTTTATGAGCCCCCATAGCGGACTGAGACTCAAAAATACCATATTTGATAAGCAACTGTAATTCCTGAAGATAATCAACTAAACAGTATGGAATTGGTGAATGAATATACATATACATGAGCGTACACTCACAATCTCTAAATGATAACAGTCTGTGCTTTGTCGGCTGCTAGATGCAGTTGTATCTCGCGAGTACGCCCGAATCAAGCACAGAGTAAAGAGGCAAACAAAATGAAGCACACTCTTTTGCAACTAGCACATCTCACTTGCTGGAAAACCCAAATTGCCCTCCCATATAACTTTCACACAACTGGTTGCACTTTCTACGTAATAAAGCACTCTCCAACTGCTTCTGCTCCGTGTCCTATTTTTAACTGGTACATCTTTCAACAACTTTCAACTTCATGTCTGTTGTTGAAAACTTTTCAGGCTCAGCAGCTACCACCACCTTCTCAGTTTCAGCTCTGTTGTGCCACTCTTCCATTCTCGCCTTTACACTTCTCTCTTTACATCAGATCAACCATTGTCACGTGACCTGTTTTGAAATTTTGCATTTTTTTATGGTTCTTAATAAAGACCAAAGTGCCATCACTTTCTTTTTCCCCAATTAAAACTCAACTTTCCATAAAAACGAACCCATTAGCAATGAAAGTTACTTCTTGGGCATGGATTCCGTTCTGGATCCCGTTTGTATTTGCTCAAAAATACATCAAAACAGACACGCTTTTAACTTGTATGGAGAATTCTGAATTCACAGCAGAATTATTTCAAGTTTATTTTTATCCACACAATAATACAGCAGTTTTCAATATTGATGGTTCAAGTTCCATTGCAGGTAAAATCTTTGCAGACATCGAAGTTGTTGTGTACGGTCTAAATGCCATTCAGAGAACGTTCGACCTGTGTTCCCTTAATGTCAACACAGTTTGTCCTATAGATTCGGGTAGAGTGCAAGTGGAAGGTACGTATCAAATCACTGACGATATCACCAATGACATTCCCGGTGTGGCTTATACCATTCCGGATTTAGATGCTTATGTCAAAGTCACGATTTATTACGAAACTGACACTGATAGAGAAACTCCATTGGCCTGTTTAAAAGCGTCGGTTTCAAATGGTAAAACCGTTCAAACAAAATATGCTGGTTGGCCAATTGCAGCAGTTTCTGGCTTTGGTCTTATTGTCTCCTCCTTTGTCTCAATCATGGGTCATTCAACAACCGCCTCTCATATTGCTTCCAATGCAGCTTCACTTTTCATTTATTTCCAAAATTTGGCTATTATGGCCACAATGGGTGTTGATCAAATTCCCCCAATTGGGGCTGCATGGGCTCAGAATTTCATGTGGACTTTAGGTATCATTGAAACTGAATTTATGCAGAAAATCTTCTTTTGGTACGTTCAATCAACTGGTGGTGAGGTGACTTCCACTTTATCAAACAAGAGTGTTATCAGTATTTCTGTTCAGAAATTTATTAAACATCTCCATAAGAGAGCCATCTCTGTTGTTTCAGGTTCTTCTGATGATATTTTGGATAATAGCGACATTTATTCAACCGATCAATACAACGTGTCAGGTAAAACCCTTGTTTTGAGAGGAATGCAACGTGTTGCATATCTAGCAAATATTGAAATTTCAAATTTGTTCTTAACATCAATTACCTTCTTTTTCTTCATTGGTTTTGTCTTCCTCATTCTCATTTCTGTTTTCAGAGGAATTTGTGAAATTCTCATCAAATCCGGTTCAATCAATGGTGGTAAGTTTATGGCATTTAGAAATAAATGGCATCTCGTTACAAAAGGTGCAATCTATAGATTCATTGGTATCACTTCACCACAAATTGTTCTAATGTGTATTTGGGAATTTACTCAAAATAATTCAAGTGGATGCATGGCCTTTGCTGTCGTTGTTTTTATTGCTGTTATGGTTTTAATGGTTTATTCAATAGTTATTATCATGACCAAAGGTTTCCAATCTATCACCCAACATTCGAATGCTGCTAGATTACTATTTGGTGAGGAAAAGATTCTATTCAAGTTCGGGTTTATGTATTCCCAATATAGAGCATCCTATTATTATTGGGTTCTTATTTCATTCTCACATCTTTTCATCACAGCATTGTTAATTGCAGTGCTTCAAAATAAGGGGAAAGTGTGTGCATGTTTGATCTTTGCAATTGAAATAATATATGCAGTGGTCACTTGTTGGATTAGACCATATTTGGATAAGCGTACCAATATTTTCAATATTTTCATTGCAATTGTTAATGTTATCAACTCGATTTTCTTTATGTTTTATTCAAATGTTTTCAAGCAACCACCAGTTGTTTCATCTGTTGCAGCAGTTGTTTATTTTGTCTTGAACGCTGTCTTGTCACTTGTTCTTTTGATTTTCACAGTTTTCACTTGTACAGTGGCCTTACTTCATAAAAACCCGGATTCAAGATATTCTCAAGTTAAGGATGATAGAAATGCCTTCATTCCTAAAGACGCTGTTGTTGATGGTGATGAAGAATTAGAATTGGCTGCACTTGGTGCAACTGCACTCCAAGGCCAAGACAGAAAATCCTACATTCCTGAATCACAGAGTTCAGCCATGGATGAATTTAAAAATCCTACTTTTGATGAACTGGCTAATGATAATTCCAGGGCTGAATTAAATCCTTTTGTTTCTGATGCAGAAAGTGATGATTCGATTTCTTTTGGTGGTAATGGAAATAACGGAATTGGAAACTTCCATAACAACTCCCATGAGAATTCTAATGTGAGATATGATACTGGGTATGGAGCCAATCCATTTGGTAATAATTAGTCTTGCTGTGCAAGTTTTTGTATAAGGTTTTGTATTGTTATTTTGTTTTTGTTTTTTGTGCCCTAGCCGTGTGTGTGCTGGTTTGTAGTTATAAGGATTCAATATTGTCCTTAAATATACAAATGTTAAAATTAAGAAAAAAAGATTAATCATTACCATCGCGTTCAGGACTTTGGGATTCCAAGTGGCACCATTGCAATTGAGAAAACTAAGTAAGGAAAACCGTGACAAAATGTGGTTATTTGTAGTGTCCCATTAAAGTTAGTGTGTAGTGATGGAAAATAGCTGTTATTTGCAGTGCAATGGTAATTCGTGTTCAGTAGCTATTATTTGTTCTTCTTTGACAATAACCAAAATTGGTATAACAGCTTCATACAAAATTCACAAGTCAGCTCGTTAGAAGTCTTATAACATACATGAATCAAATGGCTGAAATTTGACCTATAATCGTAAAATATTGTAGATCACAGCAACTTACAATGAGCTGCTGCTTATCTACAAACCTGCTATACCTCGAACATCCAATGCTTTCTCTGCTAAATTCATCCGCTGCACTAACTACGCTCACTACACTCAGTGTGCACCACAGGCAGCATGGAAGCACACCAACCTTCGTCTCTTAGTAACTGTTTTGTATCCACTCCACTACCACTCGCCTTCTTTGTCAATGCATCATACCCTTCCTGCAGAACCTTGATCTCCTTGATCATTTCATTGGTTAGCAAGTTTAAAAAGAGCCTAGTGTCAAAGATCCTAACCACCACCCCGTCAACGCGCACAAAGAGCCGAAGAAGCACTAGGACACAATCTTTCATCACACGGATCTTCACCCGTAAAACCGACACTCCATTGTCGCCCAGCTCGTCCTCATAAAGCACCATCTCATCGTAGAAGAGGATCGGATTGTTCTGTGTAAGCATGTGCAATGGAATCGCCTTTTCGCTCCGCTTCCACTCCCAATCGCTGGTCCCGGTGTAAGTTGACGAATATGTCCAATCGTACGGCTTGAACACTTGAAGCTCATTGTCATTTGTGTGCTTATTATTTGACCGGCTCTCTAGCCAGTCTTTAGCATGCGCCACTTGAAGCAGGTTTTCAGGGTTCTTTTCCACTAATTGAAGGGCGTCGATCGCATTGAAATTCACCTGCGCCCCATCCGCCTGCACCAGCCGTAGATAGTTGTTACCGAAAATCATTTCAGGCATAGGGAAATCAAAGATAGTCTCGTAGTGGGCAATTTCACTAGCATTCAAGATCGGCCGGTGGCTCGCCTGAAGCGTCCAATCCCCACTGACCTGCCACACCCGCGTCGCAGGACACTCTAGAGGGTTAAAGAGGGCCTGAGTGGGCTTGGTGCCCGCTGGAGATGGTCCTGGTAGAGGTAAAGGCTGAGGCATTGCCGTTGTGGCTGTGGGCGTCGTGGGACCGCGATCCTCGCCTATCTTGTTAAAGCTTGTGCGGGTAGCATCTCTGCCTGCTTCCCGCTCTCTCTGCAGCTTCTCGTGCATCTTCAACGCGGCACGCCGCGATTCACTGTTCATCTCCCAGTAGAAAAGAAGTTTCCCAGTAAAGGAAGGAAGACCGTACGAATTGTTTTTTCCCCCTACGCAACAAACTTCCCTCCCCTACGCCTCATTTGTTTTTCTTCGCACACAACTTTTCCCCCCCTCGGTCTCCTTCGTACCACTTTTTATTCTTCCTTCCCCCCATGTTCAAATCACCCGTGAGCGTGCGCAGCAATAGGCTGTTCCGATTGCTCTTCTTTGCTGCATTACTGGTACTAGGCTTCCTTTGGTGGGGTAAGCTCGAGCCTATGAATGTGTCAGAGCATGTAGGTCCATTGACACCAGCAGCAGTGTCTTCAGCAGCAGTAGACGCAGATATGATGGATCTCACGCTCAATCCACTGGAATTGACACCGATCATGCCACAAATGCGTAATGAAACTCAGAAAGCACAACTTGGACGCTCCTCATGGCTTCTTCTGCACACCATTCTTGCGAAATACCCAGAGAAACCCACAGAAAATGACAAACAGGCTCTCTCGAACTTTCTCTCAGCCTTCGCACAGATCTACCCATGTGGGGACTGTGCAAAGCACTTTATCAAGCTCATCAGCAAACATCCGATCCAGCTAAACTCTAAAAAGAACGCAGCTCTGTGGGGGTGTTTCATCCATAACAAAGTGAACGAACGGCTAGGTAAGGAGCTGTTTGATTGCTCCACAGTGTTGGAAAATTACGATTGTGGCTGCGGCGATGAGGAGGAAACGGGGGACGCTCAGGGGTTGCTGGACACGATTGAGGTGGTGAGTAAGGAGGATCGTGTTGGTGGTTAGTTGAAGTGAGTCTCGAAGTGGGTGAGTTGCGAAGCAACTAGTGTGCAAAATGGCCCCATTTCATGGTCACTACTTGAAGCGCAGTGCAAAGTGACTCTTAAGGTCTCTGTTTTAGCTTCATATCTATTTTTCAGGTTCATAATTTAATTCCAAGCTACGGGGCACAGCTAGGAAGCTAGTTGGAAGTCGATGTTAAAGGTAATTGAAAGTCCATGCTTGTCCTTTAGATGAAAAAAGGTATTCACTGGTCTCCCTGTAATGTAATGTATTTCCTTATCTTCATCTCTTTATGCTGAGCGATGCTAATTGGGCGTCCATTTTATAGCTAACTACTCATTAATTGTTATTAAATTCTCAAACCTATGATTTATGCCTATTCACTACACTCACAGCTTCACCTCATATGAAACTAAGACGCTAGTTACCGAATTGTTTTTTTGAGGACAAGCAAGATAACTAATAAGTTTATTTTGTTGTATCATTGAGCCCAGTGATTACGTAATCCATAAAAAAATCAGCTTTACGTAATCCAAGTCCTTACGTAATCCACCCGCAACACTTTCGCCGCAGTGGGCCCCCCCTCGCGTAGTTGGAATGGTCTTTTTACACGAGACAACGTATTTCACTCTTTTTCGTAATTTTCTTAATATCAATCACAGTTTTTATCATTCGTATTCTTCATATTCTACAACTATCATAATATAAGCTATCGTATGCTATATTTATCGTGTAATATATCAAATTATATATCTCCCATATGCTATCTCTATTGTATTACATACCAATCGTAAGCAATATTTATTTCATTCTATCTCTAGTGTATTCCATATCCATCGATCGCATTTTATTTCCATAGTAGGCTGCAACAATTATATAGTTCATACCTAGGATATGCTACATTTATTTCATCCGGCATCCACCCTATTCTACACACAAACTTTTGCTAAGATACTATGCTGTCAATCGTTTCGCATTACCGGCTGTATGTCATCATATAAACCCTCCATTGACTATGGCTCACAATTTTGCTCAGCAACTTGACCTGCTAATTGCTCTACAACTAGTGTTGTGTAAAATCTTATTAAAATATAAAAAAACGTGTAAAATAATCAATAACAAAATAACATTCGCAAGACCAAGCAGAAGCTTGGAGCAGCGTAGAAGATCACACTAGGTGAGGCCTTACTTCGCGAAGCATGCATGCTCGCTCGCTTAGTTTGTGGTGATTGCCTGGGCCAAACCAACTTTATCGTTTTTCAAGTCGTAAATGGAATACCATTTTCTCAAAAATGCGTCACCAACAATGGCTAAAGGACCAACAGGTTCTGGGAAGTCCATGCCGGTAAAGGCACTGATACAAGAGCCGGAAACCTCCAAAGTGTAATCATAAGCGCTAATCTTGAAATCCTTACCGCCCAAAGTCAATGTTAAGTCTGGCAATTCACTTCTCTTGGCACAGTCCAAAGTGTATTGGCCATTCCAAGACTTTTCTGCACCAATTTGGGAGTTCAAGAGTTCGGCCAATTGAGATGGCAAAGCAATGAGTGAAGTACCGGTGTCAATGGCAGCACCATGGTTGTTCAATTCTGCATATTCATCACCAAGACCAATACCGTTGAACTCAACTTCCCAGTATGCCTTTCTTCTAACTGGCAACCAGTCGATTTTGCCATCGAACTTGGATTCATCAACACCACCAAGAGTGAACACTCCATTATCTGGGGCGGTACCCAAGTAGAATGAAAACATGGCTTCATCCAATAATCCCAATTCAATGGCATTGTAGATTGGTGGGACAATCTTGTTAACTGAGATGGAATCGTATGCAAGACCCAAGATACCATCGAACTTACCGAATGCAAAGGCTAAACCTGGCTCGTTAGTGGCTTCTGCAAAGTCTTGCTTAGGAATGACCAATTCACCCAAAGATAACGCGTCTTGCGAAACGTAACCTTCGAGAGACCCTGACCCGTACTGAATAGCAAACTTAGTTCCGTTTTTGGAGTAAGTGGAGGATTCGTCGTGGTCGTATTTTTGGTGGAGGTAGCAAGCAAGAGAGCTACAATCCGATGATGGGATCCAGAGGTTGGATGAACCAGTGTCCAAAATGACCTTGAATGGCTGAGGAGGTGTCCCAATTTGGATTTCTGTGAAATATTGCGCATTCATGTAATTTGTAAGAGGGAGGTCGTGAGTGGAAGAGATAGAGGAGTACAGTTCACTAATGTAGGGACTGTCAACGAATGGAACAAAGGCGTTGTTGGCCTGTTTAGGAAGATACTTGGCTTTAATTGAGTGGACATAGCCTTCAAAGTCTGAAACGAGGGCTTCAGTCAAATCCTCTTTGTGGAGCGGCATATGGTGCACTTGTGCCGCAGCAAGAGAGCTGACAATTGAGACTGCAACGAGTGGACTTAGTTGCATTGGGGGGAGGGTGAAAGAGAAAGAAGAGAAAAGAGACGTAGAGCGTGGGAAGAAAAAAATAAATGACGATAAGCCCTGCACTGAGCGATAGCTGCCAAGTATTTCTAGCAAGCCCCGTAGGCAAGGGCGGGGCAGGGGGCAATGCCTGTACAAACTTTGTAGGAGCTCGTGGGGGGATCGTTTTTTTACTAGGCACTACGTAGAAAATGTCTCTGTAACGCTGGGGGGGGGGAGTGAATATGCTACGCTTATCAATGCGCCAAACTAACTTCACACAGAGCCCGAGAAGCGTTACACAATTACACACAGCTGACAAGAGTCTACTAGTAAGTCTGCTAGTGTTTGTAAGGCTTTGATTAATCTGATTAGTATGAACTGTAGCATGCCCATTGGGTAATGGCAAATAGCACAAGCTTAAAACCGAGCTCCGAGCTTTTGCTTCTTTGCGATTGTCTTCTGTGAAGTCAATTGCGCGCTCTCGCATTTTCAGTACATTGCTCATGCAAACACAAGCTACGGGAATCTCTGCAGTGAGCCACACTTGAAATAACATCTTTAATTACTAATTGCGGTGGTAGGTGAATTTAGTTTACAGTGTAAGTTGATTTCGTTTATGCTGATGAGGTTTATTGACATTGTAACAATAAGTCGTTCCGTTTTCTGAACTGCATGTGATTAATTGGACATGTTCAATCAACTTATTATCTAACCGTTCATCTTATCACTTTCGATAGCCCGCACTTTACTACCTCTACCTTTCATATTAGCTTTGGTCAACCGTAGTGACATTTCTCATTCAACACCACCCGCATTATCATAACAACAATCCTCTAGGTTACTTTAAACGACTTGTATTTCTGTAATACAAAGACTAAGCTAAATGTCATAAACGACACTGAATCTATCGTCCAAAGCAAAGAAAAATGTTTAGCTAAGAGAGAACTTGAAACAATCTCTAATGAAGCACAAAATACCACCTGACCTTTTCGACTGACCAATGACTAAGTAATACCAATAAATGACTACTATACCTGGGATGCAATGAGAAAGCGGCTTTACAAAACAATATCTCGCAATTCAACCCCTGCGAATCGGTCACCCCAGCAAACAAGTAGCCCCTTTGGTCTACCCTGACTTGCTAATCTCAATACTCGAACAACACACGTTCCCATCACTCTCTGCGTAATCTCTTTCAATTGGACCAAATCTGTATTTTTTGGCAAGAAGAGTGCAATTTCTGTTGTGTATTGTAATAAAACTCGTAGCAGCTTTTCGAGAGTGAATGGCAATAGTTGATTTAGATCATAATGTGTTTGTTGCAAATAATCGGGTCCTCCCCAAGGTGGTGAGCCAAAAATGCAATCAAAGTGGTTATTCTTGAGTACGGAAAGAGAAGCTAGGGATTCTGCATGTGTCGCATAAATTGTAGGGTCCAAGTTTGAACTCCCTGACTCGGCTTCTGAGTTGTACTCAGAATCGTAATCAGAATCTCTACGGTCACGTGACCTGCTTCTGGAGGAATTCCAACTTTCATCAGAGTTACTGCAGTAACTACGTTGGTCCAGTTCATTTTCTTTTCTGCTACTGCTGTTGTTGTTTATGCTCAATTCAACGCTAAGTGCTTCACTCTGCGCTTCGCCAATCTTCTCTTCATTTTCTTCATTGTTAATATCACCACCATGCTTGCTTGAATTTGGGTCCTCATCGGCCACAGTCCAATCCATTGGCAACAACACCAACTTCTCCTTTAAAACCTCTCTATCCAGATACAAGAGGGCATTATTAAACGTACAATGTAAATGAATTTTATTTAAATCCACTGCAAAGACTTGGCAACTCCAATCCAAAAACTGAATGACGTTCCCGCCACCACCACAAAAGGCGTCCATGATTCTAACATCTTCCTTGTCTTTGAAAGCCTCACTGATGAACTTAGCAGTGAATTTACTCAAACTTTCAGGCGTCACAGAATACCACAATTCCTTTGTCAAAAGAGCCCCAGAGTCATATTTAGAGAAAATGTCATATCGCTGATTCCAATACTTCTTCATCGATCCACGGAAATCCCTGGCTCGGTTGATAAGAACATTTGAGTCTTGCATTTACAAAGCAAAAACACCAAGGGAAAAATTAAACATTGATTTCTTCATCTTAGATCTTTTTTATATATGGAATTCACTTTAGGGGGGGTTTGTGGGGTGGATAATTGTCCCTCCAATCGTTGGAGACGTGTTGCTGGTAGGGCTGTGTGTGAATTTGGACATGTGAATGTTCATGACGTGGAATTCAACGACGAAGATAACTATGTTGAAGGTGCTTCAAAGACAGTTCGAAAAATTCATAAAATTGCTGGTGTGACAAAGAACACACAGGAGAGATTTAGGGAATCATTGAGATGGAAAACATTGAGTGCGCCACATCGTCTTTCTTTACGTGCTAAAGGGCTCCAATTTTTACTTGCTAAACAAATGAAACATCTGATCGGTTTGTTCAATTTAACAGGAACGTTGAAAGAGGCCTTTATAAAAGCAAGTAAGGCTTTTTGGATCCATGAACTTCAACAACCAAATATAGATTTCACTGTTGTCACATTGAACAATTATCTCGCTCTATTAAAGGCAGGTATTCCAGTTTATTTAGCAGACTTCATTTCAATATTACACAACAAGCATTTTCCATATAATTCATCTCAGCAATATTTACCAGAAGAAACCTTTGGTTTAGTTCAGAACTCACCGAAATTGAACATGGATTTCCTTGGATATCTGGATCTAACAATGCGCTGGAAAACTTATGATTTCCCATTGAGAATAAACAAAACCCAATATTTAGATTACTATCCCCTGTTATTGAGGTTCGTTATTCATATGAGATTACCATTGGAAGTGGTGGTGCTGACGCACTGTTTCATAGTCAAAACTAAACTCACATTTGTTTTTCTATCCAGACGGTATGCGCATCCAGAAATAGCTTTATGGTGCTTACTAGCTAGTATGGCAAAGCTTTACTTTGTTACTCACCCTGAAGTGTATCCCTCATGGATTAATTCATATTATCAAAGTCGAAAATCGGTTGCAGGCTCAAATCATCGGTTTCAATCTTGGACTGCAAGATGGGATTGTAAGTATGGCTCAACTTTGGATGATTTACTGGATTGGTCAAATGATAAAATTGATAATTTCATAAGTAGTTATACAAGTTCCTTTGCTGATCTACATAAGATCATTCTGCCATCAAGACTTCGAAAAATTCAAATCATGAATAAAAACCAAGAATATAAAGTTTTAGAAAGTGTATTTGATTCAAAACCAGGTTTGGTAAATGGCGATTATATGGAAGAATTGTCGAAAGCATATAGTAATGTTTATGGTGGGGGGGATGACAAGTTGGATATACTACTTGATAATCCTGTTCTCTTAGATGTTATGGGGACTAATGTCAGTGCGATTTATAATTGTACTAATGAGGTCATTGTGCAAGGCCTGAGGTGGGCGGCTCAAAGGGTGGAGGATTACTTAGTGAGTGAATCTCGAGTGAAACGAGATGTGAAACAACCAGCTAAGGAACAAAAAAACGACTTGAAAACAGCCCAGCATAGTGAAAAGACTGAAGAGCTTGCTAGGGATAATGGTGATAATGATGCTACTAGTGGTAGTAGTGATGGTAGAAGTGGTAGTCCTAGCTTCTCTATGAATTCTAGTGGAATGCGTACTAATGATAAGGGATCTACTAGCGAATCTAGCACTCGCCAAGCAACTCCACGAGACATGCTGGGTTACAGTGAGGAATTAGTTGAGGATATTAGTGAGGTTTCTTCTAGCGATGATGAAAATTGATGAAGCCATAAATTGCAACTGAAGCCAGTCTAATGAACTACGAATAGTAGGTTTAATCTTTTTAATAATTAACGTAAACTTTAATAGAACCGCTACTAGCAAATTTTACTAAGAACCGTGATAGTAGTTATGATGAATACTGGTTTCAGCAGATTGATGAAAGGTATAATGCATTTTCTGGTGGGGAAATGACTGTTTGATTATCATTTTTTGGTTTAGCCACAAATATTGATTGTTTGCAAGTTAAAATGCTGAGCACGACAGCGTCTCAGTTGTTGGCAACTTAGATTCTTCATTTTGCTTTCATTATTCATGATTTGAAGCCAAAAATTGGGTTTAGTACTTTAGGCTTACATTTGATGTGGATGACAATGTAATGGTATGTATATGCCGTGATAATGACAAAATTTATATGCTTTTATTAATTTTTGAAACTAAAAACTTAATGCTCTACACCGCTTTTTGGGAATAATTTCAGTGAAATAACTACAGCGTATCACAAATCTCCACAATCATAGCATAACCAGATGCACAAAACCGCGAGTTCACACTCAAACAACTTTTCAGACAAGTTTATCGTAAAATCACCAGACCTCTTTGTATTATAATATAAAATTCATTTCCATGTCGCTAGCACTCACACTCAGGATAAAATATGAAAATAAGTGATGATAAAAACCCTGAAATCACAAGCACAAATCTTGTTCACGCCACTATTTAAGGAGCTGTGAAACCGTTGTTGGCAAATAAGTTTTGACCAGTCATCCAATGGCCATCCTTTGCTAAGAAGACAACAATTGGAACAATATCTTCAACAAGAGTCAATCTCTTTCCGTTAACAACAGACTTGAAGTACTCCACTCTTTCCTTTGTCTCTTGACCATACAAGAATGGAGTATCCATTGGACCAGGAGAGACACAGTTGAAAGAAATGTTCTTTGTGGTTTCCTTGGAAAGGGTCTTACACATGGAAACAACAGTTGCCTTAGAAGCTTGATAGATGGAGTAACCGTCCGTGTAAGCAGCCAAAAGAGAAGTGGTTAACATGATAACAGAACCGTTTTGGGCAACCTTGTTAGCACTGTTTTTCAAAAACAAAAAGGCCACAGTTGAATTGATACGCATCATCTCATTGAAGTCATCCAATGAAGTGTCTTGCAATGGCTTACGCAAAACCTTACCAACATTATTGATTGCAACATCGACCGAACCGAAATGGGCAATTGATTCGTCAAATAAGCCTGAGCACTTTTCATCAATCGATAAATCACCAGCATACACCATAGTTTGAGATTTGTATTTATCTTCCAATTGTTTTGCCAACGCCTCTGTTTCCACTTTAGAGCTTGGAGAATGGTAATGCAAAACCAAATTGGCACCTTGCTTGGCAAATGCAATTGCAGTTTCTTTACCTAAGTTCTTGTTTGCACCAGTAATAAGGACAGTCTTGTTTTCAAAGGACATTTTAAATAATGGAAGAATGAACAATGGTGGATAACTGATTGAAATGGAAAAGACACGGATATTTACCCATGTCCCGTCAGAGTTGAAATAGTATCTGCCTTAGGAGATAAGCTATCTATTTCCGCCGGAGATGTCACTTATCTCCATGACGTTTCGGAGATAGTTTACGTCATTCCGTTGTCGCGGAAATAATTTTCATATATATCCATGTCACGTGATGTGCACTGCCGTGATTTTTTTTTTGAATATTTTTTTTTTTATTTTAATTTTTCACCTGCTAAATTTTTTTTTTCACCTCCAGGACCCCATTCTGCGCTCTATTTCAAGCTATATTTCACAGTATGAGAGCTAAGAAGAGAACCAGTAAGAGAATGACGACGAGGTTGAGAGAGGGGATCAAGAAGAAGGCATCTGCACAGCGTAGGAAGGATTCTAAGGCCGCTAAGAAAGACGTGACTTGGAAATCTCGTCGTGAAAAGGATATTGGCATTCCTTCCTCGTTCCCATACAAGGACCAGCTTATTCAAGATATTGAAAACAGAAAGCGTGACAGAGAACAGCACAAGCAAATGATGAAAGAAGCTAGAGAGGCAGAAAGAAAAAGAATGGCTGAAGAGGGAATGATGGTTGATGATGACGCAGAAAGCGATGACGAAGTTTTGGACAAACAAAGTGATATGGCTGCTCTTTTGGCCTCTGCACAAGCTGCTGCCAAGGATTATGATGGTGGCGATGAGATCGATGAAGATGCAATGGAAATTGTGGACATTGAATTGCCTCAAGATGACTTTGAATCAGGTTCTTCCTCTTCTTCTTCCACAGTTGATAAGTCTAGAAAACAGTTTGACAAAGTTTTCAAAGCAGTTGTGGACGCAGCTGATGTTGTCTTATACGTTCTTGATGCAAGAGATCCAGAAGCCACACGCTCAAAACGTGTTGAAGAACAAATTCTTCAATCTCAAGGTAAAAGACTCATTTTATTGCTTAACAAAGTTGATCTTGTTCCAGAAAATGTTGTGAAACAATGGATTGACTTCCTTGGATCTTCATTCCCAACCATTCCAATCAAGGCGTCATTGGGCTCAAACAATGGTACTACATTCAATAAAAAACTAACAACAGCCAACACATCAAATCAGTTGCTCTTAGCATTGAAATCATATGCGGCCAAATCCAATCTCAAACGTGCCATCACTGTTGGTGTGATTGGGTATCCAAATGTTGGTAAATCATCCATCATCAATGCACTCACTTCCCAACATGGTGGATCAGGTAAGGCTTGTCCAACAGGTAACCAAGCAGGTGTTACACGTACACTTAGAGAAGTTAAAGTTGATAACAAATTGAAAATCATTGATTCTCCAGGTATTGTTTTCCCTGATGAGAAAAAATCGAATAAAAGAGAATACGAAGCCAAATTGGCGTTACTCAATGCAATTCCAGAAAAGCAAATCGACGATCCATTGTTTGCAGTTAATGTCTTATTGAACAAATTTTCAAAGAATATTGAAATGGCCAATGAATTCAAAGCTTTCTACCAGTTACCTGCCTTGGCTTCTATATCCCTTGAAGATTTCACTAATAAAGTTTTGATCCATGTTGCTAGAACTCAAGGTAGATTAGGTAAACACGGTATTCCTAATTTACACGCTGCTGCCTGCGTTGTTTTGAGGGATTGGCGTGATGGGAAGTTCCATGGTTGGACTTTACCTAATGTGTCACGAGCAGCAGCCGCAGCAGCTGCATCTTCTGCCACTAACGTTACCAACGTTGCTTCTTCTGGTCCTTTACCTCCTGCCAAGGTTGAACAGACTACTGTGGTGAAAGAATGGGCCAAAGAGTTTGACTTGGATACCTTATTTGCTGATGTTTTTGGTGACAACTGAGGTAGAGTTATATTATAGTTTCATTATAGATAAATTTGTGTTTACTTTAGAGCTTACTTGCTTGTTTGAATAAGAATAGTATTAAATAAATGTTCAATTGTTATAAATCAGGTATACCATTGAGATAGTTAAATTCTGAACTATTATGGTTTCATTATTGATAAATTACTGCTCACTTTAGAGCTCACTTCCTTGTTTGAATAAGAATAGTATTAAATAAATGTTCAATGTTATAAATAAAGTATACCATGAAGATAGTTAAATGAAAAAATGTCAACTGCCTAGTTTTCAAATCTCTTTGAAGCTTCAGCCCAGTTGATGACATTCCAAATAGCCTTGAAATAGTCAACCTTAACATTCTTGTATTGTAAGTAGTAAGCATGCTCCCAAGCATCAATGGCCAACAAAGGCTTCAAAGAACCAGTGACAGTGTCTTGGTTATATCTTTGAACAACATCAATGGAACCATTTTCAGTGTTCTTCACAACAAATGCCCAACCTGAACCTTGGATACCAGCTAATTTGGCATTGGTAACCTTCATCAAATTTTCAAAAGAACCGTATTGTGCAACAACTTGCTTAGAAAATGCACTGCTTTCGCTTGGCAATTCACCACCACCTTGTTTGGCTGGAGCTAAGTTTTCCCAGAAGAGATTGTGGTTAGTGTAACCACCACCATGGAATTTGATGTTTTGTTGAAGTTCAATCAGAGACTTGATGTCACCCTTAGCTTCTGCTTCCGCGTGCTTTTCAATGGATTCATTGAGACCATTCACGTAAGTTTGGTGATGCTTGGTGTAGTGAAGTTCATTGATTTGACCTGAAATGAATGGTTCAAGATCACCGAAATCCCACTTGAGATCTGGGAGAGAAACCTTAGTTCTGGTTTGGGAAAGTGCAGAAACGGCACGGAGGGTACTCTTCTTACTAATTGCGTACATTTTGCTCAAAAATGGAGTTAATTGAAGAGAAGAGAGTGAGGGAAATGTGACGAAAAACCGAGTGGGGAAATGTTTCAAGAAAAATGAGTACGGGGATATAACATGGCAAAAAATGTGACAAAGAAGAGGGGTTGAAAGGAGATGAATGTGCTCATTGTGTGAAGCATAAACCAGGGAGTGTAGTGGTGAAAAAATGGGGCTCATAACTCATCTGGGTGTTGAAATAGAAATTCTATCTCGTCGTAGAGTAAAGATACGTTTACCGGGATTTTTTCACAGTGTAGCCCGAGCTTTTAGCATTGCATTGATTTTTTGAGCCTCCTCAATGAAGTCTGTGTCCATTGTAAACAGCTGCTTTTCTCTCAAAATACACTTTTTTTCAAACTTCCACGTAACAAAAACAAGCAGAGTTGACAACTTTCTTATCGAATTCTCCAATGGTACGTAAAAGAAGGGAAGAGGGGGACATTTCTACATGAGAAGATTTGAAATACTAACTACCTAAACAGAAAGACCAGACAGTTGGCCTTGTAATGCTCACGATCGCCACTATCATCTTCATCTATTACACTTTGTGGACCTTTGTTACTCCATTTGTTGATGAAGGCAGCGTGATTTTGAGCTTGTTCCCAGACAGATACTATGCCATTGCATTGCCTGTACTAGCCTTGATACTTGGTACCGCACTCGTTTTGAGTTTTGTTGCTTTAGTGGTGCTTAAATCAACCAAGAAGGCGAAGAAGCCGTGAAGGAGGTGTCCAACGTGGAACTGAGTGCTAGCGACGCGGGAAGTTTGTTTGCTGTACTAGTTTGGGACAGATATTTAGCTAGACGCCTAACGTTGTTCTATCTCAATCTCATGCAAGCGTTTAGAGTAATATCTCAATCTCATGCAAGCGTTTAGAGTAATATCTTTGTTTGTATATATACTTAACTATCTTTTAGTATTGTGAACAGGGAAGCGTTGGTGTTTTATTTCATATTGTAGAATATGTGGAAATGCTTACTTTCATCTTTAATGTTTTTTTGGTTAGTTTTTATCAGCAGCAAGTAGTAACGAATGGTGCTTGATAGTGTAGTCCTTTATTGAAGTTTCGTACGTTGGTGAGTATGCATCGGATGTTTAAGTGAATTTAGCAATCTTCTTTACAGTAAGCGAACGTGAAAGTATAGTAATACTCATGCTGAGTAAAGTATCAAAGCACAGTAAAACAGTGATTGAAATAGCGTGGAAGAGAGTTCTTCACGCCATGTGCTCTACTAGTTTATATAAACACATACTTCACTCCGCTAACGTGGACCTTCAATACATCAAAGCAGTTTTGCACTATAAGATCTCATGATATGACATCGGTGTCACCAGCGTATCCACTCTGCAGCTTCCATCACTCGAATCCCCGCCAAGTCCTTGCTTCGCTCACTATTTGTTTAAAAAAAGTATACACTAAACAACAAAAATTGTCCCTTGTCTACACCTAAAAACATCCAACATAGCAAACACCCATAGCTTGCCTAATTCTTAAACGGTCTTGGAATATTCTGTGGTTGTTCAACAACATACAAAGATTTATCAATGACAGCAGGAATTGGTTTAATCTCAGTACCCAATTGCTTTTCAATGTTGAACAAGGCATGTCTGTCGTTCCAATTAATCAAGTTAATTGCAATACCATAGTGGCCAAATCTTCCAGATCTACCAATTCTATGTAAGTAAGTCTCACTTTGTTTTGGGAAATCAAAATTGATCACAACGTTAACAGCTTGAATATCAATACCTCTTGTTAACAAATCTGTACACACCAAGTTTCTAACATTTCCTTGTCTAAATTCATGGAAAACCTTATTTCTATCTTCTTGCTTCATTTTAGCATTTGAGTAGTAACATGAAACCCCCAACTCTGTGATTTTTTTAGCTAATAATTCAACTCTATTGGCACTATTACAAAATATAATCGATTGATTAATTTGCAATTTACTAAACAAGGTATTAAGACAGTTCAATTTTTGTTTTTCTTCAACAAATGCGTAATATTGAGTGATACCCTTGAGTGTTAATTCGTCCATTAAATTGATTTCATATGGATTGCTCATATTTTTAACAACAAAATCTTTAACAGTCATTGGATAAGTTGCAGAAAAGAGTAAAGTTTGATATTTCTTTGGGAAAAATGCCAATATTTGCTCAATAATGATTAAAAATTCCCTTGACAACATTTTGTCTGCTTCATCCATGATGAAAGTTTCACAATTTTCAAAATTCGCCAAGTTTCTCGATGCCAAATCTAACACTCTACCTGGTGTACCGACTATAATATGAACTGGCTCGTGAAGTCTGAGAATATCATCACGTAAACTCGTACCACCGGTTGTAACCATTGTATTAATGCCCATATGTTTACTCAACATCTTAACAACTTGTGAGGTTTGTAATGCTAATTCTCTAGTAGGAACTAAAATCAACGCTTGGATCGAATCAAGCTTGGCATTGATCTTTTGCAATGTTGGTATAACAAACGCACCCGTCTTACCAGTTCCATTTTTTGCACGTGCTAGAATGTCTCTACCTTGTAATGAATGTGGAATCGATTCTGCTTGAATTGGTGATGGTGTTTCGAACCCAGCTTCAAAAATACCCATAAGTAAATCACGTTTAAGTCCAAAAGTTTCAAAACTGGCCTCCACTTTCACATCTTCTGTTTGTGGACGCATGTCCCTTGCCGGCAAATTTAGTTGGCTTTTCCAATCCTTGTTTTCCATTGTGGTAAGAAGACTTAAATGGTAGAAAGAGGTTAAAAATTTTAAGTTTTTGGAGACAGATTTGAAGAAATCCTATTAGTGAGTTGAGGTTCTCAACTTAGAAGAGAATTAATAAGCTCATTGTATAGTGCGTGCTGTAGGGACGATAATGGTTTAAAAACTATTTTAATAGCGGCATTGTAAGACATGTTACACAAATTGGAGTGTTTTTAGAGATGAATTGAAGAAACACACTTCAGATATCATTGCATAAGTGTGAATAAAGAATTTCGAGAGCTTTTCATCAAGAAGTGAATTGTATGTGCCGCCATTTTACAAACGCTACTTTATAATACTTCTTTTCGTTTTATAATATTATAAATATAAAAGGAACCAGCCCTCCTATTATTTTGAAAGGTAATGTATTATTGTGGGGATAACCCATGATTTTGCTGCTTCCACCTCTTTTAAATATTAACATCCAACACCAAACCAACATTATCAACGTTTTCTTTAGCCAAATCTTCCAAGAAAGGTAACAAATCGAGCAATTCACAATCATGGGAATCACTGAACCAACTGGAGACAGGCACAGCATGTTGTGGATGGAAAACATACGATGCCGGTGAGTTATCAATGATGATCAAATCTTCCAATGGCCTCCCCATTTGCGAAAGGTTTTTAATATAGTTACCATCGTAATTGTAGCAAGATTCTCTGAAAAGTCTATGATGAATGACTTTGTGGATGTCCAAGATATCTAGAAGTGGGTCACCGTAGCGTGAAACCGAGGCAGTGAAAATGACGACTTCAAACAATTCACCGCATCTTTTAAGAAATTCGTCAACTCCCGGTCTTTTAATCACGTAAACATTATGGATTTGGTTTTCTATTTCAACAGGGATCACAAAGTCCGAGTGGCGGACATACTTGAAGGATGAATGAACAAGAGTTTCATCAAGGTCCAAAACTAGACATTTACGTCCTTTTAGGGTCGGGGAGATTGGGTTCAAAAGCCATCCGGATTCTGCAACTTCTTGATCTGGTAGGATCTTTGCTAAATCCATCGTGACTGTGGTTGATGTGTGGATGGAAACGTCATCGAGGTCCATTTTGATATCTTCATCGTCAAGAATTGCGCTTTCTGCAACAGCGGGTGTATGTGCGACATCGGAATCGCTTCCCGGCGGAGTTTGCTTGGCTTGCGGTTTACTTTGTTTTGCTAACGGCGTTGCTGCTCTCACAGGAACAGAGCTGTCCATTTTGGAATTGGTTCTACTGGTTTTGTTTGAAAGCGCCTTCTGGAGATTGGTCTGTGCTGGGGAAAGTCGTTGTCTCGTACTGTGATCTTCCTTGGTGGTCTCTGGCCCAAAACAACAAAATATCGACGACAACAGGGACATAAGGCCTTGAAACGAGGAAGAAGAAGTTGGCGGTTAGTGTTGGAGGGGGCATAATGAGAAAAAAATGAGAAAAAAGCTTTACTCTTAGAGCAAACACGAAATTTTGAGTCGTTTGGTGAATTAATTGAGGCTGCCGCAGGATTAGGGGGGATGAGTTTTGCTAGATTGTAGGAGCATATTGATACCATACATGCCAATTTTGGAAATCCCCATGTTCAGCCCTTCTAGTCTTTTTCCACCATTACTAATTGTTTCGGTTCGCTAGCTTAAATTTTCACTCAATTTATCATCAATGTGGAACATTCTTTTTCTTGTTCTTCTTGTAGTCTTTTTCTCCAGACTTTCATCGCCTACTTCCACTTCTACAGAGACATCTTCTACAATGGTCCAAGTTCTTCAATCCGAATCCGAATTCCAACAAGTTATTAGCAAGGACAACCTCGTTGTTGTCGACTTCTTTGCCACCTGGTGCGGTCCATGTAAGATGATTGCACCAATGCTGGAAAAGTTCAGTCAAGAATACACTCAAGCTTCTTTCTACAAGGTCGATGTTGACGAATTACCATCTGTTGCTGCCTCCCAACAAGTCACCTCCATGCCAACCTTGCTTTTCTTCAAGGCCGGTAAGTTGGTTCACAAGGTCATTGGTGCCAACCCAGCTGCCATCAAGCAAGCTTTGGTCCAATACGCTTAGGGATGCCGAATGGCTGGCTTTTATAGGCACTATTTGTAATCAGTTTTATACTACTTTAATTTTGTTTAGTACGAAGTTTATCTGCACACGTTGCGCGTCAACCACTCAGTTGACAGTATTTATTCATTTATTTTGTTTATTATGTTTTCTACGTAGTCTAACATTGGCAGTTTAAAGCCATCGGTGGTGCCAATATTCTATGCATAAAAATGCTGATGTTTATACTAACAATACTGATGTTAATACTAAAAATACTGATAGTAACACCATGCCTTGCACTCAATTGGGTTCATTATGCGTTCCTACATCCAACGGCCTGGCTTCAAACTCTTATAGAACCGCTCCAAACCCAAATGTGACCTTGATTGCTCTGATATACTTCTCTCTAAAATTACCTCCCACAACTTCTTCCTCGCCAATTGGAACACCGTCCATCTTAACCTCCATCACCGTCTCGCCATTACCTTGGTTGAACTCAAACTTGACTCTCACATAGTGGCCTGTCTTCCAAGATTGCAGCCTCCAAAGCATCTCAATTGTCTTGTTTTCCTCCAACTTCATTAGCTTACATTCAACACCACCGCCAAAAAGTCTGAATTCACATCCTTCCTCTGGCTTCAACCCCTCGGCTGGCGCTCTTGTCCACATTTGCACCCTGTCCGGCTCGATCAACGTCCTGTAAAGTTGCTCGGCAGTAGTGTTGAACTCAGAATTGAAACTCAACGTTGTGGTGTTGTACTTTTGAGAATACTTGGCCATAGGCTCGCTCTTTTTCGCCTCACCACTTGTCTTGTTGAATGTAGTGCGTTCTTTGACCACCGGTTTCATGTGCTTTGTCAAGTTCGAGTTTCCCTTTGTGAACGTCGACATGACTTCACTTTCGTCCACTTGAATGTCAGAGCCATGAACGTTAATCAATGTAGGTCCAAAATCAACTAAAACCTCTCTAATCATCTTAACAATGTCATTTCTTATAATACTTCTCACGTGATCACCCACTCTGTCGTCTAAATTGAATTGGTACTCTTCTGGCTCCGTGTCATACATCACTTCAGGAACAGTGATAGTACCCTTATGGCCATCTGCTTCGTACTCAATCACGAGAACCATGTCGTACAACGAGATCACCTTACCTTTGCGTTGACAAACCTCGCAATCACCTTCTAACGGCTTCACTCCAGTCAATTTGACCCCGTTTTTCTCCAAACCAACGAGTTTGTGTACAAAATACTCCTGTGCCCAAGGCAAACAGTTCTTATCCACCCAATGCCAATTATTAGGATTAGTAACAGCCATTTTCTTTTCGAATCTACAAAGAAGAAGATGATCGAAGAATCGTAGAAAAAAAATCTAGACACATTCACTTTATGTGTTTCTCTGTTTATACTTCAACATCTCTGTCATATGCCCACTAAACGGCCACAAAAACGCCGTTCTTTGGTCCCCGAGTCTGTATTAGACTTTGAAGCACAAAGACAAGTTTTGGTGGGTCTTTTTGTGCTTCTTCAGGCGTGGAAAGTGTACGATTTGGTGCTTGTTAACACAAATCAACACGCGTCTCTATGGTTTGTTATCAAGTATTGGACCTTAGATACACTGCTGGTGATGATTTTACCTTTACTGGCCATTCCTCAATTGCCTGTTAGTCTCACAATGGCTACAGTACTGGCTTCAGCAATGAATTTATCAACGTTTTTGCTAACGATGGACTTTGTGGCTCTCTTAGTAGGATTATTCCCACTCAAAGATTTAGAGATTAATGAAAAATTTACTGAAGCAAACTCTGATTCAGAACATTTCAAAGGTAAAAAAAGAATCAGACTAAATCCAGACTCTTCTATCATTCTTAATCCTCAAGGATTACACTACTGTTTGAAACCAGAATACAATGCCCAGGTGGTACTCCCATTGCAAGTGGAATCCATCAATGGACTCGCATCAGTTCAGTTGAATTACCTCGATTTTGATAACAATTTACAAGTTTTCAATTACACTTCTGTTTCAGACTCCATGCTGAGCGTGTCTGTTCCAGGGTACTATTCGATCAAAAACGCATTTGACACGCGCGGAAAGGCCATCAAAGTGGCATCATCTAATGCATTTGTTCCTCCATGTCCTCAAGCCACGCTAAGCGGACAAGAAAGTACCATGTTTTGCGAAAATGACAATTTGAACGATCTTGTTTCCGTTCAAATGTTTGGTGTGCCTCCTTTCAAAACTGTTTTGGAGCAGTACATCAATGGGAAGAAATCCAAGGTCATTCCTATCAATGGTGCTGTTCCAGATGATGAAGATTTCCAATCACCGTTGTTTAAATCTTCCATTGATAAGTCAGACATCAGAGATCTCTCCTGGATGAAAAGCAGATCTGTCAGCATTAATATTGATACGAGTAACCTCTTTGCTAGCGAATATGGCTATTCTCTTCTCAACGTCCTTGACGGGTTTGGTAATGAGGTTACGTACTCTCCTACTACGGACATTAAGTTTTCAGTTCTTAAGCCACCGGTTTTCGATTTACTCGATTCTGAACAAAAAAAACCTATCTTAGTAGGCAATAAAAAGAGCCTCGATGTGAGGATTGGAAATTGTCCTGAAAATGAGCCAATTGTTGTTGATTTTGCATACAAAGCTTCCTCAAATTCAGAAGTTGAAACTTTCCAGCGTACTTACACTTCTACCAAGGGCAATCAACTTATTGTGGAAAAGCCAGGTGTTTATTCTATCATTGAAGGGCATTGTTCCATTTGTGGAAGTAAGTCTTTGGGTACACCAGTTGAAATCGAAAGTGCAAAATTGCCCAACTTTGACATCCAACTCAATTCCATTATTGATGATTGTGTAGGAACAACAGGGTTCCATTTCTTTTTTGAGTTTACATCCGGGTCTGCTCCGTTTGAAATAGGATACAAAGTTTCCAAACTTGATCCAAATGACACTTCGAAAGTTATCAAGGTTGAAAAAGTGTCCAAATTGGTATCCAATAAACAAACTTTGGAATACGAATTCAACCCCAAATCCGAAGGATCATACTCCATTGAATTCATCAACCTAAGTGATAGATATTACAAGAATCAAATTAAGTTTAACGAAGGCCAATACCGATACGTTACATATTTCAAACAAAGACCTCATGTAGGAATCAAAGGTAAAACTTACATGCGTCTTTGTAATGGTCAAAGTACCAACATAGCTGTGGGATTAGAAGGTCAATTCCCATTTGAGGTAACCTACGATTTGATTTCTCCTAATCAAAAAGTGGAAACATTTAGTCAATTGGTTGATTCCAGTCCACTTGTTATAAAGACTCCAGAATTTGCCATTGGTGGTCAATACAAATTGAGAATCGTTCATTCCAGGGACTCCAGTGCTTGTGACGTGGAATTTTCAGAAAAGGAGCTTACTATTGACGTGAATGAAGATGTCCCCAACATTGCATTCGATACAAAGGAACGTCATTTCAAAATTGTACAGGGGACTCATTTCAATGTTCCATTGTCTTCAAGCGGAAACATGGAACTCACTTATTCTTATCAGGATGATGCTGGTGAAGTCCGCCAATTTTTTGTTAGAAACGTGGGCCCTAGTGGATTACCTTTGGAAAAATCAGGTTTGTATCAATTGGTCAAGTTTGGCCAACATGGCTGTCCTGGTGTTGTATCCGATAAGATGATCTCGGTAGAATACTTACCAAAGCCAGTTTTGGAAATTGTCGATGATAGCATTGAAAACGGTATTAAAGATGCCATTTGTCTTGGCGACAAAAGTGCCATCACGGTGAAATTCACAGGCGAAGGTCCATTTGCATTTGATTATTCCATAATCAAACCAGACGGAGAGCTTTCTGTGCAAAAGGTTGAACCGATTGACTCTCCTGTTTATCAATTGCCAATTGATTCAACTCAACATGGTGAATACAAATATGTTGTTACTGGTGTTTACGATTCACGTTACACGGAAGCAATTCTCAAGTCATTGATAGGAAGAAACGAGTATACCTTCGATCCTATTCAAGTCACTCATCAAGTGCACAACCATCCTACTGCCAAGTTCATTTCGTCTCACAGAAAATATGAAACCTGTGTTCACAACCCACCAGCGGGAGTTGAGTCAATTGAAGTTGAGCTCACCGGCCGGGCTCCATTCCTAGTGAGTCTTGAAGTGTTGGAAGAAACAGGCAAACAAAGCTCACTTTCATTTGAGTCCAACAACCATGTTCTCAACTTAGATCAAATATATGCTCTGCTGCCCACCGGTACCCATCAAGTGACGATAACAAAAGTGAGCGACTCCAATGGATGTTCATTTGCGATCTTTGACCAGTCCATCACTGTAGATGTTCACGACCTGCCCTCTGTGGACTACCTCTTGGACGAATCCAGGGTTGTTCACGAGGAAAGATACTATTGTGTGGGTGATCACATCAGTTACTCACTTATTGGCCAACCTCCATTCTACCTTTCATACGAGTTCAATGAGGACATACAGAAGTCTGTGGAGGTGTCAAGTACGATTTTCAAGAGACGCACACCGGGACCGGGACACTTTGAAATCAAGTCCATCAGAGATTCCATTGGGTGCGAAGAGACTTTTGCTAACCAAGTAAAGACGGTTTACGATTTACCCTCTGTCGAGATCATTCAGGGGGACTCGATCGAGGAGGACGTTTACGAAGGTGAAAGGGTGGAAATCACGTTCAAGTTGACCGGTACCCCACCGTTCAACTTGTCGTACGTGCGATTGGATATAAACGACGAAACGAAAATCGTGGAAACTCAATCAATTGAAGACATCCAAAGCAACGAGGTGAAGATTTGGGCCTCGCTAGAGGGCACCTACGAAGCCGTTGTCGTTGCCGACAAATACTGTCTTGCCAAAAACCCTAAATTTTACTGATCCTGCTATCCTATCTATAGCACGGCATTGTTGTATAGCACATAAAATCACATTAACTAGCCGCACACTAGAGTAATGGCGGTATAAAAAAAACCATTGTAACCGCCCTGATCTTGCACTTCCAACACTATCAAACACATCCTCTGTCCTAAATGGCACCACCTTTTCCTATTCCCGATCTGGGGTATGAATTCCGTCACAAGACTATCGGATAATTTGAAAAATTTTTTTTCTTTTTTTTTTTTCTTGGCATATAAAAGAAAAGCAAAATCCACCTAAATAAATGTCGGTTGAAAAGATTTTTTCTTTCTCCTTCTCTCTTCAACAAGAGGAGCAGAACAAAGATGAAGTTCTTTTCCAAGAGAAACCAAAAGGACGAGGAGGTGTCAGACGAAATGAGATCATCATTGGAGTCCAAGAACTCAGTGGAATATGGCTCAGCATCGACTGAGTCTGAAGTTGAATTTGACACTACCACATTGAAGGGTAAGATACAGAAAATTGTGTATTCTGTTTCCATCAAGGGTACACAGAACTTGTCAGTCAAGCAATTGTTTCTTTACAACTATGATTTGCGTCCACTAGAGGCAGAAAGAAGAACATGGTCCAGATGGAACTACATTTACTTCTGTTTTTCAGAGTGTTTCAACGTTAACACATGGCAAATTTCCTCTGCCTCCGTTGTTGCGGGTTTACCTTGGTGGGCCTGTTTGATTGCAGTCGCTATTGGTTATTCATTCTGTGGATTTTTCATTGCCATGTTTGCTAGAGTGGGTAACTACTACCATATCTCTTTCCCTGTTTCCTGTAGAGCCTCCTTTGGTATCTGGGGGTCTCTTTGGCCGGTTCTTAACCGTGTGGTGATGGCCTGTGTTTGGTTCGGTGTCCAGACCTCTATTGGTGGTAATTGTGTTGAGTTGATGATCAGATCCATCTTCAGCAATGACATGAACTCCAGAATTCCAAACCACATTCCCGCTTCTTCAAACACCACCTCTTTCCAACTGCTTTGCTTTTTCCTTTTCTGGGCTGCCCAAATTCCTTTCATCTACTGTCCACCCCACAAATTGAAATTCATGTTCACTGCTAAGGCTTTCATCTGTATTCCTGCTGGTATCGCCTTTCTCATCTGGGCCGTTATCAAGGCTCCAAATATCAATGAACTCCTAAGAGCTCCAAGTGAAATTCACGGTGAAACGTTTGGATGGGTTTTCGTTGGTGCCATCATGTCAGCTTTGTCCAATCTCTGTACATTGATTGTTAATGCTCCTGATTTTGGTAGATTTGCCGACTCACCCAACGCATCATTCTACACGCAAATGATTTCTTTACCAGTTGCCTACACATGTACCTGTCTCATTGGTATCTTAGTTGCTACCTCGTCTCAAGCTCTTTACGGTGAACCATTTTGGAACCCATTGGACGTTCTTGGTAAGTTTTTAGATCACTATTCAAGAGGTTCAAGAGGTGGTGTCTTTGTCATTTCCACTGCATTTGCTGTTTCTCAATTAGGTTCAAACATTGCTGCCAATTCTCTTTCTGCTGGTACTGATATGACTGCACTTTTGCCTAAATTCATCAATATCAGAAGAGGTGGTTTAATTTGTGCGGCCATTGGGTTTGCAATTTGTCCATGGAACTTATTAACTTCATCTTCAAGATTCACTACTTACCTTTCTGCTTACTCTGTCTTTTTGAGTGCTATTGCAGGTTGTATGTTCTGTGATTATTTCTATCTAAGAAAGGGTTACATTAAATTGGAAGATCTTTTCATTGCTGATAAACAGTCTGTGTATTACTACACTAAGGGGCTTAATTACAGATGTTTTGCCGCTTATCTTTTAGGTATTGTTCCTAACATCGTTGGGTTCGTTGGTGCAACAGGTACACACAAGGTTCCAATTGGTGCAAGTAGAACTTTCACTTTAAGTTTCTTTACTGGTTTCTTGGCCTCTTCAACTTCTCTTCTTATAATCTCAATGATTTGGCCAATTCAAGGTACACCAGATTGTAAGATTTTAGAACCTAAATTCTTTGAAAAATGGGCTGAAGTTGAAAACTTTGATTCTGAATTCAGAGCTAGACATCATATTGACAAAGAAAATCTGGATAAAAGAGATGAAACTGCTGTTGATGAAATTGTTAGACTTTCCTTAGGCTCAAGACCTGCTCTTAACGTTTGATTGGGAGTGTTTATCTACCCGTGCCATTTGGCCTCGTTTTTTCTTTTCTAATAATGTGACATGAGGTTTGAAAAGTTGCTTGTATGTTATTGATAAAACCGACTTTTCATACCCTTGTTCGGTTTACTTTAATAATTTATTTTTTACGTTTGCACGCCACATTTGAAATGGGTTTTTATATAGTTAATAGATTGTGCATACTGTATTTATTTGATGTCATCGTAAGCTTAGTACTATTTAATAAATGATAAAGTATAGTCTGGCTCCGGAGCCGTTTCTTATAAAGGATAAATGAAATGTTCGTTTTCCAAATCAGTCAAGTCAAGGGCCCCTAGGTTCACTTTAAGAATTTGACCATCATCTTGAACAACTGCTCCATTGGCACTATCAGCATCAAGTAATTTCATTCTTTGAATATTTCTTTTTCTGAGAACATACCAAATGATCCCAGCTAATATTGGTGTCACACCAAATGAAATGACGATTTGGACAATCCATGCAGGAAGGAATCTTGGTGAGTCCTTTTCTTGCCAAAGTTGTGGTGAAATCAAGTTTCCAATTGCATAACCAAACATAATCATTCCGTTTCTTGTTAAAACTTTAGTATACCCTGAACAAGTTGCTGCGTTCCATGTAATCATCAACATCCAAGGAATACCATAGACAGAACCGGCAAGAGAAACCATTCCAATGAGTGCAATTTTGTTATCCCAAGGAATAGTTGCAGCTGCAATTGATGCCGCAAATGATGGTAGAGACCAAAGAATTACTACTAAAGCTGTGCAATTCTCAAAGTAAAACATGAAAACACTAGTGAGGATTGCACAAATGACTCCAAATCCACCCGAGGCAACTGAAACCAAAGTCGAATCCAAGTCACTAATCCCCCCCATTCCTGTGTACAATAAGTTTTGTTGATATGCTAAATTGTTAGCCAACATTTGACAGAGAAAGAAACCAAAGAATAACCAAGAAATAGGATCGGTTAACGCTTCAATGATCTGGTGCTTTTTAATAACTTTTTGTTCAATTGAGGCACCTGTTGATCTTTGGACTCTTCTAATAACCCAAACCTTCTCGTCACGTGTCAAGAATTTGGCATCTGTTGGATTAGAAGGATAAATCCAACAAGTGACCAAAAACCAAAGAAATGACATACCACCAATAATAACAAAAAAGAGCTTCCAAATTGGAACACTTGAATGAACATGCATGATACCGTATGCAATGAGCCCGATAGGAATAGTAACACCTAAGATTGCAATTGCAAAAATTGGGGTGGCAGCTGCACGTTCTTGTTTAGTGAGAAACTGTCCAAGAGTGGTGTTCAAAGATGAAATTGTAACTGCTTCAACAAACCCCAAAAAGAATCTTGTTGCGTAAATTCCTTTATAGTTGGTAACTGTACAGGTTAGCAAGATGATAACTGACCAAGAGAAGGTGACTAACATCATACAACGTCTGAGAGAAAACTTCTGGACAAGAATCAAGTTAAATTGACCAACCAAGTACCCAACATAGAACAAAGTTGATGAATTGTTGTAAGTGTCTTGAGTCAGCCCGACATTTTCAAACAAGTCCGTGATCGTGGCGTAAGAAAGTGCAATCTTGTCTGCAAAGAGAATGAATTGCGTCATTGTGGTAATCAATAACACAATGATCATAACCTTTCTACTAAGCGTCGTTTCTTCTTGCTCATTAATCTCAACAGTTTCCTTATTGTACAAATCTAAAAATTTCAATGTTACGTCAGCATCTTTGGATGTAACCTTATAGGCATCGCGTTCAATGAAATTTCCATTTCCCAGCGACTCAGAAGAGTTATCAATGGCGAATTTCTCAACCGTCATTCTCTTTTCTGGCTCTATCGATTGGGACAAAACTGATCTCATTTGGTGTTCTGGATCGTGCATGGGAGCTTAAAACGTTAAAAATTCTTTCAAATGAGGAAAAACAAGTTGTTATGAATCCATAAGAAACACTTGAGTTCTCCCAGGAAATCGGTACATTTTCTAGTTGAATAAAGGTGTCAAGAAGAGTTTGAAATAAGGTGTCAAGAAGAGTATATGAGTCATAATTGACATTAAGTTCATGAAAAAGTCAAAATTTGTTTTTGCCCCATTGGGCTTACTCTGACAGTGCGGCAATGTTCTAGAATGTAGAATTTCATTTAAACTATATAGTTTAAATTAAGTATACTGAGCAATACCCAATTTGTTGACACGGACCGCCTGAGTGGTGTCAATGTTCGTTTCAACATGTTGGTACAGGCTTTGAAGGCCTTGTAGTAATATACTGGACGGAAATCCGTCTCTTTTAGCCCAAGCCAATTCAAACGATACATCCTGTGACTCAATTGAAGCGTATCCACATTTGTAAACTTCCGCTTTTGTGTTCTGAGTCATTTCGGACACTCTGGGACCGCTTTTGAACGGCAAATGGCTTTGATGTTTGGGTCTTTTGACATGATTATCAGTTGGAATAGTTGAAGTAGAAACAGCGTGCTTGCGGTGATTTTGTGAGAGTTGAACACTACCTTCAACATCAACTGCACCATTAGTTTGATCAGCAACCTCTGCTTGCATTTGAGGCTCAGTTTCAAAATTTTTAGCTGTAGGGTCCACGTCTTTGACGTGCTGAGCCGGTAACTGCCCAGCATCATGGAGAGAAACATCAGAACTTCTAGCGTGAGAAGTGGTTGTCCATGAGTTTGATGGTAGCAAAGAAGCCACAGAAGCTAGTTCTAAAACTGGGCTCAGTTCTATTTCATTGTTTTCTGAAGAGATGAGATTGTGATCAAACATGCTTCGAGACCACTCACTTTTGTTGTTAACATGATTAGACAATTTATGTTCACCAGTGTCTGCATGATGTGTATCAATATCATCACTTACAATATGGCCATCAGTGAGACTATTGGACGCTGCTATCGACTCGATGTCTATGGAGGAAATGTGCTCATGTTCGCTCAGCATCGGATTGGTAGCTACCGGAAAGGTTTCAGAGGGGTTGTCAGGTGACACAAAGAGTGGCTCTGAAGATGGGTTGTAGGTAGAGTTGATAGAGTCAATCAACTGATTATGTTCAAATTTGTTAGATCCCTCAAGGTTTTCAACTTCTTTATTGACTTCACTTTCCTTCAAATCATCTCCAGTGATTCCATGAGTCGTGCACAACTCCTTGTGCAACCATTTTTCAAAACCAACGGCAAACTTTTCCTCTTGAACAAGCAGGATGTCTGATTTTTCAGGCTCAATATTGACATCCACCATATTTGGTGGAACTTGGAATTCAATGTACCATATTTGAGGCAGTAATAACTTGGCGTCATTGTAAGCCTCGGTAACGCATTTATTGACGAGCTTACCAAACTGTAATTTCGTTCTAATCATACGATTGTTCACATTCAATACTTTGTACAGCTTCTTAGTTGTCGACAAAGTGTCGGTACCACTGGGAACCACACACCGCACTTGAAACTCAGTGTTATCCACCTCTAATTTACCTGTGAGCTCAATGAGAAACTTGGAATCTCGAATACCGTATTCTGTCCTCAGAAACTTCAGCCTATCGTGTGTCTGAACGTAGTTCACACTCTCGGAACCCGCCATACTGCCATTAGGTAGTATATTGACAAACTTCAAATGGAACTTGATATTTGTGTAGATTAACGCGTAGTTGAAGATCAAATCCTTGATCTGCTGAATGTTCTTTCTTTTTTCCTTTCTAAGAAAGTTGTATCGTACTGGGATCGATTTAAACAACCCTTTGATCTTTATCGTAGTACCGTTAGGAACTGAAACCTTTCGAATCGCACCATTAATGACACCATTGGACCCCACTGACCACGTCTCTGCAAGTTGATCATCCTCTGTCTTGGTGACAATCTCTAAATGCTGTGCCAACTGGCAAATCAAGTACAACGCTTCGCCTCTAAAGCCACACGTGGATAACTTCGTGTCTAAGTCATCCATCGACGCGATTTTCGACGTGCTATTGTTCAAACACATCATCTTACGGTCCACACTGGCCACTCCAGCACCCGTATCCCGAACACTCAACCAACTTAGGCCTCCAGACATCTCATCAACCTCAACATAAACATGATGGACGTCTTGCGCGCCACAGGCGTCCACTGAGTTATCCAAAAGTTCCTTAACAGCACTTGTGGGCCCGCTGATTCCAGCCGTCGCAACCATTCGCTGTGAAACCGTATGCTGAAGCCGTTGAATCACCATCTTTATCGTCTACTACATAAAAAGATGACGCGTTCAGATAAAAGATTTCATTCCTCCTTCATCAACTCCGTCTTTTCTTAATATCCCCCTAGTTTTCAATGTTGGACCTCAAGAAGCTGCTCCGTTTTGTTGGTCCCGGGCTCTTAGTGTCTTGTGCTTACATTGACCCTGGAAATTACTCCACTTCAACCGCCGCAGGTGCTCAATACCATTACATCCACATGTTCATTATTTTGCTTTCGAATTGCTTTGCAGTGGTGCTCCAATGTCTCTGTATCAAGCTAGGAACAGTGACAGGACTTGATTTAGCCGAGAACTGCCGTCTCCATTTGCCTCCGTGGATGAACATGCTCGTTTACGTGATGGCAGAGCTAGCTGTTATCTTTACCGATATGGCCGAAGTGATTGGTAGTGCGATTGCATTCAAGATTCTGTTTGGAATTCCTTTGCGTTTTGGTGTTGTGCTCACGATCTGCGACGTTCTTGCAGTGATTTTTGCGTACAATCCAGATGGATCAATGAAACATATTAGGAAATTTGAAATCTTTGTATCACTCTTTGTCTTTTTGACTTTCATCTGCTTTGTCATGTTGTTGCAAAGAGTGGAAATTGAATCCTACAGAGAAGTTTTTGAAGGCTTACTTCCTAGCAAACAACTTTTCCAAGACAAAAATGCAATTTATTTGGCTTTAGGTGTCATTGGTGCTACAGTCATGCCTCATTCACTTTATCTCGGCTCAAATATTGTGAAACCAAGATTGAGAGAGTTTGATAACGTGAATGTGGAAATTACTAGCTCATCTAACGTTTCTTACAGACCCTCTTTTTCTGCGATCAAGTACTGTTTGAACTATTCATACATTGAGATGATCTTGTCTTTATGCATCATTGCGATTTTCATTAACTCTTCCATTTTAATTGTTTCTGCAGCTGCTTTGTTTGGTAAAGAAGGGGCCACTGACGCCGATTTGATCACAATTTATGACTTACTTTGTCAATATGTTTCCAATCAAGCCGGTTGGATCTTTGCCTTGGCAATGTTCTTCTCTTCAATTGCAGCGGGTATCATTTGTACCATGTCTGGTATGATGATTGCTGAAGGTTCTATTAATTGGACCATTTCACCTGTTATTAGAAGAATCATTACCAGAACCATCTCAATCGTTCCATGTTTAGCTATGGCACTTTTTTCAGGCAGAGAAGGTATTGCATCAATTTTGAACATGTCTCAAGTTGTGCTTTCTTTGCTTTTACCTTTTGTCTCTGCACCTCTTCTTTATTTCACCTCTAATAAGAAGATCATGTCTGTCAAAGTTAGAAAAGATGAAAGTCACATGGTTACCCCATCTCATAGAATCCTAATGAATCAACCGGTTATTAATGAGGAAACAAGTCTCACTCAAGGAGATACACATTATGCCTTGATTGATTACTCAAACAGTAACTGGATGAACTTTGCAGGGTTTCTTGCTTGGGGGGTTACAGGATTTTTAAACATTTATCTTATTGTTCAATGGATCAGAGGGGAAGATATCCATTTTTAACATCAAAATTGATAAAACTACACAGCATTTACACAACTTTACTTTGCAATGACCTCTAAAATGATTTATTTTTCCTTTAATATTTTATAGGTTTAATTTATACAAATACACAGAAAGTAATTTAAATATACAAGACGACTTAGAAAATGTCATTATCAACAACTTCGTCTTCTTCATCTTCTTCATCTTCATCTTCAACATTTTGACTAGAGTTGGCAGCAGCTGGTTCTTCTTCTTCCTCCTCTTCCTCTTCTTCCTCATCCTCCTCATCATCCTCCTCCTCATCATCTTCTTCCTCTTCGTCTTCCTCCTCGTCATCATTAGTACCACCATTAGAATTCCCTGCATTATCAACAACATCATCAACAACACCATTCTCGACCTTCTTTTGCGAATCATTCATTTCGGCCAAATTCTTCCTATGAGCAAGTATTCGTTCTAAAACAGTAGGCAGTTGTGATTCTAATTTGTCTTGATGCTCTAGAGTAAAAACAAAATCTGTATTCTTTTTCTTCAGAGGGGCAATTTTACCACTAGGAGGAATCTTTGTTCTTGCATTTCGTTGTTTAACAGACAAATCCTTTGTTTCCATCAATGGAATATCATCTTCATTATGATATTCTGTCATTTGAGAATTTAATTCATCCAATTGTTTCTTAATTGTCTCTTTAGTGATTGCATCAGGTGCAAGTTTTTCTCCTTCACCTGGTGTGACCACAACTTGATTATTGATATTCTCAATTTCTTGATGGTATCTCTTCAAGTTCTTATTGTAGTTTGCTTTGGATTTTGCGAATATGTCTTCTAAATATGGCACCATAATAGCAGGTAATTCATATAACGTGTTCTTGGTCAATGGTGGGAATTCCAAAGAATCTAAATCAGAATGCTTTTTGTTTGTCTTATTCTTGGATGCATTGCTTAGATTTTGTCCAAGTTTAGATTGCAATAAATGCATAGGAATTGAAGAGGTTAACATTCCAAATTCTTTATCTAATCCTAGTTCTCTGAATCCAAAGAAATCATCACCAATCTCATCTGAGAACTCCCCATTAACAAATTGATCAGACCCATCTGCAAATTGTTGTTCAGTCATTTCTTGAATACTAGGACGAAGCAAATCTCTAAGGAAATTTTCTAATCCTGTTTTGATGTCTGTTAACTTTTTGTTCTTTTTAACTAAACCCTCTTTGTAGTATGTGTATAATGAATCGGGATTTTCGATCCCGTTTTCACACAAAGCAATTTGCAACATTGATGTTACTACACCCTTTTTGGAACTTAAAGGTGCTTTCCTTAAACTAAGTTTGTTGATAGAGTTGGATTCCATGTGTAACTTTAAACTTTTTGCTAAGTTACTCATATAGTTCTCAGCAATTTGAGTTAACATTCTGGCAGATGATGGCTTTGTAGTTTCAAACCCATTATGCATAACAAGGGCACTAACTGCTTTTTGAAGTGCAATATGTGCAATTTGATCATTAAATAAATCTCTTGTTGGTAATTTTCCCATAGGGTCAATATCATCCAACTTAATCCTTTGAATTTCAGGTGCAATAAATTGCGATTCATGAACAAATGTACTAACTTGCATTTGTCTGATCAAGTTAATTTTGAAACAAACTCTTCGGATATCTTGCATAATACCAATATTTTGCAAAATGATAGATGAACCACCTTGACAATTCATCTTCATTGAACTGTCGGGTAATGATTCCAAAGTTTTCCCGTGTGCCAATAAATTTTCAATCAATTTATCTTCTATAACATTAACGGGCATATTATCATGTTTAATTTCTGGAACACCACCCGAAAGATCATATTCTAATAGATACGGATCATCTGTTTCGTCATAATAATGTCTATTTCTGTGCATTATAGCTCCTCCTTCCAGGTATGATTTTGAAGAAGAGGCTCTAGATTTACCATTAATAGCTGGGTCTTCATAAAGGCAAGTTTCAAAGTTCCACATTTGATTAGTGTCTTTCATGATAGCATCTGCATCTGGTTGAATTTTACCATTTTTGAACAACTTAGATCTATCAACACATAACTTATATCTTGAGGCTGAAGTAAGATTTTTCCAAGTGGCGGTTTCTAAATCATCAGGCTCAGCCTCAGCACCCTGCTGTTTGGAGTCTTGCAAATTCCTTTCTTCTTCTTCAACATCTCCTGCTGTGGTGGGAACAGCACTATCTTCTTTATTTTCATTCTCTTCTATATGGTTCGTGGCTTCTATTTCTGGATTCACAGTGGACTGAGCACTAGGTTCATTTTCATAAACAAGAGGCTCTGACGCTTCGGTCTTGACTATAGGTTCATTTTCTGAATTAACATTATGACTATTATTAGGATTTTCCATTTCATCATCATCTTCATCATCATCATTTTTTTCTTGTTTTACTTGAACATTTCTTCCTTTTTTTGCTGCTGGGGTCTTTCCTGTACCAACGCCTCTTGTTGATTTTCTACCTTTTTGTTCATTCTCCGACTCGGTATTTTCTTTTGCGGCTAATGCAGCTGCTTCTCTTTCAACATCAATACGATCACGAATTGTAATATCTGGAATATGGGGAATCAAAGCCAATGCTTTTTTTCTCATTGCAATGGCATCTTTACGTAGGAAATGTCTTGGATCAGAATTGTACATTAAACAATTTTGCCAAATTAGCATCAAATCATCAACAAATTGTTGTTTAGAAACATAATGCAATGATTTAAGGTTCTTTAACACTGTATTCAAATCCATTGGCTTTTTGATAACTTCGTAATAATTTGGTGCCTCTCTTTTTGAAACCTTATTAAGGAATGGGGTAGAATGTTCAGTATAACCACGTAATTCCATAACCACCTTCTCACATGCCTCATAAAGCTCTTCTTGACCAATTCTATTATAATTTGACCATTTGGATCTATTCTTACGAACATCCATGATAAGATTCTTGAGTTCAATATCGGTAATATTCATATCTTGTCTTTTTTCTTCTATTCTATTGAGGAGATGTTTCATAGTGAGGTTTACTGCACCGCCAAAGGAGATGGTCTTTTTCTGTTTCTTAGCAGCAGGTTCTTCAGGTAAAGATGATATTCCATTCATATCAATTGGGTTAGAAGAAGTACCGACATTGCTTTTTTCATTTTCTTTACTTTGTTCTTCTTCTTCTTCAGCCTCTTCCTCCTCTTCAAGCTCCTTGTTGGATCTTTCAAGTTTTCTTTTTTTCATGATGTTAATAACATCGTTTTCAAACGTATGGTATATCTTATTGAAATTCTTTATGAGAATAAATTCGTTTTTCTTCTGAATGGTGGCATCAATTGATTCTTCACTGGACTGAGTCGATGCGGAGCCAAGTATGGGATGTAAATTCTGTGCCACTGCATCTTCAACAGAGTTGGATTTAGATATTGATGGATATTCCGGTTTGGCAAGCATATCTTTCTTACTGATTTCAAATATAAGTAACCCATTTTCGTTAGTCTTATCGTCTAAGCCCATATCATCGTCGGAAAAAACGTCTCCAGCGTCTTTATTCGATGACTTTTCAGCTTGTGGCTCTTCATCATCCTCATCATCATAGTCATTATCTTCATCTCTTTGAGCGCTGGAACCATTCGTTTGACCTTCCACAATATCATTTTGAACATTTCCATTGACTTTAGCTCCTGTTTGCTTTAAAACTTGCTCAAACTCTGCACATGGAACACCCGAATAGAAAAAATTCACCGCTCTCTCGTACAAGAGAGTTCTAACAATGTTCATGAGCGCCGAGATCGCCTTGGGTCCAGTTTTAAACACCAACTCTGCATCATCTTCTGTATCTGGTTGTTCTTCAAATCCTGTGACTTCTAAATGCAATTTCCCATTCCAGAAGGCGCTCCAAATACGTTCATTTGAATTCACGACGCGTACAAGAACGTTATACTGAGAGGGGGTTAAAAATGGCACAAAACTACCCGTTTTTAAACCTGTTCTGATGATTTCAGCCATCTTTTCATGATTATTCGATCGGAACCAGTCCAACACCTCGTCCTGTCGATCTATTTTCATTATTCTAAGAAAGAACTAGTATATCCAATTGAATGAATAAAAAAAATACAATATATGGAGTGTACACCCATTTCATTTTTCCTAATAAAATGCCTGATTTTGTTGATTCTGTGTTTAATGGACTTGAAAGGGGGTTCAAAAAAGCTCAGAATGTAACAGATGGATTTGCTAATACACTGGCCGATTTTTTACCTGAAAAAGTGCCCGATTTGGACGAGATTCCCATAGTATTTACTCCCAAACAAAGTCAAATGGGGGTTCTATGGAGTGCTGGTCTGAAAACAGCACGAAATAATGAAACCATCATTAAGATGGCCCTATGGGCTTGTGTGCCATTGCTTTCTAGAACGGTTTTAGGCCATACGACAAGAAGAGCCCTAAGATTAGAATATCCAATTGATCCGAATGGGTCAACGAGATTTGAAGTGGTGTTGATCATTGGACAACCGGACTCTCCATTCATGTCCAAGTTGATTCACGATATGAATAAAAGAGGCTACATTGTTTATGTGACGGTTGAAAACGAAAAAGAATTGCATATAGTTGAAAACATGAACGATAATGACATCAAACATTTATGGATTGATTGGCACAGTGATGAAACTATCAAGAGTAGTTTGCTTAAATTTGCTAAAATATTGGACACCCCTATTGAAGGCGGTTCTCACTATTATTACAATTTCAAATCTGTCTTGTTTGCACCAAATTACAATCATCTTCCAAGAGCGACTCATGTGACCGATGTGGATGCCAGTGAACTCCAAAAAGTGTTGGATTCACATTTTGCAAAATTGAACAGGCTTCTCAGTAATGGGCTAACATCTATCATTGCAGAAGCCAATTCACGTCGAAATGATCTTTTGATGGCCAATGGGGTTATTTACGATTATAGCAGACATCCAGTTTGGAGACAATACCTGTTCAAGACACTTGGCTGGGCATTTGGTTTATTTTATGATATAATGGGTATTTCGACTTCCATGTATCCAGGTGGATTATCCAGAGGAGGTGCAACTAAGCTTCTTTGGCTGAATTTCCTTGTCCAATATTCGTCTCCATTTAACTCTGAATCGAGTTATGCTATCACTGCTAGCAGCTATTTGACTTCAGTGAGTACAAAGATCATTATCAACATGTTACAAAGCATGAACAGTTCGTATTTCAAGATTTTGAACGCAGACATGGGTCCCTCATTATGGGAGTCAATGTTGCGTTCGGTGGGTATTATTTGTGATCCATTTAAGCTTGATATGGCCATGGTTAATGTTGACATTGTTAAATCACATGGTGGATATATCAAGCATAAATCTGATTCATTAGCCAATGTGGATAAAAACAGTGTTTTTGGCAACGTCAATACTGTTGTTTTGACTACTTGGGATAGTGTTTATTCAACCAGTGGCCATGTTTGGGAGTTGGCTTGCAAATGGTTATTGAAGGGAGTTGATGCTGTGTTGGACAGTGCTTGTTCGTTATGGGCATGCTTTACTGGTTGTGATTTGGGTGGTAGAAGAAAGGGTGTTACTCCACGCAGAGTGCATTATTTGGTGTTTGATCTTATGAATTCTGCCTCGCTGCACAACGAGTACTGGATCAGTTGAGTGCAGAAGGAAGCGTGTCTAGGGGGTTCCGCTTACCAACATGCCAGAAAGAAATATGAGAGTTAAGTAGCGCCCCTATGTTTGTATATTTTAACGCTACTTATTGGGTTGTAGATAGATTTTGCTATTTGATTGTCATTCAAGGTTCCAGGTTTGAGGTTCAAGACCCAAACGGTGAATTGCATTTGCTTTATAAATGTACTGAGCGTTTAGTATTGAACTGATCGCGTTCCTATAGTGGGTATTTACTCTAAAATCTCAGTAACAATTATGAAATAGAGAAATTTTTATTTGTTAACTAACTATACACGACGATAAGAAGAGATGTATACCTAGATAACATTTCTTCTTGCCTGTGTTATTTTCATCTCATATAATATTGTTAGATTGCGTGATTTTTACCTTCATATTTTTTGTAATACCACACTATGTGCGGCTCAACATCATACTCACCTCTTAAGAGTCTAATAATACATTAATAATACATACCAGTACGAAGTGGACAACATCGAAATTGCTCAGCATTGCTCAGCATTGCTTGGCATTTGTAGAACGGATGCTGTTGGATCTGAATGCGCACACTGAAAACATCACAAACATCACAAACAACTCCATCAACCCACAATCTTGCAGCGTGACACGTTCAAGTCTCCGACACCGCCGTGAACCCAGTCGACAACGCACAACCCGCCTAGACGGTCTAGGAGCCATAATCGATAGCCCTCCTTGTCCCAGACAATGCTAGCCGCGTCTCTGACGCGGGTACCTCTAGCGACATTTGCTACGTCGACTGTTCGACGGCTATCGCGGGAAGAATGGTCTTCCAACCGCGTGGAACTGAACGAGACAACATAAACAGTTCCGTTTCTACCCACGTACGCAACTGCATCTCCACGTGGCGACGTTGCACATTTGTGGATCAAAGATCCCACCTCGTCGATTCGCATGATTAGCTTTGGCCGTGCGATTTCGTCTGGCTTCAGGATCGACGAGATGTTTGTGTCCAAGATGATGGGGCAGCTTTTTGAGTGTGAGACCGAGGTGAGCGTCATGAGACGCTCGTCTGAAAAGTACGAGAGGTCGGTGATACCCTCTGAGTCCAATGTTGTGTCCAGCCGTCTTTGCGACTTCATGAGCAATGAAGGTCTCGACGGATCTGCGAGCGAGATTGTCATGAACCGCGACTCAAGAGCTGTCGTGACAGACAACAAGTTACCATCTGGAGAGAACTTGAGTAGTTGCAGTGGATCACGGTATGGTAACGTGAAGGGGTACGAGGACACTATGAGCCCACTGTCTGCCGTATTTATGATCCGCAGTGTGATGACCACCGCCTGTTCCATTTGAGTGTATTTGTCTCTGCACGTGAGTCCAATACCAATTTTCGACTCGTCTGTAGAAACGTCGAAGCAGCGGATTGGGAATTTCGCTTGATAAGTGTAGAGCAATGCACCCGGGTTCGGTCCCCTCAAAGCGATAATGCGTAAAAATCCCCGCGTGCCATGAATCACTAGCCAATTTGCCGTCAACTTGCAAGCCAGATGTTCCCAATTCTCAAGCAGGCTCATGGAGTTTCCAATCGAATCGAACTTGGTTTTCTCTTGTGAGTTTTCAGGGTCTCCAAAGTTCGAACGTCGGATCAACTGAGACCGTGACACTGCAAAATGCTCTCCGCCTCGGGAATGCGACCCATCGGATCGACCCTCGCAAAGCGGCACGGGCTGCGTGTGCGGCCGCGAACTGTCGATGCTGAGCACTTCCCACCGTTTTTCAGATAGTAGGCAGATGAATTCCACGCTGGGCGAGATCGCAGTGCCTATGAAAGTTTTCGCAGAGAGGAAGAGCGCGGGGTGGATTTTGTAGTGCGAGAGTCTACGGTAGAAGGGGAAATTTTTCGCAAGGAGCAGCTCCTGGTCCGTTGCGGCCGTGGGGCGTACAACGCGCCCAGCGGGCCCAGCGGGCCCCATGGGCCCCATGGGGCCAAAATGTCGAGTCGCATTAGTGCTGGCTCTGGCGAGATTGGGGGCCGCAATCGACGCGGACGTGGCATCTACAGTCGCCCAATCTTGCACAGTGCCTACATCCGCATAGACACTGGTATTGTCACCGCCTCCGCCTGCATTGGACCCGCCGTTGCACTCTACGGGCTCGCTCTTCACGCGCTGGGCCTCCTGGAACGCTTCTTGGAACGCGGTGAGAAAAGATTGCGCGGGCGCTGGGGGCCCCAGTGGAATTGCTGGGGGGACTCGTGGGAGGTGTGAGGGGAAAATTTCGCGTTCGCCCAGTAAAACGCGAACAACGCGTTCGAGCTGGGTGTTTCGCGCTACGGCGCAGACATTTTGGGCACCGCAATCGGGGCAAGTAAGCTGAGTGTCGAAGGGAGCAAGTGCCAGGGCCACAGAGCAGCCACAGGAGAGCACGACAATTTCTCGCTCGAGACGGCGCACGAGCAGACCCTCAGCGTCGCAGGACAAGACCGCAGCGTGGTGCTGGAGCTGGGTGTTCATAGCAAAAGATAAGGTGTAGGAAGTAAATTTTCCGCGTAGCAGGTTTTGCTTCTAGACATGTCGCAGTTCAAGGGTTACAAGGTGCGTTTGGAGTTGAAAAGCGGTACTGATGTGGTTGGAGAAGTGTACAGTGCGGTGGACAACTTGATTGAGATTCAGACGAGCGATCGAAGCGTGGTGTACAGTGGAGATGAGATCCGTGACCTGGAGGTGTTGGACTTGCCTAAGAAGAAGGAGAAGCGTAGAGCCGGCAAAAACAAGGATAAGAAGCGGGAACGCAGTGGGGGGGACAGTGGCGTTGCAGCAACAGCACCAGTGGCGTCTCAGACGGAGACAAAGACCGATTCAGGGACCCACTTTGTAGTTGCGGGCACACAGGCCATTGTGCCGGCTTTCACGCCTTTAAAGCTCGCACAGATTCTCGACTACAGTCGGGACGTTGTGGGGCTGCCAATGGAACTGATGTACGAAACTGCAGGCACGAATTTATCACAGCTGATCTCAAACGTTCTGAATGGTGTGGAAAAGCCAGTGTGTGTTCATTTTGTGGGAAACAATACCAATGGCGCGATCTCGGTTTCCTCAGCACGCCATCTCATCAACTTGGGTTTCCAAGTCGTCCTCTACTACTTCGATCAAGAGTGCGACGAAAGTATCAAAAAGGATCTAGACACACAGCTACAATACTTTGGCTCTCTACCAGGCTCGAGGACTGTACGTTCACTAGATGAGTTGCACAATCTTAAGGAGGTCTCACTCATTGTCGACTCGTTGCAGGACGAGGAAACAGAGCTGAGTCTGTTTGAGTTGGACCCAATTGTGTCGTACATCAACACGGTCAAGTGCAAGACATTGTCGTTGGCCGTTCCAACGGGAATCAACGTCTCATCTGGCGTGGTGGAGCTGAAAAACGTGGTTCAGGCTGACATCATTGTTTCCATCGGTGTTGTTCTCCAGGCACTGGTCAATATGTATAAGTTCACCTCATTTACTGGCGAACACTGGATCGTCAATGCAGATCTGCCTGGTTGGTTGAAGGCCAAGGGTAGCGTGAAGAAATTTGACAACGTTTGTTTCAAAAAGGACAATGTTCTCAAGCTGGAGTTTGTTTAAACAAGCTGGACTAGGTGCAAATAGTGTTGTTAGAACCTAAAATATGCACTGAAACTACAGAGGAAAAGCACGGAGTTCATCTGGGCCGCCGGCACACACAGTCAACTCAATTGACACAACTCAATTGGGCTTTATATATAGATCTGCTGTAACTATTGTATAAATTATCACATCAGCTGCATGTATTGGTGCTGAGCATAAAATCTTCAACTATCAGATACTATTTTTTTTTCAGCTGAATCAAACCAAGGCTCTAAATTTTATACACGTCTTTTTTCCGTTGAGTGAGATGAAAATACTAGAACAGAGATCAAAGTTTCTCACAAACGCAGAAGTGATTGTTCACTTAGCTGAGATTCAATTGGAAAACGAATGGAATTACACAATACCTTTAAAAACTTCAAAACGCAAGAACAAAAAACATTCACCTTTGTTCCAGAACTTGGAAATCGCTACTAAGGATGTGTCTATGTATTTTGACAAAATAGCCAGTATAGCCCACGCAGACGTCGATTTTACAGCTGCACTTAATGTTCCAGAAGATGCACCAAATGCTGACTCTGAAGAGTCCAACATCGATGAATCTATCAAATACGTTCAATCACTCAGAAGCTGCACCGGTCAAAGACTTGCTAAACTCATTCTTGAGTTGAACAACTACGAACTGACTGAAATCGAAAAACTGATGATTGCAAACACTCTTCCTAGAAACTTAGTGGCATTATGTTCAGTTGTTGAAGAATGCGAGGAAAGATTCGGTGATAAAGTTGATGATTTGCTCGCTTTTATAAATGATTTCTATCCTGAGGAAGTGGAAGATGCGGGAGAGCAGTTTGAAGAGGGCGAACAAGAGGAAGGAGAAGAAGAAGGTGCCGATGTTGCCATGGATGAAGCAGGCTTTGAAGATAATGACGACTTGATCATGGAGGGAAGAAATAATGGTGCTCGCGCTGATACGGAAATGGAAATCGATGAAGTGGCAGAGAGTTAACATTTGGCTAAGACAATTGGTGCAAGAATCGACGTGATGGTGATGCCAATACGCTAACTCTTGCATTTCTCAAAACCTTGATTCGTATACTTTAGGTTATTTGTTATAGATGTAATTTAATACAGTGATAATTTATGTTTTTCCTTTTCTGTGATTTCAATTACCTTCATTGCTTTATTGATGTTGAAAGTAAGTTTCATTTTTCATCATGAGCATTTTTTCACCAAGACAAAACTTGTGAACTTTATCCATTTAAATTCACTGAGCTCCACAAGTAGACGCACTTTTAGACGTATTCAAAGTGTTTAATCAAGATTTTTGGAATTTGTATCACATTTCTAGAAAAATATTACAAAATTTGAAGCTTATAATGTTTTCATACATCCATATACTCTGACTATGCTTCCATCGTATCAAATAGTGATCTAACTTAAATGTTAAAGGTATACAGGCTAAATGTGGATTTTGATTTCTATGTTTACCACAATGATCATAGTGTCACAAAGACAGTTCTTTAATCAGTTTTTCACAAACATCGCACGATACTAATAATCACAACTCAGTAATAGCAGTTTCACAGCTCTCTGTGCTCGTCATTAGCTTGCACTTAGAACAAATCCAACAAATCTGAATGATTTGTCACTTTGCCCTTCGTGGTCGAGCTTGGAGTCAAATCCGGTGACGCGCTAGGACCCTCACCAACACCTGATGCAAACAAATCATTCAATTCATCCAAAACATTACCTGCAGAGCCACCCTTGGCATTCAAAGCGTTCACCATATCCTCATCTTCATCATCATCATCATCCAACAAGTTTTCAGCACGAACGTTACCGATGATTTCTCTCTTTGCCATTTCACTAAGTTCCCCAAGGTCTTTATTACGTAATTGAGTCGATCCTCCACGAAGATCTGAGCCAATATCATCAAATGCCTGTGCTGGGCAATAATATACAGAGCCAAGCATGCCTAATTCATTCTTAAGTTGATGTAATAATTCAGGATCAAATGATTCAACAAGTGTATCCAATTTAGGCAATGGAGCAAGAATGACTTTTTCAATAACATCATTTGATCCTGAAAGAAGTCTCCAGTAAAGGAAAGCCTTGTCTCTAACATCGGCGTTTTCAACTTCCTTTGTAGACATTTCAAGTGTGCGTTGAAGTAATGCTGGTGTTTTCGGAGTAGGGTTTGTAATTGAAACCTTAACCAAAGTGTTCAGTACACTGGTTTGAACAATGGGTTCAAAATTCATAAAATTCTCAACCATGTAACTTAATTTGGATTCTAAATGAGGCATTGAAGTTGCATAAGTACCATATATCCAAGCCAATGCGCATTTGGATTCATCAGATTCGCATGTTTCCATACTGACTTCCGGTGAAGTAGATGTTAAAATAGAAAGAAGTCCACTCAGATATTGAGAATCATATTTTCTCAAAATGTTTTCGCAAGCTAAAATACAATCATCCATGATGTATTCTGCACGGGTTAAGAACAATTGATAGAGAATTTCAATACATTTCTTAGCACACGATTCAATTTTTAGTGCCAATTGGGCCATTGCGTGAATTGATTTTGAAACAACTTCATTATCAACATCCATTGAATATTCTCTTAGTTCAGAAAGAAGCAACATCGCCGTATCTGAATTAACAATACGTATTAATATTTCAATCTTTTCCATTTTCAAATAAACTGGATCATCATAATGAACAAAAAATGTTGTTAGATCTTTATCTAATAGAGTTGGATAAAGCTCCAACAGGATCCGGATATTACGTAAGGCAACATATTGAATTTCAGGTGGACCAGAAATAAATGAGCAAATTGGTGCATTCAATCTTTTTAGTATCATGTCAGCTTCCCCTTGTGGTAGTTTAGGCAATTGATTAACGATGACCTTGATAGAATTCAACACTACTGCTGAATTTTCATGTTGCAATTGAGGTGAAATTTTGTTGATGATTAAGTGAACAATTTCAAGATCACTTGAATTATAAGTTGCCAATGCTTTCAAAATTGAAACCTTCCCCCATTCTGAGCATTCATTAAGCGTTGATAGTAATTTATCCAAGACGGATGAGTCGAAAACAAACAAATCTTTAGTGTTTGTTGTATTGATCAATTCACAAAGCACGGCAATTGTATTAGCAACAACCATTTGATTTTCATCTTGAATTAGTTCCACTAGTTTGGCTAAAAATCCATGTTCAATACAAGTTTGTAAATCTAGATCGAATAGCTTAGCAACACAGACGACAGCAGTTTTACGAACATAAGCATTATTATCGTCTAAAGTTCTTTTCAAAGGAACAGCCAAATAATCAACCATTTTGTCAACACGAATACATCCCATTGTACGAATAGCCAAGGCTCTAATTAAAGGATTTGGATCTTGAGTATCTAAAACAAATGTGTTTGTTGCTAAAATCACCAATTCTGGGTGCGATTGGGCATAATTCATTAAATAAAGATACACCAATTTCTTTTGCTGTAAATCATGAGTTGCAACATTTTGTAAAACGAGTGGGAACAATGCTGAAACATCTTTACCCGAAGTCATTGCTGAAATAACTCTTTGAATCGTGTCTTTTCTTTCATCCGCGTGCTTAGAAACAAGTCCTGCTCGAAACTCAAAGTTCTCTCCCTTCTGTGGTAAATTAAAAAACCGTCTGATCTTCTTCTGGATGATTTTACTGCTGGACATGAAGAAGAAGTGTAGTTTGGAGTTGGAAGAAAACAAAATAGAGAGTATGTGTGGTGAAAAATACAAAATTTGGTCACGTGATCATGATATGAAACTGAGGGTGAAGGTGTCCAGCTAGCGGTGGTAACAGAACGGCAATTCAGTTATGATTAGCGCTTAAGGCAAGAAGATTTGAGATCTTATTTGGATCCTGCTTTTGCGTTTTGAATTATGTTAATTGTATCAGTACTCAGCATCAAATAAAATGTACAATTAGTTTGGTTGTTTGCGGGGCCAATACAACTATAACTTAGTTGCTACACTTTTTATATTGTGAATAATTCACAATTACAGTCAACATTGATATGAGACGGGATTCCAATAAATAAATATCAAGCAAACATACCAAAGAAACTTTAAATTTCAATACAAAGTTCACCATCATTAAACTGTTTCAAACTACTAGTTTTTCACAATGCAAGCATTAATAAGCCTTTCAATAATCTTTACTTTGAACCACTTTGTTCCATTGTCAATCTTTCTCAGCAAACAATTTGCTTACATAAGCGTTTTTCTTCCTATCTCTTCTTCTTCTTTGTATGCCTTTAAACCTTTCTTTAGGCCGCATAGTGCCGCTTTTAACAGCACTTCAACGAGCCCATCATTTTAAATGGCCACAAATAATTCATGTGGCTGGTACCAATGGTAAAGGATCCACAACAGCGTACATTTCACACGTATTAACAAAATCCAAGATCAAAACAGGACGATTCAATTCACCACACTTAGTTGAGCAAAGAGACAGTATCCAAATAAACAATAGCCCTGTTTCTCAATTGGTATTCAATTCTTCTGTTTCAGCCGTCAATTCAATCAATTCTCAATTTAATATTCAGTGTACTGAGTTTGAACTTCTTACTGCAACTGCACTTACTTGTTTTGCAATGGAAAAAGTGGAAGTTGCAGTGCTTGAAGTGGGGGTTGGTGGTAGATTAGACGCCACTAATGTTTTCACAAGTGATAATCTTTGTGTTTGTGCTTTATCAAAGATTGGTCTAGATCACTTGGGTCTACTAGGTTCCAATTTGAAAGAAATTGCATTTCATAAGGTGGGTATTCTGAAACCAAATGTCCCTGCCGTTATTGATGGTAGTAACGAAGCTGAAGTCATTCAAGTTGCCAAAGATCATGCTAAAGATGTTCAGTGTGATTTGTTCATCAGCCATCGTGATGAAAAGAGTGACTTTGGTGACATCGCTCCTAGTTTACTTGGTGATTATCAAAAGGACAATCTTGCGCTTGCCTTGAAAGTTCTCGAAGTGTTACGAGGTGATGCTTCAAATTTCAAATTTAAAGATAGAATCACTGAAAATAGTGTCAGAGAAGGTATTGCTTCCACTGTTTGGCCAGGTAGATTACAGCAAGTGGAAATACCAATGAGCAAATTTGGTCTTGCAAATAATAATACTCTTTCAGTGCTCTTAGATGGGGCTCATAATGTTCAAGCAGCGACTGAACTTCAAAAGTATCTTTCTACTGTGCGTACCAGTAAGGGGTTCACTTTCATCATTGCATTTACAAAAGGAAAAGATGTGGAACCAATTTTAAACAAAATTATTACAAAATATGATCAAGTGATTACACTAGAGTTCAGTACACCTGTTGAAGGTATGCCATGGATTGAACCTATTCCTAGGAGAGATTTGGCAAAGTTGGTGATTAACACAAATCGTGTTACTACTGCCAATGATCTTACAAGTGCATTAAAAAATGCTTCAAGTGGAACTGGTGAGGTTGTCATATTTGGATCGCTTTATCTTGTTGCAGACTTTATGCGCTTACAACAAAAGTCAGAGTAGACTTGAGTGCCCCATTTTTATAGATTTATGAGTGGTATGCTTTGTTGCCTTGAACATAAAAACTATTACTACACGATGCATTTAATATGCCCAACCATTTTAGTGGACTTGTGAGTATGATTATTGGCATGTGTCGTGGTATTTACCTCAGCCAAAATTGAGTACAGCTCTATATTAAAGCAAATAAATTAAGAGATATACAATTGTTTTTCGTAAATCAAATGCTACGGAAGTACTTTCTATCAAAGAAGTACTTTCTGTAAATTTAATTATACCTCTAAATTTAATTCCACCATTATGAACTGACATTTCCCTGAAACATCAATCACATGGTTAATAACTTGGATTATTGGCAAAAATTTGCATTGATTATTTCACACACTCAAGACACATGAAAAGAAACATTGAATGGGTCAAATCACCCAGTATCTAAATATGCTTGAATATTATGTGCGAAATGTGAAAGCTAGTTGCGAACTCATGCTCCCAGTTGCTATTCAAGCAGGCTTTATTGCTAACTCTTGTCACCGTTAACACCATTGGTTCCACTTGTTGCACCGTCACTTGCCTCAACTGTACCACTGGTAAGTTGTTTGCGGGCCTTTTGCACTTTTCTTACATTACGTGCCCATCTTTTAACTCCAGTTCTCCATTCTTCAGCCACTCTCCCATCTTCCTGAACAAATCCTTTCAAAAATTGATGTGACATCAAATCCCAAGGTGAAGCTCTTTTATTTTCTTTTAATAAACTGATTTCAATAAATTCACAAAGCGCAAGCGAAAATCCTTCCCTTGTGCTTATACCGGGCGGTTTTTCATTGACAATTCTCTGGAGTAATTCTAAAATGGATCCATTTGCTTTTTTACCATATGCCATTTGACCACTGGCTAGTTCAAACAACATAATTCCTAAAGACCAAACGTCACCTTTAATTGAATAAACACCTCCTTGGATTCGTTCTGGGGACATATAAGTGGAAGTACCAACAAAGGTATCCGCCATGGAATTGATCAATTCACGCGAAACACCAAAGTCGCACAATTTAACATGCCCACGAGAGTTCATCAATACATTTGAAGGTTTAACATCACGGTGAATAATTCTATGAGTGTCATAAAGATAGATAAGACCTGAAAGAACAGAATAAGATATGTGCTTCAACATGAATTCCGGGAATGGGCCTGTTACTTTGAATATCTGTTCCAGTGATCCACAATCAACATATTCAGTGCAAATGACAACATTTGATTCTTGTAAAAATGCACCATAGAATTCAATTATGTATGGAGAATCGCACTCGTGAAGAATCCTTAGTTCTCTTAAAATTTGGTTTTGGATCTGTTCTTTTGTCTCCAATCTCACCAGCTTTTTGGCCATTGTTCGTTGAGTGGGGAGGTGAAGTACTTTTGTGACTGTTCCTGATTGGCCTGAGCCGAGCTTTTTCAACGTGACGAGATCTTCGGGATGGAGTGAGTGTGAGGAGATCGAACGCAAAGAGTTTGAGTGAGGAAGAGCTGAAACCGGGGCTGAAACAGAAGTAGACTCACACTCGGACACTGTAGCAGACACTGGACCATTCCTCTCGACCTTCATTGAGGGCGACAATGTTAAGTTCTTCGTGTTCTTTCTGTTCAGTGAGTGAGGATGGAAAAGAGGAGTGTTTCCTGCGACAGACAGCATTTCGTGCGCCGTGTGATGGACATGAAGCGACAGTGACGGTCCTGCAGATGGCGTTGTTGGAGTGGTGAAAGACTCAGGTGCATGCCCACTGGGAACACTCTGATGTTTCAGATTTAACGTTGGTTTCATTGGAAAAAAGAAGTTCCCAGTAAATTACTACTCCGAAACAATAGTATTCTCCTAGTAAGTTTTGGGGCCACCAAATTATTTACGGCCGCGGTGGTAAAAATTGGTAGTAATTTTACTAGGCCCTTGCTTCACAGTATTAATTTGTTGGCAATGGTTGCATTGCACGTTTTTTCAGTTGTGACTGTCCACACAATTAAGACCCAGCTGCATGAGGCACAGTATGATAGCTCAAAGCCGAGAATTTTTGAAAGCTGGCTAGCTGTCTATTATTATCAGCTTTGTCGTAGTAATGTAAATTCAAATAGTAATGTTGTTATCCTGTATGAGTGGATCCATCCAACAACAATTGTGAGACCATTTTCCTTTCTTAGCTTTGTTGGCAGTTGGTTTCATGATATTTTGCATAGACCACACATTGTTGTACATTGACTACTGCTTCCATTGGAGTGTTCACAAAACTATCCTTTGAATGAATTAAATTTAGTTTACTAGCTCTTTAGACTTGAACGCATACAGGGATAATTGCACCAGCTTCAGAAGCAAATAAAAGTCGATTGAATTCACAAGGTATAATGTGCTCAGCACTTTATCACCATATCTCACTCATCACTTTCCCTTCACATGGTGTTCAAATAAAACTATAGTTTCTAACCTCTTGAAATTAGTCTTACATGTTTTTTGTGGTTGACAGTACAGTGTCCAGATTGATTCTTAAGCAATTTAGCTCCTAGTGAATTCTGCGATTATGTCTCGCAGCAACTCCAAGTAGATTTTCCTACGAATCAAAGTTTCCGTACGAATCAAAAAAACATCGCAGTAAATTTCACTACCAAGTGCAAAGTGATCAAAATGGCGCAGTAAATTTATTTCGCCTGTATTTCGCATTTTACTGCACTGCACTTTGTTTGCAATAACATAACCTACTGCCATGTTTGAATTGGACTCCAAGGTGTTTGTATACCAAGGTCCGTTACTTTATGAAGCACGCATACAGCAGACATACGACGGGGCAACTCAGAAGTTATCGGGGCCAACTTCAAAGAAGGTTCCTACCGCGTTAGCCGACAAAGAAGCTTATTTTATCCATTATTTAGGATGGAACGTGAAATGGGACGAATGGGTTGGAAATGAAAGAGTCTTGAGAGTCAATGGAGAAACGTTGGCTCTAAAAGGCAGATTGGAACTTGAGGCTCAGTCGAAGTCTAAATCCAAGGATAAATCAAAAGATAAATTGAAAGATAAATCAAAGGTCACTAAGGCTAAGACTAATTCAAGCGATAAGTCTAAGCCTAAGACCAAAGCAGGAACACTTACTGGTGAAATGTCCTTGCTGGTGCCTCATGACGTCAAAGTAGCCCTTGTAGACGATTGGGAAAACATTACACAAAAACACATGTTGGTAGAATTGGATCAAGGACCCAGTGTCCACACCAAGATGGTGGATTTTGGTGCCCATTGTGAGAGCATGAACTTAGACTTTTCTGAACTTCTTGCTAGTTTAGAAACATACTTCGAATCTGCCCTTGGAACCTTCTTGTTATACAGATATGAAAGATTACAATATTCTGAAATGCTAAAGGAGATTGAAAAGACAGGACAAAAACTTAGTGAAGTGTACTCGTGTGTCTTTTTGTTGAGATTGATGGTCTTGTTGCCAAACTTGGTGCTTGATGCAGCTGTCTCGATTGGAGGAGTTCGCAAGGTTAAAGAAATGGTTCAGGAGTTTTGGAAATGGGTGGGAAGTGAGTGTGTAGATGAGAGAGAGTTTAATTTGGAGGACATAGCTTATGAAAATCAGGGGCCAGAAGTGGCATTGTTGAACACGTAGCACTGATCGATGGCCACCGGGGAGAAGTGCCCAGTACTGTTATGATTCAGCCCTTATGATTTGAACATTGATGGCTTTTTTTCACATCATATTCTACACTTGCTTTTTGATTGGGTGATGAACAATTCAAACATGGTATGGTTTCTCACTGTATGTTTATATTCTTTACAATGCTCACCACTAAAATTTATAAATTATCAAAATTGATACTACATTCGGATACAAAACATCATTTTAAACGTTTCATAACCCACACACTTCCCTCCATTATTACTTATTAAACATTAAAATATAAACCCAAACCTAAAGTTATTCAATATATTGGCACATACACATCTCCGTACGTTTCCAACTTGTATGAACGCTTATATACGTCTTCCTTATTCAATTTAACACTTTTCCAAGACAAAATTTGCAGCCATTTCAATATATTAGCAAGCTGGAACAAAATTATTATGGCAAGTTATTAACCAAATAGAAAGAAGTATTTTTGATATTGCTGAGCTATTTATTGCTCATCGCATTATTGTTTGCTTTGTCAACCAATCGCAGAACTCTTGGTCATTTCAACCAATCATTGAATTTGTAGTCTTATTAAAATGCTAGTTTTCTGCCTGCATTAACTATGCTCTTTTGGCTCACAAATAAACTGTGTTATCCTTGACAATATAATTTAAACTACCCAGCAGGACGTCAATATCCATTTGCATTTTGCCAATTTGGTCATCGAGTTCCATATGAGAATTAAAGGTTGTAGTAGGGGAGGAATTACCTGAAAAGACTGAGTTGGAGTAATCATGACCTTTTGCTCTAGGAGGGACACTAATTTGGGGTTCTCGTTCGCGTTCACGTTTTGATTGGGGTTCTAACCCTAACTCTTGTGTTTGATGTTGAGTCTTTACTTGTCTTTGTTGTTCTTGTACTTGCTCTTGTTTTTGTTCTTGTTCTTCTTCCACTTCGTGTAATGATAAAAACTTTGAGTCGAGGCATATGATATTTTGCTCGTTGTTTGCACTGTTCAATATATCAATGCCTATTATTGCACTGTTGGTAACTTTAAAACTGTTGGCGGGATGACTGTGTTCAGTACTGTGAAGATTGTTTAGTTTTTGGGAGCTCTTTCTGGTATCGGGGACTATTGGGTTGTTCCATCTTGTTAAACAACCATCCTTATCACCGGTCCAAAGAAAGTCATTTGACCATTTCAAGTCACTCACTTCGTCTTGTAAACCATCTAAAACTGCCACTGGTTCCAGCATTCTAATATCCCAAATTTGGACAATGTCTCCCAAATTAGAAACACCAGACGTGGCGACATACAGCCCATTGTTATCATTCCAAGCTAAGTCTGTCAACCCAACTTTCTTGGATGAAGAAGCGCGCTGGGTGTTTGATTTTGAATTTAATGAAGCGAGTGGTTTTGTAGCTGAATATTGTGTCTTAGCAACATACAGAGAAGATCTTTTTGATTTACCAAAATCAAGAGTAATTGATCCAATTCTTGTATCCAGTAAAGAAAGACCAAACTCACCAACTATACCAATAACGCCGTCTTTTGATGGATTAGGAGCAAGAGACGAAACCCCCTTGGTATGTAAAATCGATTTTGGTGATCTTGACCTGTTACTGTCCCACAAGAAAACATGAGAGTTGTACACTGTCATCAGAGAGTTCAATGGGGTTGAAACCCAACTGTCTGGCGAAAGACCAATTGACGAAATGGTTGAGCTCAGCACATTTTTATTGGTCATGAAAGCACTTGCATTTGGCAAATGCTTTTCATGGTTGAATCTTTTTATTATTTCTGCATTTGATGATGAGTTTAATGGTATCATGGAAAGCTGGCATAGCCCATTTGAATGGCCAGTTGCTAATATTTCAAATGGTTCATTTTCCAACACTGGTTTGAGAAATTTTGCTGTTTGAATATCTGGCAATGTGATAGAAGTATGATGGGTGAGTGATAATTTATCGTTAAGTGTGTATATTTTCAAGTTTTCCCTGGACGTGTTATTGCACACAGCAATGGTGTTGTCTATTTTGCAAACACTAATGTTGCTAGGAATAAAATAGCACTCCTTTTCCTCGTTGGCGTGCTTGCTGTTGATATTCCAATAATTTGATCTAATTTGCATGTCTAGCATAGGCCCAAGTTAGATTTCCTGCACGGCATCTCTGTCTCTTTTATCCTTTCGCTGAGTACTTTTGGGCGGCTCCAGCCATTTCCTAATTGGGCGCGTATTATACCCAATAGGGAAATTTAGAGTAGTGTGAAAAAGGTACCATTACTCTAGCAGAAATTGCATCGAACGACTGTAAACAGAGGCAGGATATTGAAGCTGTGTTGGGTCAGTTAGACATCCGGTGGTAGTATCCTTTGATTACTTAAAATTCTTCTTCTTGCGATTTGATAGTTCCGCTTATTGTACTTTTCTTTGCTTTGTTTCTTGTGCGGCTTTATATCTGCAGCGTACTTTACTAGCCCCATATCTGAGTCAGAAATGGCTAAAGCGGCCGAATCCGGCAATGCTGGTGCGATCTGTAGTTGGCCCATGTGTCTTAGGCTTTGTGTGATGTTATTGACATTGAAGCATGCTTTTGCGAGTGTTCAGGGCGCAGGTGGAACAGACAGAGTCCACACCTTGATAGCTAGCGCATGCTGTACAGCATGCTCATTGAAAACATTATTTTCATCTGTTTGCTATTGTAACTCATGCTGAGTGTGCGATGAAGGTGGGTTATGGATTTATTGGATAATTGGATGGAGTGTATGTGAATTAACTCATTGTATAGCCTTCTATAGCGTAAGAAACAAGAAAAATATTTATTATTTTCTTGCAGTTTCAGTACCATCTGTTGTAAGAATTGTTAGACAATTAGAAGTAGGATGTGTGAGCATAAACATTATTGTTTGCTTCTTAGTCTTCCAATATTTATGAGCTTGATCTTTGAAGCGTATGAGACAAAAACAAAATATACATTATGTTGTTCTTAGCCTCACTCTACGATTAGTTTCTTTTTCAAAGATATGGTAGAGAATTTTAAGCAATATTTTTGTCTTTCAATGCGCAAAAATATTCTTTCTTTTGTTTCTTGAACTTACAGTACTATTGCTTCATATTTCAAGGAATTGCAAAACAGTCACAAGTGAAAGGTATTTGCCAGCAAGGAGTAGGTATGCCATTTGAAACGTAAAATATTCACTCTTCTTGTTTTAGACTCACGGTGTTATTTGTTTAATTCAATGTTAGATAATTAATTCAAGCAACTTTCACTTTTAAAGCGTGAAAATATTCATTGTTTTCCTCGTAAGCTTACGGTACGATTGCTTCAATCAAGATAACAGTCAAAGCTAATTGCAAAACCTGCTAATCTAATTTTTATATTTTTGTACAACAAGTAATCATTCTAATTACGCCTTCAAGCTAATGCGCAAACATTCTATCAATACTTTTTCCATTGCTGATCAAAAACTCATGTTTCCACTGCATCATACTTGAATAACAACTTACAACCAATTTCAATGCACGCCATTTCCACTTGAGTGTTTACAAAAAATGCCCATGCTGTAAACTCCGGCTGAGTGCATTCTCGCAACTACAATAGCTATTGTGCTAAGTGCGTCTTTTATGCTCATGGCGAACTTTTTTTCCAGTTGGCATTTTTTGCTATTGTCCGCTAATGCAACACTCTGTGTTTTCTATCAACATCAAAGACACCGTAGCTTAATTTCCCCCTGTTCGTTTTTAGGTGGCATTTCAAATACTACGTTCCAACCGTGTAAAAGTATTACTAACTTAGAGATGTTTTCTCCATCTCTCGCTTTTCATGACCCAAGGGTAATTTGGTATAGGCAACACGAGCCTTGATTTCACTGCTTACGTTTCTAAATGATTTCTATCGATTTCAATCCCTCGTCTTGAAATTACTGCGCACACAACAAGACCCTGCTGGCCCATCATTTCACTGGAAACCTCTCTCTAGCTGGTTCAAAAATCATTACAGCTGTGTTTTCGTCCCACGCCGCGCTGCAAAAAATTTTGTACGCCGCCCTCCTCCCCCTCCCTCAAAGTTACGCCCGCCCAAACAAAATTTGACCCGCAGTGAGTCAGAAAGCTCCCCACCGGACGTCAGCAAGCGCGGGGGCATCGTTGGCCAAAATGGGCTGCAAAACGCAACAAATACATGGGTCAAACATGATTTACAGCGTAAACATCGAACGATCCCCCCCCACTGGGCCAGAGTGTACTAAGCCACCTTCTACGCCCAGCACTTTTTTGGTTCCCAGTGATGATGCCAGTGTTTTTGTGCGCAAAAAAAAATCCAGTTCGCCTGGCTCCGCGAACGCTTCACTTTCTTCTCTCCTTTGAACCCATGGCCAGATCCCAAATCACAGTGAAGCTCATCGCGGCAGAAGGCCTTTACAAGAGAGAGCTCTTCAAGTCGCCAGACCCGTTTGCGGTGCTCACTCTTGACGGTGCACAAACTCAGACGACAGAGACATGTCGCAAAACGAACGCGCCACACTGGAACCAGTCGTTCACGTTCTCAGTGAGTGAGTCTAGTGTGTTGATCATCCAAGTGTTTGACCAGAAAAAGTTCAAGAAGAAGGACCAGGGATTCCTCGGTGTGGTGAACGTGCGAATCGGAGACTACATCAACTTCAACGACGTCCACAGTGAACAGACAGTAGCTGAAGAGCTAAAGAAATCGAACGCCAATTTACCAGTGAGCGGGAAATTAATCATGACCATCAGCCTTAGAAACCGCAACGCGGCGGATCCAAGAGACCCAGCAAACGTGTCGAAGCAACAGAGCGTTGCTCCGGGCTCAGCCGCTTCTGCGGCAGCCGCTAGCTCCCCCCTCGGTCCTCCACCGTTAAACTCAAATGCGTCCGCATCCGCCTTCCCAGGATCTGGTTCAGGGTCCGGCAGTGTAGCAGGTGCTTCGTCCAGCTCCACTCGTCAGTTTTCCTCCTTTGAAGACCAATTGGGGCGTCTGCCACCTGGATGGGAACGCAGAACGGATAACTTCGGTAGAACATACTATGTGGATCATAACACTAGATCAACAACATGGAAAAGACCAACTGTTGACACAAGTGATTCAAGAAGATTGAACGCTCCAAATACTACCTCAAACACAGCAGCTAATGCTGGCTCAGTTCCAATCGACACTAATGAAGCTATGACAATGGAGGCGACGGGAGAAACAACTCCAGGGCTCGGAGAATTGCCTGCAGGCTGGGAACAACGTCTCACGCCTGAGGGCCGTCCATATTATGTGGATCATAACACACGCACAACAACATGGGTCGATCCTCGTCGACAACAATTTGTGAAGTCATTTGGACCAAATTCAGGCTACAATGCCCAAAGATTGAGTGCTATGGGCCCATTACCAAGTGGTTGGGAAATGAGATTGGCCAACACCTCAAGAGTTTACTTCGTTGACCATAACACAAAAACAACAACTTGGGACGATCCAAGGTTACCTTCTTCACTTGATCAAAATGTTCCTCAATATAAACGTGATTTCCGTCGTAAACTGATCTACTTCAGATCTCAGCCTGCCCTAAGAATTTTACCAGGTCAATGTCATATCAAAATTAGAAGAGAAAATTTATTAGAAGACTCATTTAGAGAAGTAATGAGACAAACTCCTGAAGATTTGAAAAAGAGATTAATGATCAAATTTGAAGGAGAAGAAGGTTTAGATTATGGTGGAGTTTCAAGAGAATTTTTCCAACAATTATCCCATGAAGTATTTAATCCTGCTTATGGTTTATTCAAATATGCATCATCTGATAACTACACACTTCAAATCAACCCAAATTCTGGTATAAATCCGGAACATTTAAACTATTTCAAATTTGTGGGTAGAATTGTTGGTTTGGCTGTTTTCCATAGAAGATTCCTTGATGCGTTCTTTGTCGGTGCAATGTACAAATTGATGTTACACAAAAAAATTATCTTACAAGATTTAGAATCAGTTGATTCAGAAATGTATAAATCACTCTGTTGGATGTTAGAAAATGATATAACAGATATTCTCTATGAAACTTTCAGTGTTGAAGAAGATAGATATGGTGAAAAGGTGACAATTGATTTGATTACAAATGGTCACGAAATCGATGTTGATAATTCAAATAAGGCCAAATTTGTTGAATTAAAAACCGAATGGATCATTTCAAAACCTGTTGAATCTCAATTCAAATCTTTCATGGACGGTTTCAATGAATTAATCCCTCAAGAACTAGTTCAAGTTTTTGATGAACGTGAACTTGAATTACTCATTGGTGGTTTGGCTGAAATTGATGTTGAAGATTGGAAAAAACATACTGATTATCGTGGCTACACAGAATCCGATCAAGTTATTCAATGGTTCTGGCAAGCTATTACCGAATGGGATTCGGAACAAAGAGCTAGATTATTACAATTCACAACTGGTACTTCAAGAATCCCTGTTAATGGGTTCAAAGATTTACAAGGTTCTGATGGTCCAAGAAGATTCACTATTGAAAAAGCTGGTGAAGCTGACCAACTACCTAAATCTCATACTTGTTTCAATAGGGTTGATTTACCCCCATACAAGGATTATGAAAGCTTACAAAGAAAGTTGACCATTGCTGTGGAAAACACCATTGGGTTTGGTCAAGAGTGAGTTAAGAACCACCTCAAAGGGGATGGTATATGGAGAGTTCAATTAGTGAGTTTGCTCGATGAGCCAACTACTAGCACTATAATTGGGCGAGCCCTTACAGGAGAACACATCAAGTCCATTTTTCGAAAACATTGTACTTCTTTGTACACTATGTTGGCGGTTTTAAATTACATTGATATAAACATCATGCCTTAAGAAGAAATGGATTTGTTGTAAGATTGTTTTAAGAATTTTTTAATGTTCATGCGGGGGATTGTATGATTAGATTTGGTTATTTAGATATTCTTGTTTAGGATTTATTTTATCGTTATTATTGATTCTGGGTGTACCGCAGAGCACTGTAGTAAAATAAAACGGGACTCAGAGATTCCGACCTAGTTTTGTAATATTCTTGCTGACGCCAAGATATCACTTTAAATTAAATCAAATTGACATTTATACGAGTACATATTTAGCAAAGAGAAATTAAGAAACACAGGTTCAATTTCCCATAAAATTGAAAAGTACATGCAGAAACTTATTAAACGTGCATCGCAGTGGCATGCTATTTGACTCTTTTAATGTCTCTTCTTATGGGAAGAATCCATAGTCTTGATGTTCCCAAGAAAAGTCATCTTCTTCTGACAAAAGTTTCACATCAACTTGCGCAGGATTTCCATTTGGATTACCATTAACTTGTTGCAAATTCTGAACTTGTTGACCAGGTTGAAACATTTGAGATGGTGGCATCAAAATAGAAGAAGTTGGTAAATCATAATATGGAGAAGGAGGAGGCATAACAATTGTATCTTCAGGAATATAACCCATATGATTAAATTGATTATTCTGAAATTGAGTTTGGTTTTGACCCTGCATTTGCGTTTGTGTTTGTGTCGGTAACCCTGTTTGAGGAATTTGTTGACCTGATTGGCCAGTCCACACAGATATATTATTGATCATATTTGAAGTTCTGCCAACAAATGGAAACAGTTCTGGTATTTGAGGATTGAAATAACTTGTCATGTTTTCATTAATGGATTCACTTGAGTTTGAATTATTTGATGATATGACTTTTGTTGCTCCTGCTCCTTGTTGATGATTCAATGTTGATGTTGGTAAACCACTGATTCCTGGTAGTGATGATTCTGCAAACCATCCATTAATACTTGGTGGTCCGCCATTGGTAGTCCCACCAATAACAACGGGTGATGTGCCCATTGGTGACATTGAAACTCTGGTTTTTGTCATTGGAGATCCATCAATAGATTTAGAAAAGGATCCTCTTTGAGGAATTTGAGAAACTGGTGGTGGTAGCAAACGTGAGTTGTATGATGATGAAGTTGCTGAACCTGGTGTTTCATCTAATAAATCGTCTTCTGTATTTGTTATAGTTGCTGGAGTAATGGGTTCTTGTGGTGAAAGTAAATGTGATAAACCTTTAGGAATAGTATTTCTAGTCCATTTACCCATTTTGATACGGGTTTCATCTTCTTGTCTCTCTTCTTCAGACTTAGGTACTTCTGGAGTTGACTGAACTTCAAAATTTTTCAATGGACGACGAACGGTTGCAGGTGGTAGACCACGTAGACGTGGTGGAAGAATATGTGATTTATACTTGGACGTTGTATTTATTGATGTATTTGTATTTGCATGTGCATTAACAGAAGATGATTGGAACGAGCTTCTGCGTGAAGATAAAGGTTGCTGAGACTGGTTATGATTTTGTTTTATTTGGGATGCATACCATGGACCAAGAATTTCAGATGAATCAGGTCCACAACGTAAAATGAGATTCCCAATTGTAGCATGCATTATTTCTTCAAAGGTATCTCTAAAAGAAATAGCAAATTTCGTTCTTTCGGCCATAACATAAAGTGAAATGGAGCATGCGCGTAAATCGTCCAATCCAGTGAATAATTCCTCGCTAACTGTTGGCCTGGTGTGTTTTTTATCGTCTCCAAGTAATTTTCTTCTCATATCATCTCTATTTCTTTGAAGCCAAAGACAGTAAATGAGGGTAATACCTGCAGTAAAAGTGAAATGGATGTTCAAAATGGAGAACCCTGCTGAAGTTTTATGATGAAAAGATTTAATAGTTTGACAAATTTGACCTGCTGCTGCTTGACATTCTTTAAAAAGTTTATTTTCAGGATCCAATAATTCTAGATATGGTTGAACTAAATTTCTAATTGAAGTATAATACAACATTGATAAAGTTTCATTTTCAAAATCTGTTTGAAAATGTTGACAATCATTTCTCCAATTTTGTAATTCTTGAAAATATTGTTCAACCTGAGGCAATTGGGACTTGTTAATGGAATTTAAGATCTTTAATTTTTCAATGAATCTTGATTCAATACGTCGGATTCGGATTGATTGATTAATAAATGAAGAGTTATGAGAATCTTCGGGAAAAAGTGGCACGTTTGCTTCAATTTTCGTTTCTCTCAAAGTGAAAGATTTAGCAATGGCTAAACAAATGGATCTTTCCAGTAAATAAATACACCAAAAAACACGCAATCTGAGCATTTTTTCATCATCAGAAATGGCAAAATATGATTTTTCCTTGTGTAAGGCCAGTTCAACAGAAAGCTTCACTGCTTCAGTTATAAGAATTTGGATATTCGATGTATCCTTATCTGATCTTGAAAGAAAGAAAACAATTAAAAACAAGAGTTGGATCTTATGTAAACCTTTGATATTATCCACAAGAATAGCATGTCTAAGACCTGCTGAAAACAGTTCTGCTGCGCTTGGACCTTTATACCTACCTGTATTATCCAATTGTAGAGCTGAAATGGCATTGATCAAAAACATTCTTGAAGAAAGAAAATGAAAGTCTGCGTGTTCTTCAACAGTTTTTCTTTGCTGATGGTACTTTTCTCTAAAATGGGTTAAATCTCTTTCGCTGAACATGGGGAAAACCATTTGGACCCCTCTGAAATATAAATCTTGAAATGATTTGGATAGCTTTGGATCAATATTAACAAAAGGTGTGACACGAATGAAATCAACCAAATTTGCAGTACAAATAAAAGAGGAAGATAACAAGAGTTTATTTGAGCTTAAGAATGTTGATTTACAAATCGGATCTAAATTGTGATCAATGAAATCACCAATTTTATCGTATCTAGAATTCGAATTTGATGAAAAGGTTAGTGTGTTTGAATAAGACGGGTTAGCGTCCAGCATTGATTCCAGTTGTTTCACTTTCTTTTCTAGTAACAGTGTGTAATCATCTTTAACGTTGGATCTGTTTTGTTCACCATATCTAGGTGGCTTAACACATTCAGCCTTGGATTTGATACAATTTGTACAGCATGGCAGTCTTTGATCACATTTTTGTTTTCTTCTTTGACATAAATAGCAAGAGGTAGACCGTGACTTTTTTTCGGTCCCTGAAGGTCTCTGGAGAGCCTCCTTCGGGCGCTTGTTCGACATTTTGTTTAGAAGATTGTGGAGTGAAGAAGAGGGAAAAAATAATAGCAACGGATGGGCTCAGCAAAACACCTGGCATTTGTATTGTAAGCAATGCAGCTAGACGTTGAATAAGTGAGCCAGCTGTCATTTCATGATTTACTTTTTACGGGGCTCAAAACAGCTACTTTGAAGACTATTTTAGATTTTCGCATTATATTCATCCGGAGTCGAACAATAGATGATTCACATGGTAGAAATGGTGCCACGGACGTTCAAGACCTGCTTCTGGTTATTACGATGGTTACCAATACTATTTTGTATTACAATTTTTCACGGGATCCTTGGTTACATAGGAAGGTCAAAAGTGGTAATGAAAGAGTTGAAAGAATACAAAGCGGAAACGAAGCCTCAAAAGAAAATAATCAAGCAGAAGTTGCTGCTGTGAATAGCTTGTCATTGCAAACATATTCATGTTTGCTTGCTTTTTGCTTTTTTCAGCCACATTGCCGCTCTATCTTCATACAAATTGCGATCATTATTTGTATTGAATCAAAGACCCTTTATTCCAAATCAGAGATAAAATCCGGGGTAATAATGTGAATTTTGATGTTGAAAGATGCAAATATTTTAACATATGTAGGTTTTTGTCTGCATTATTGTGGTTTTACTGAGGACTTCAGTTAGTTTTCTTGGTGCATGTTTGCTCAAAAATTGCATTATGGAGGGTGGTTACTGCTGAGCACAACGGCCCATGTGTTGTGGCAAGTTTAATTTGTTAATAACTTTTGCTGCGTTGGATTTTACGCTGTGAGATTTAAACAGTGGAATAAAAAACATGGGTGTTATAAATCAATGAAATATGAAGACAAAATGTGGATACTGGTGCAGGTTTTTTAACCTGTTAAGCAACTAAAGAAGATTTTTAGAAAAGCAAAATATTTTTTATGTGAAATTTGAATTTATCAAACTAAGAACAGGAACATATATCAAGCTGATACTGTGCAATAAACTTAAAAAACAGTTATAAAGAAACAACGCACAAAATGATATGCTTTTTAAGTGACAATGTCCATATTGGACTAACAATTTTTAAACATGTTCACGTCAAAAATGAAATTTTTGGTGATATTTGTCTTTAAATGAAGAAAAAATATTAATATGCGGAAAAAGTAATAAGCATAAGCTAATGAAGTGAAATGATGATATAAAAAGCAAATCAAAAATCAAAATTAGCCAATTTGAAGCCAAGGTTCAAATTATGCTCAGCAAGTTTGGAAATGTAATGTGGCCAGGTTCTTGAAAAGATTTGCAAACGTGACTAGTGAGATCTCAACAATTGACAATTTGAAAAAGAGCAACACACTTAAACTACAGCATTACGTAAATTTAATGTGTTGTCAATTAAATAGTACTATGATGAAAAGAGACAAACAAACCAAATTTCTAGTACGCTGTGCCAAACACTATGAAACTTCAATGCCCTTTACTAAAATGAAAAAACAAAACATGGGTTTTCCTTGACCTTAAATTCAAACAAATGCCTTCTGACACACAAAGCTTAAGTAGAAAATGCCAATGTAACTCTCTATATTATGCTGAGATAACATACTTTAGATTAATTTATGATAAGAAAGTCATACTAAACAGCTCTATTAAACTCACCTCAAGCGGATGTTACCAACCAATAAACATATAATACCTTGGATTTCCCTACGGCTCGATACTCTTACTCGTTTGGATCCCCTATCAACCAATCCACGGCCAAAGGATGTAAACTATCCACTTTTGGCAAACTGACCCCACCGTTATCATCTCTGACAACACCTCCCCCCTGAACAAACTTTATATCCTTCAAATCGAACTCTTCCTTGATTCCACCGTCAACCAAGTGCAAAACCTTATCTGGCCAATGTCCTAAACCATCAAAAATATGAGTAGCATAAACAACAGTTGAGCCTGCCTCGGTTTGTTTTAACAAATAATCCAACAATCTACTTCTAACCAGAACATCTAAATCAATGGTAACTTCATCAAGTAAAAGTAAATCCCAAGGAACGACCAGACCTAATAAAAGCTGAACTCTTCTACGTTGGCCATCGGAACATCGAACCATTGACCAAGTCATGTCAATATCAAGTAAAGAAACCAATTCATCTCTTCTTTCAGCATAGGAATCACCACCAACTGAAGAAATCAATGTTTTAACATCAATGTCTCTTTTAATGATTTCATTATTAGCCCATTCAGTACCTAAGTAAACAATTCTTTGTTTGATTTGTTGACGTAAATTAAACGGATCAACCCCAAACAAGGCCAGTTTACCTGAGCTGATTAGCTTTTTACCTGACAAAATCTTTAATAAGGTGGATTTACCAGCTCCATTAGGACCAACTAATAAGTACCGGGAACCTTTAGGAATACTTATTGAAAGTGATGTAATTCCTCTCGTAGAGTTTGGATAATTGAAACTTAGGTTCGAAGTTGAAACTGCCTCCATTCGGAAAAGAAAGTGGTGCACATGAATTTCCAAATGGAAAATTTCAGTTTCAAATATGCTTACGTAAGTTCATGATAGGTATAATGAATTTTGCATGCAATTGAGAAGCACGAGGCTTTTTATGCATTATATGTCATATTTATGTTCAAAGTGAATTGAATAACATGTGTTTTTGCCAAGATTAAATTGGTTTATTCATGATAGATTCACAAAAGATTTCACATTATAGTAGCAGAACCTTTGTCAAAAGCTGAAGCTTTAAAAGCCGAAACTTAAAATTACCAGCCAATTAATTACATGAATCCTTTTAACCACCCACTAGACAGTGTAAACCTTGATTTCCAGCTTTCTTTTATTATGTTTTTTAACATACTTATAAGAACTGAACAGCATATTAGAGTAACGTAAATTTAGCTTCAATCTTAGTCCTCCAAAAAAGCTTTGGAAAATAATCGGGGCATTAAGTTACAAAGGTGTTTCACTCATGCTTAATCATTTCTCGATAATCGCTTATCCTCCCCTCCCCCCATCTTTTCATTTATTATGCTGAGCGATCTTTCTCTGAATAGAAAAACCCACATTAGAAAAATCACTCTCATACTTATCTTCGCTTTCTTTTCTTTAAAATGGCAACCATAACAGACGTAAGTCCCGTTGTGTGTCTTTTCCAATCTCCAGGAACACAAACAAACTCTCTAGCATTTACTAGAGGTCCTAAATATCTTTTTACAGGCTCTAATGATGGTTTCATAAGGATGTACGACATACCGAGTTCGCTAAAAGGTGAGTCTCCATTGAGCGTTACTCAAAAACATCATATAGTGGACCCTATATCAAATGGAGGTGCAGTATCTGGGTTTTGGGAAAACCAAGTTGTGTCGTCTTCTGCCAATGCCTCCTCCTTGTTGCCAGTTTCCGCTGTAACTTCTCTAGCCTGTGATCTTTTCGGTCATTGGGTACTTTCAGGTCAAACTTCAGGTGCCATTAATCTATCCAGCTCTCGTGTTTCATATGGTGATGTTATATGGTGTTTCAAACAAAAATCGAGCTCAAATCTAGGCCATTCTTCAACTGTTTCTTCTCTTCATCTAAATAACTTTTCGCTTCTATCTGGTTCCTGGGATCATTCTGCCATTCTTTGGGATTTAGATAAAGGGTCAGCAACTAGTAGTTGGATAACTTCTGGTCAAGTTAGTACAGTTATGTGGCGACCAATGAGTGATAAAAAGGATTTTGATCTAGGCTCAAAGATTATGGAGAATCAAAAAAATAACAAGGGTGATGGTGATGGTGATGGTGATGGAGAAGGAGATTCAGACTCACTTTTTGGATCTGATCATGACGATGATGAAGAAGATGAACTTCAAACGGCTCCTACGTCTTCATCATCATCTTCTTCCTCCACTTCAAACACCTTTATGACCACAACGATTAATGGTTCTGTTTCTCTTTGGGACACACGTTGCTCCAAATCGATAGATATCTTATCCGGAGATGTGTGGACAATGAGTGGTGTTTGGTCTCCAGATGGTATGAACATTTATTTAGGTAACAGAAAAGGAATTGTTCGTGAAATAGACATAAGAAATACCTCAAAATCAACTACATTCCAGTTACCTTCTGCTTCGGGTTCAATCACTGCAATTGAATGTATTAATAAAAGATATTTATTGTTAGGCGGTGAAGATAATGTTAGATTGTATGATTTGAAATCTACTTCTGGTGTTCCTTATTTAACTGTCCCTAGTAATTCAAGAGGCGTTGTTAGTCAAATTAAAATGGATGAATCTGGAAGATTTTTTGCTGTTAGTAGAGGTAATAGAGGGTGGATGAGTGGTGATGTAAGCTCTGGCGATTTGGTGTTGGTGTATGAAATAAGTACAGACAGTGATCACAAAGAGTAGCAAAGCTAAGAGTATAAGTTACGTTGCTTGATACTGCCTACTGCATACTTATCAAAGTTTTCATATTAAACCTGTCTGTCGTATAAAAATTGGACTGCATTTATGTCATTACATTCTTAGACCTTTGTAACCTTTTGTAAAATTAACTTCTCATTGTAACATAAAAATTAACAATTTGCTAGCTCGTAAGAAAATGGTTAAACAACCTTTTTATTATTATTTTCACAATAGTTTTGGATATGCAAAACAAATGTTTATTTTCAAGCTTTGTAAACTTCTTAGATCTAATGAAGTGTGATTAAATAATACAGCACCACATATCTCCCAAGCATAATCCAGCTAACACCGAGGTGATTACAATGAAACGCTAAAAATAACAAACTTCACTTTATTCCAATCTGCTTTATTATAAATTTGTTCTTTTCAACATAACAACCTTCTGTGCATCAATTATCTATTGAGCATTAACAAAGTCTTCTTTGGTTCCTTGATCGATTTATTTAATTCTTTCACACGCTCAGCAAAACTCAAGTTCAAATGAATCTTGCGTGTATTCTTGTCAGTTAACACACACAAAAGTCTCACAAGATTTCTCAAATACTACAATCATCAATTACAATTCACCAATGCACTGCACTTGAGAATAAACGAAAATCCGCTTTTTACCGAAAAAATCTGAAGTGCTCAAAACAAACCATAAAACGTTTACTAAACCACATATAATACCTCACAGCTCTTTTTACCTCCCATACACCACGTTTTATATTATCTCTTTTTATCTTATCTTTCTTTTTCTCTAATTGCTGAGCAGATGAGCAGGCTTCCCCGCTGCTCATCACCCCTCTGCTCGGCACAACTAATTTCCCCGCTGGGCACCCTAGTACGCTTCCCAGCAAGCTTCCCAGTAATTTTTCTAAGTGCCCCGCGCCAGCGCTTCCATTGGGCTTTGGATCAGTTGGCGGTGCTTGGTGACTGGCCCTACGCCTGGTGGCACCTTGCTCATTTTCTTCGTGACTTTATCGGGGGAGCGGGGCGGAGTTACTTTGAGTCTTGTAATTGTGTACTTAAGCAAGTAATTCCCCCGATAAGCTTCCCCATAAAACCCATCTATCTGCCCTACATACACACTTCTCTTCTCCCCACTATAATGTCACGTCGACAATTCACAACAACAATCTCTAAAATGACAAAGGGACCACTTTATTCTCATCAACATGCCTTACCGGCACTACCAGTTCCCAAACTAGATCAAACACTAGAACTATATAAACGTTCAATTATACCATTTTATAAGAATGGGGTTGATGATTCATTGTATAAGGAGTACTGCTCACAGATTGACAATTTTGAAAAAACTGATGGACCAAAACTTCAATCTAAACTTGAATCTTTTGCTTTAGACAAAAGAAATTGGCTTGCTTCTTTTTGGGATAATTATGCCTATCTTGACTACAGAGACCCTGTCAGTCCATACGTTAGTTATTTCTTTTCCCATAAAGATTTGAACTCAATCACAGGTAAATCCCAAATTCATAAAGCTGCTGCAATTGTTCATTTGGTCACCCAATATGCTATTCTCGTTGACAGTGAGCAAATTGAACCTGAACTAAAAAAGAATGAGCCATTCTGTATGGAAAGTTTCAAGTTTATGTTCAATAATAACAGAAAACCTGGTAAATTCAGAGACTACACTGCCAGCTACCCATTCAATGAAAACAAATATGTAATTGTTGTTTCAAATGGGAAATTCTACAAACTTGATGTCAGCAACAATGATTTATCTTCTCTTGTCAGATCAATTGATTCAATTCGTACTGTCAGTCATTTGACTTCAAGTCCAAACATTGGTATCCTTACATCAAATGACAGAGATACTTGGTATGAAAATTATACTAAATTGATTAATATCAGCCCATTGAATCAAGATTCAATTGATACAATAGATAAATCCATCTTTGTTTTATGTTTAGACTCAGTTGAACCAAAATCTCTAGAAGATAAATCCCGTAATTGTTGGTTTGGTTATGATTCTAACTCTTCAAACAGATGGTTTGATAAACCAATTCAAATGTTTGTAACTCCTTCTGGATCATCAGGATTCCTTGGTGAACACTCAAGAATGGATGGGACACCAACTTTATCAATGAACAATTGGCTCATGACTGAAATTCAAAAATTGGACATTCAAGATTTCTCAGGTCAAAGTAGTCCGTTGAAATACGAAGAATTAAAATTTGAAATTGATCCTACTATTGAAAATGCAATTGAAAATGCGGCTATACAACACAAAGATCGTTGCTCAGACTTGAATATCCGTGTTTGGCAACATTTTGGTTTAGGCAAAAAAGAAATCAAGTTGTTCAAATCCTCACCAGATTCATTTGTTCAACTTCTTATTCAATTGGCATATTATAAGTTAACAGGAACTTTGAGACCAACTTATGAATCTGCTTCAACAAGAAAATATTTTAAAGGGCGAACAGAAACTTGTAGAACAGTTACTAAGGAAACTTTAGAATTTGTTCAAAACTGGGAAAATCCACTTGTTTCAACTGCAGATAAAATCAAATATTTCCGTTCTGCAATCAATAGCCACGGTGATTATATTAAGAAAGCAACAATGGGCTATGGTGTGGATAGACATTTATTTGGTTTAAGTCAAATGTATGAAAAGGAATCAAAGCATTCTTTATTCCAAAATCCAATTTTTAATTACTCTTCTCATTGGTACCTTTCAACTTCCCAATTATCGAGTGAAATGTTTAATGGTTATGGTTGGAGTCCTGTTGTTAAAGAAGGTTTAGGTTTAGCTTATATGATCAACAATGATTGGCTTCATGTTAATATTACTGCTTATAAGGACAACGTTTTAGGTATTAAAGTTGAAGACATGAGTCAATGTTTAACTCAAGCAGCTGGTGAATTATCTGAAGTTTTAAGCAAGGAAGTTATCAAGGCTAAGTTGTGAGCGGGAAGTTATGGTGATGGTTATGATTTTATAATGTAATGATTTTTGTTAATGCGAAAGCGGTACACGGAAGATGAGACAATGTAACAACATATTGACGTTACCTTTGTGAAACTAGTTCAGTATGAGATGACAAGCAAAACGTTACTGAGCATTTTTTGGTTATTGTTAACGATTATTTGTTTACATACTAATAAGTGCCTTGCAAAGGATAGATAGAAGGTAAAAATAATATGTTTGTAGCTGTATAGTGTGGTTGATTGCAGCACTAATCGTGTAAAACAGATGATGTTTGTATGAAAACAATGTTAGTAACAAAACCGATAAACGAATTATCCTGCCTGCTACCAATATAATACAATTAGAAAAACCCTATATACACATCTACTAGTATAAAATTATATGATGAGTTTATTTCACCATTGCCTGTGTTCACTTAATCAATTTCCACCATGCAATTTTTGCTGAGCGCACACTGATTTTTTTTCAACTCACTATCAACCACTTTATTTTCATCATGTTTTCTACTCAAAAAAGCAAAAAACAAAGCAAAACACTAGTAACGAATCTAGTAGAAGAATACTTGAACACAAGTACAACTAATTTGAACAATAAAAGCACAAATGCGGCGAAAATAGCTCAAATACAACGTTCTACAGTTGTTCAAAACACAAAATTTTCAATCAAAAAAAAAAAATCTAAAGATCGTAAAAATTTAAATAAGAGTATTCTTAAAAGAGAAATTGAAAATGATCTTTTGATTAAACAATCTAAGTTGTTGATCAACGATAAAGACACAGTTGAGCAAGTATTAAAGTCAAGAGTTGATAAACTGAATGAAATCGACTCACTCAATGATGAAGAACTTTTAGATTTACAATCTCAAGTGCAAAGTTTGAAAACTAAGAATGTTTCTTTAGATGAGGTTCATGAGTCTGTTTTGAGTAATAGAGAAAGAAGAGAGAGAAAGTTCTTGGCTGAAATGAAAAAGGATGATGCGGTGGTTGGCTTGACACCTGGTTTAGCCATGCCTGGTGACTCTGACGACGAAGACTCTGACTCTGATGAAGCGGAAGGGGAGAAAGATGATCAGTTAGATGGTTTCAAAGACGACTTTGATGATTTTAGCTAGTGAACCAATGAGAGATAGGAGACCCAAAACACTGTGCCAACGATACACAGACTCAATGTCAAGCACAGTCACGTGACCAGAGCTTGCCTTAAGAGATTTTGCTACATATTTACTTTTCCATCTCCTTTCCATCTCACGTATCATTCCCATTATATACAGTATACATAGTTTAATAAATTCACATCACACGCACGCGAGTGTGTTCCACACACACTCCGTGTCTAATTGGATTCCCCGGTTTTTGAACTTTTCTCTTCCATTTCTTCCTTTCTAGCTTGTTCTAACAAAGGAACAATGCCCTGTTTAGCCAAATTGACATCCAAACAATTTTTGTATTGGTCCCAGAACACTTCACACTCGTTATTGATCCCTTTACCCTTGAGAAACTTTTCGGAATACCATGTGTTGAAACAAGTGTCATATTGTGTTTTGAGTTCGTTACATTCAGGTGCAAACGATGTCGAAAGTAAGTTGCCCATCTTATGAGTTTGAGGAATGTATTATGTATTAATATTATTACAAAAGAGAGAGTGTGTAGTAGTAGCTTGAAAAATTTCAAGAATCTAGCATGTGGTGAAGGTCTTACGTAAGCAACGTTGACGGTCTGGGTATATCTTCCACTCACTGCGCCTACAGCGTTGGTACTCCCCTCCCTCTTCTCGGGCTTGTCTTAGCGTAGTGGATCTACGTTTTCAAAGTCGCCGATTCTGTACTGCACAATACCTCTCAGAACCTTGATAACGCCGTAGATTTCATGATAAATTTCATCGTTCTGTAACTCCAACTTCTTGTTTCTGTTTTTTCTCTCACGTCCAGGAATGGGCCATTGACATTCCATCTTGAGTCTATCACATTCAAAACAACATGGCTTTTGTTCCGAACATCGTTTTTTTCTCTTCCGGCAAGTTAAACATCCACCTCGGGATCGTTTTTTGCTGTCTGTCAGCTGTTTCAACTTGAGCTCATGATTCTCCATCTCCACCTTGACAATTTGCTGCGATCTGATCAACGGCAGGGCCTCCTCAGTCGTAAGCATGCGATAAGTTTTACTTTTATATTCATAATACATTTTTACTTCCATGCTCAGCGGCACGGAAGAGGAATTGAGACCCTCAAAATGCAAACGCGACGCGTCATCTTCATTGATCATACTTCTCTCCATTTTATCTCTAATCCAGCACCCCCAAAGGGCGCGAGTTTGTCTTATTTATATCTTGAAAAAAAATTAAAGATGTCATCTTAAATATGCGCCTGTACTTAAGTCATAATTCTGCAGGTCCCTGTACGTCAAAAAAACATCACCTTCTCTGCAATTGTGTAATGTGCCGAATCCGAGATAAGCTAGGATACAGTGAAAGAGAACATTCGGTGGGTCATGCAAGCGAGAGAACAGAAAATGAGAGCACACATTGGCTATTTTAGTCATGTATCTGTATGGGGATTTGTACCAACCTACCAAGATTGAACCATATAATTTAAACCCCTGGCAATTATTGTTCATCGTAAAATTTATTCACGAACGCACACGCAATTGCAGCAAAAGCGTGAAATCTCGATTGTGCAGCTGACTCGGCTATTGTTAAAAATAGGCAGTGTACAGTGTTTTCACGTAGAAAGTGCAATTTGGAACCGGCGAAGAGCATAAAGACCGAACTTCGGGAGACGAAGTTCTCTTGCTTTCGACTTCACCTCTCTTGCTCGGGCATGAAGTATGACGTTTGTTATCACTAAGCTGCGGCAATAGAAGCTTTCATAAGGCCGTGCTTGTTAGTCGTGCAGGGCGGAGCAAGGTTCATGAGCATATCTGGAGACAGGAGCAAAGTTGAATCTCTGTTTTGTGTCAACTGAAATAAATAACATACGGTTGTGCTGTTCCCAGCATTACTGATGATACCTCTACGCATACCGCGTTTTGGGCCATCCAAAACAACACCGAGCAAAGACACAAAAACTACCGCACCCCTGTTTACGTAATCCCCTCAATATCGGTGCTTAAATAATTCAACAACTGGGCTTAGCAATGTTGGGAGCTAAAATAAAACTCAAGTGCGGCCGAGAGGGTTTGAAGCCATTTCGAAGCATCTATTACACACCCCAATGCACGTGCAACTGCATTCAACGGTTTGAAATCGAGCCCCTTCTAGCCTCCAATTGCGCGGTCACGTGATATCGCATCTTTTTGCATCCTGGTGTCTTGTTGTGCACTTTCTTCTTGTTATGGAAAACAATCTTCTCGAAGAAATCATTGGCGACGTGGAAAAGGCGAGATCAGCGCTGCTCAATGTGAGCTCCCGCGCACATTCCGCCTCTATGGCCTATAGCAAGGTTTTTGACACGCTGCCAGAGTCAGCCATTCTCAACAAGCTGTCTACCGATCTCGTCCAAGATAGACAAAAGCTAGACGCGTTGTATTCCAAGTACTCGCAACGTTGATCATCACTCCAAGTTGGCCATCATCATCCCAATGGCCTTGTCAATGCTACCCAACTTGGTGCTCACTGTGATTATCATTGGATCTCCGGTGATAACGCTCTTGCGATCTTCGATTCTCACAACACGCGTCTTTTCAGCACCATCTCCAACCAAGGTCACACAATCCATGTATTGATCATATGTCTTAAGCACGCTCACTAAATTGTTCCCCCATAAACTTGAAAGCACTCCTCCGACTCCGCCAGACGCACCATTGTTGATCTTCAGATACTCTTCTTCAACAATTCGACTCACTGGAACGTTTCTTTCCCTGCTGATTCGACGTCGAACCACATCCACAAACGAAACCCCTCGTGTTTTATCCACAATCATACCCCATGGCTCTTGTATAATCTGTTTAAGAACGTAAACGTCTACTCCAATGTCATTATTATTCAAGTTCAAATCTATTGAAATTTCTTCAGGTAAATTTGGCTCCATCATCTGTCCTGGTATTCTCAATTGTGGGAAGCTGTAGCCTTCATTGGGTTCTTTTAAATTCTTAATACCCAATTTCACACCTTGACTCACCTTTTCCAAAAGATTGTAAAATAAGTAGGGCTCCATATCAACATTTTCAATCACCTTGTTCAACCCGCTCACACATGTGTCAATACAATCATAACAATCCATCAATTGACGTAAAATAACCGGCTTTTTAAGCTTGAAACTGTGTTTCGAACCACCTAATTTTGCCATCTTCAAGTCCACACTAAGCTCACTCACATGAAACTGTTGTCGAACAAGAGTTCCCTTTATATCTTCGCTCTGATAACTCGACAGCGGAAGAACAAAGCTGTCATCCTTATCCAAATCTGCAAGGCACTTCACCAGTTCGTCTCTCAAACCAGGTAATTGAGGACGAATAATGTCATTTATAAGCCATCGTTCATGAGTGTCATCTCCAATAGCCCTTTCTTTCTCTAAAGCATAGATTTCACTCGTCATCTTCAACTACTTTCAGAAAAGAGAGATCAAACTATCAATCATTTCTATTTTTTCTAACGCGTCTTCTTTCTACATCTTTATCTTATTTCCAACGCTTAACGGGATGTCGAAGGACAATGACACGCTTAATCTAAGTGTGGATAAAACAGAGTCAATGTCACTTTTATCGGTGTTTGAAAGAACTCCCGCATCTCATCTCATTCCCAAAGATTTGCTTCATTTGTCTCATCTTACCAACATAAACGTTCATTCTTCAAGCTTGGTACTGAAATCCTCTCAAAACGGCCTAGAGGATGAACAAGAAGTGCTTCGAGACCTTATAGCAGCCAAAATAACACCTCAAGAACATACAAAGCTTCTCAATTTCAACAAAATACGCCATCAAAGAGACCAAAGCGAGACTAATATGCTCAGTAGCGATCTCCAACAAATGAGTGATTTAGAAAGATTCTTCTTGGACAACATTAAGAGCGAACCAAATTATAAAACTGAATCCTTTTTTGATACAAAAAAGAGGTCATTGTCTCCTTCTTCTGCGCCTAGCGAATCTTCAAATAAACGTGCCAAGGCGTCTTTTGATTATTTTTCTATAAGTAATGATATGAACGATACTCATTTGAACGCGTTGATAACGTTACTCAACTCCCTCGAAGAATCCTTAATCACCTTTCCTTTACTATTTGATCATTTCAATTTACCTAAATTTGTCTCTTCGTCATCCTTGACCCAGATATGCTCTCTTTTGAAATCTACTAAGAACGTAGACGAGTTGATTCTCGATCAGCTCAAAATACTAATAATTCCATCAATTGAATCTATTTTAGACCTTGAATGGGAGCCATTGATCACACCGAAGATCACAAACCCGGTGGAATTCCAGCAATTACTTCAACTGTGGGAAATTTTAATCAATTATACTTTCTTGTCTATCGAATTGATCAAAAGCAGCAAATTTGTGGAGTCTCAACTAAATCTAATCATCAAAGCAATAACAACGCTTGGAACTTTCTTTCTTTGCTTTTTCAATAATAGATACCCATCAGAATTTTATTTACACCCTATTATTCATCTGTTCAATTTATTACTAAACGAATCCCTTCATGTCATTAAAAATTATCCAATAGAAGAGAACTCAATCGACCAACTAGAATACACATTCATCAAAATCATTTTTGCATCCAACGAACAACCCGCTCTTTCCAACTCATTAGAGTTGCTCAGACTCAAAGCCTCGCATATTATAAAACAGATATTCAAATTCTATCCAGATCAACATGATATCATATTCAATGAACTTATAGACAATTTCTCTCAGCTGCCCACGCTCAAGTCAAAAACCAATCAATACAGATTTGTTCATGATAATCGATCTGTACAAGTCATCTCCATTTTGTTGGTGGAACTTATTCAGTCAAATGTTCATGAATTCGAGTTTAATGAAAAGTACTTCAATTTGATCGATACAAAAATTAAGTCGAAATCTGATAAGAATCTGATTGAAAACTTTGAATCAAATCTCATTTCTTCCATCAATGAAAATGCTGCTTTAATTGAACGTCGTGCAAATACCTTAACCAAACTCATGTTCAAAAAACTAGTCAACGAGTTCACAAACGTTAAAAAACAATTAGATTTGTTTATTGATGACTTGCTGGTGATCCTCACACACGCAGAATTTTCTTCTTGTGAAACATTTATATCCTCAATCCTAAAAATGGGTTTAACTCTGGTTATGGCAGACACAATCCAAGTCAACGTTCAGTCATACATTTTAGAAATCATTGGTAAAATTATTTCAAAATTGCTGACATTTAAATCCGATCAATTTGATCAAATTCCGATCATCATTACTGCTAATAATTTACACACATTCGAGCAACTCTATTTCAACGTCTTGAGTAGTATGTACCATTATAATGAAACTGAAGCTTTCAATTTGCTCATCACAAAGTTCATCAAGCAATTACAAAATTTTGACTCCGATAACGAAATCCTGGCGTCAAAGATTCATTCAACATTGCAAACATTATACAAATACAAATTTGGGCTTGTTAAGCTTGAAAATTACAATGTTTCAGCTTTGGAAATCGTGATGAACTACCAATCCATTTTACTCACACATTCAATTTCAATGAATTACCAGAACTTACTGAACTTCACGCTGAATATGTTGAACAACCCCAAGATAAAAATAAGATCCGCTGCTGTTAAATCCTTATCTGTGCTCATTAACAACGATCCTACTTTATTGATAAATCTCAAACCAATTATTGAAACAAAACTTAATGAGCAATATTCCAATGTGTCCGATTCGATTCTCAATTTGTTGATAAAATATCATAAAGATTACCCTGATGAAATTGAAAAATATTATCTTTCCATCATTTCAAAATCATTCAATGAAAACTTGAATATTAAAAAGAAGTCTATAAAATTACTTATTTCAATTTACACGAATTCTAAAAACATGCACATAATGAACAAGGTATTTGAAACATTAGTTTTGAAGCTTGATGACCAAGATAATTCCATAGTTAATTTAGTAATTGAATATGTCACTGATTTGATCTTTATCAACTTAGCTAAAAAATACTATGATAATAACTTATCCAACTTGAAAATAAAAATTGATTTAAATCATCAATTAGAAAAGTTCATTTCTAACTTAGTCTATCTTTTTAAAACGTCACATTGGAGAGGTTTTGAGAATTTCATTTTAGTTCATATAAAAAAAGGCACAAAATTAAGTAGCTTCCAAATCAATTATATCAAATTTTCAATTAATTTGTACATCAATAGAATAATAGACTTGATTATTGATAAGAAAGAATGGCCAACGGCCGAACTAATGGGTGTCTTATTTACATTTGTAAGTATAGATACAAGATTGGTTAATCCAGACCAATTAGCATCTATAAAGCCATATATTATTGGAAGCTACAATAACAAATTGTCATACTATGCTCTGAGAATTATTAATGTTTCATTAAATAAAATCAACATTGACGCATCTTTCACTGAATCCATCAGGAAATTATTGATAATCAATTTGACTAAATTCCCATCTTTGGAACTAAATGAGGCAGTCCAATGTATTTGGAAATTATCAAAGACTGATATTACCAAAATGACAGTATTGGGTAATATCACCATAAAGGTGATCAAAAATATAATCAAATTTAGATTGAGTGATGTTCCCAATAATGATTTAAATTTAAGACATCTTATCTATATCTTAGGATCACTTGGAAAGTTCTGCAATTTTGAAACAATTAAACAGTTGTTTATTAAAGCTAAGATTGGTGTAAGTGAAAAATCCTCCGTCATGTCTTATTTGTTAAACAATTTGATTTTTTTTTATCAAAATAAAAAGTATTCACAAAATACTAGAACAGATGCGGTTAAAAACATTTTGAACATTTGCGTTTCTCATCCAAACACGTTCAAAAGCTTAAAAATTGTTGAAATACTGGACGATGGGTTTAAGGGCAATAACGTGAGGCTTCAAATGATTTTGATTCAATCAATTACAAATTTCATGGAAAAAGTTGAAACATTTTCCAACGTTGATCTAAATGAGCAAAAAAAAAGCGATCAAATTAAATTTGAAATAGATGTGTACCATGGTGACTCAAAGAACGATTCAATGAATACAATTTGTTCCAATCTTGTTTCAAAATATTTTGATATTATTCTAGACCATTGTTTGTCTATGAATTCCGAATTATCCCTCATATCAATTAAATTTTTGCAAATTTCTGTTAACTTTGGGTTTGTTATTCCTATGGTGTGCTTTCCAACAATTTCAGCTTTGGAAATTTCTAAGAATGATTATGTTAAGAATGTTGCCATTGGAATGCATAAGAAATTGTACAATTCTTTTTCTAGTTTAATTGAATCTTGTTATATCAATGGGTTCAAAAAAACAATTGACTATTCACTGAAACTTTATCCAGGTATGAACGTTATAAAATGCTCAAATTATTTGAAATATTTTATTCAGTTAATCGATGGACCTCAATCCAAAATCACGAAATTTTATCAATTAATTTTCAAATACATTAACCAAAATGTCAACATAATTGAATTGGATAAGCTTAACAGAGAAGATTGTTTAAAGGTGATTTATACAACCTCTTTCATGGTAGTCAACTTGAAATCTATTGAATTTTTAAAACTAGATGAGATTTTAAACATTATCATTTTCATTGAAAAATTGATAATGAGTCAAAGCAACAACGTTATACAGCATTATCAGCTAGTTTTTTACGAAAATGATGAAAGTGATACAGATGAATGGATCAAATATTTTGTCCTTTGTAAATCTTTGATAATGTTACAAAGACTGAAAATCAATTTTATTCAAAACTATGGCATCTCTTCAAACACTATTTTGAAGTTCCAGAATGGAGAAGACATTTTACAACAAGGAGTTACAAAAATCGACACAGATTCAGTTATTATGTTACATGATCTAGACTTAATCAACTACAACGTGGATAAAAAGTCAATCAAGTCCATGTTTGAATTACTTATTGCTACAATAGAGTGATTAGTCAAGCCAGTAAAAATAAGTTCTTCAACACATGCTTGCAAAGTGCCGAAAAATTACCTATTTTATACTGAGCATATTAATCAAAGTTCAAATTCTTATTGTCACGTGACCAATATTAGTTTTTCCACATTTGATCTGTTTCTTTGTAAACACCTCTTTTGATATTTCTTCTTCCTCCTTTATAATTTTTGATTCCGGCATGAACAGCGAGCTTTTGGCTATCCCGCTGAAAGAGACCGTAGATGTTTCTATTAAAGATGGAATTAGTAAGATAATAGACTCCGAATATCACCAGTCTGTGTCACAGTTTACGTCTTCACTGATGTCATTTGATAAATTAAGAAGAGAGATAAAATCAAATGACATCAGTCTGAATTCAATAATAATCTTGAAAAAGTACTACAATTGTATTTCAATATTGGAATCAAAGTTTACCAATGGCTTACAATTTTTGTGGTTTAATTCATTAAGCAATACCCAACTTATCAAGATCCAATCTTTTAGATTTGAAAAACTTGTTATTCTTTATCAATTAGGGGCGATGTATACTGAATTAGCAATCCAAGAATCTGAACTAAAATCAATTGGTGTTTATTTTCAATATGCTGCAGGTTGTTTTGATTTGATCATTCAAAACCTTGAGCGAAACGGCGATCTTGATGATGAAAATGTTGATTTAACAACAACTTCTGTTAAATCTTTGCATTATCTATGCTTAGCACAAGCACAAGAGGTATTTTGGTTGAAAGCAAAAAATGATTCCGTAAAAGATACATTGCTTGTAAAGCTAAGCAAACAAGTGTCTTTACTATATTCAAAATCGTACGAATTTAGTAAAATGAGTGATAAATATAAATCAGAATGGTGTAATTATCTTTTGGTCAAGGCTATTCATTTTGAAAGTGCCACTTTGTTCAGGTATTCCCAGTATCTTCATACAAAAGAAAAGATTGGTGATGAAATATCTTATCTCATTCAAGCCAGTAATGTTTTAGACACACAACCAGATTCTTGCATTAAAGACGAAATACTTGATTATTCTAAGAGCCTCAAAATTGAAATCAACAAAACATTGACTCTTTCACAACGTGAGAACGATACCATCCATCTTCAAAAAATTCCACATTTTGACGATTTCAAAGCTTTAGCCAGTGCAGAGTTGTCCAAACCAGTAATTCCTAAAGAGCTCACTTTGGAATTTTTCAATGACATGGAAGAAAGGACCATTTTCGATAAACTTGTCCCTCTCAGTGTTATCAGTAAATGTGGCAAGTTTATGGAAAAAGTCAAAGAGTACACCAAATACGAACTTAAAGACCCCATTGAGTTTATTATCATAGATATTAATAAATTCTTAAAAGATTCTCAAATATTGACTATGTTAGACACTATAATACCCCAAGATATCCCCGAAACTGTTGTTCAATACCAAGAGTTCATTCTAGAAAATGGATCTTCCGATAAAATAATAAACCAAATGAACAAATTGAATGGTCTTGGTATTAAAACAAGACAATTTCTTAATGAAACCATTGCTAAGATTGACCAATATCCAGACATAAATGATGCGAATTATATCCAAGCTATGCGAAATATTTATACATTTCCTCAGTACATGGACAAGGCAGAAGAAGGTGACCAAACTGTTAATAAACAAATTGAAGAATTGAAACCATTTTGGGATGTTTTTAACTCACTTGAATCTTTGAAAGAGTTTTTACCTTCTCCAGACATTGATAATCTGAACCCAGAGCTTGTTCAATACATAGGAAAATTGCGTACATTGTTGAACGACTTTGATGAACTCATAAGTAAGTGCCAAAACTTGAGTTCTAGCGTAGATGTGAAATTGAACAAATTGGAAAGTGACCTCATGAAAGATATCATATCCAAGTACAAACAATCTCATGAAATCAACAATGACATTCTTTCAGACTCCATTAACAAATTTAACGAAGAAATCAAGACATTGGGTGAAACCAACTCAACATTGTCTAATATGAAACACGACTTCAATTCCAAGTTTCAAAAATTCATCACTTTGAAATCTAACTTGAAAATTGCATCAGGGAGGGAACATGCATTGGAGGTTTTAAATACAACTTACAATGGTTACGTGGAAGTTCTCGATAATTTGCAACAGGGGTTCCAATTTTATGCGAATGTTCAAGGAAGAATTGAACAATACATGTTAACGTTGAATTCATTTTTAACTAATTTATAAAGTTCTAATTGTTTTACAAACGAATATTGTTTTAACAGTGTGTATTTAGACGATTAAATCAAAAAAAATAAAATAAAAAATTAGCCAGCTTGCATTTATTGAAACTGGCCATCTGAACTGAAAATGTCAACATCTCCCCATTTTGGATCAACAACTCTCATTTGCTTAGCCTTTGAGATATCGTTAATTTTTTCCATGTCTTCAGCAGATAAAGTGATGGTTTTTAAATTGGATTCAACTCTCACTGGGTTAACAGACTTTGGCAAGATGACAATGTCTCTTTGAACACCCCAAGAAATAGCAATAGTAGCAGGAGAAACACCGTATTTAGCAGCCAAAGCAACTAAAACTTCGTTTTCTAAAACTGGAGCACCAGTAGAGCCTAAAGGAGAATAAGCTTCTAAGACAATACCCTTAGACTTGGCGTATTCAACTAATTCGAATTGTGGCAAGTATGGGTGGAGCTCAATTTGTAAACAAGCAGGAACAACAGTGACTTCTGGATCGTTTAATAAGTATTCAATCTTGGCCTTGTTGAAATTGGAAATACCAATGGCCTTAGTCAAACCTAATGGCAAAACTTTTTGTAATGATTTGTATGTGTCAAGATAAGACCATTCATCAAATGAAAGAATAGCTCTGGATCCATCTGGATTGGTTGGAAACAGTTCGCTACCAGGTTGCATAGCCACTGGCCAATGAATGAGGTAAAGATCAACATAGTCTAAGCCTAATCTTTCCAAAGAAGCCTTTAGAGCAGTTTCAGCGTTTTGGAAATCATTACACCAAAGCTTGGTGGTGATGAACAATTCGGATCTTGGAGTGCCAGTGTCCTTCATGTAATCGTTGATGGCTTTACCCACAGATTCTTCATTTTGGTAAACCCTAGCAGTGTCAATGTGTTTGTAACCGGCTTTCAAAGCGGAATAAACTGCATTGTAACATTCTTCTGGTGAAGATTGCCAAGTACCAAGACCAACCAGTGGGATCTTGGCGCCGTTGTTCAAAGTGATAATTTGTGTGTTGATAGTGGCCATTTCGCAATCAATTGAGGTAATAAAAAAGGTAATCGTTGTGGGCCACAATTTGAATTTCGGAAAAATTATTGCCGCCAAACTGATAGGGCTTTCGCTAATGTAATATTACGTGATTTCGGAAGCTGCCAAATGAGGAAATGTGCTCATGACGATAAGAAAGGAAAACCCTAATAGTTTTATGTCAAAATTGAGATTCTGGAATTTCAGTGACTAAATCTAGTGATAAGTCAAACTCAAATTGGGTCTCCTGTTCTACTTCAAACTGTTCCAAATCCAGGATTCGGAATTTGCTGTCGATACCAAACCAACCGGTGGTTTTAGTGCCTGTGGTGGAGGGATCAATGCATATGAAATGAGGAAGACATTCGATTTTCCCCGAAGGCAGTTTCTTGATCGTTTCATGACTCATCTTTTCACAATCTTCAATGACCCAATCTCTGAATAATAAGATCCTATTGGTGAAATATTTGGACAACTGAGACTTTAGTGAAATAATAGGAACAAAAATTCCCTGATTGAAGTACTCGTCTCTGGAAGTGTTCACTTTTTGCATGTATGATTCCATTTGGCCCATAGTAATCATGATAATATTGTAGTCGTTGCATAGATGCAACATCATGTCAAAGAGACATCGCATTGCTTGATGAAATTTGGTTATTGGATTAAGACCCACTGAGGCTCTTTTCTTTGCGTTAATCGCGTCCAAATTCTTTTGATAAAAGTAGTCAAATGGCTCCACAATTATCAGTCCAAATTGAGAGCAAAAAGTCGCGTTTTGAAACAACACTATCAAATCAAGCATCGATTTAGCACGAATTATTTTAATTCTGGATTGATCAACGACTGTTTTCATCTTAAACCATGGGATTTTATGAATTCCGGTCACAAACAACACATCCAAACCTTCTTTAAGCTTTAAATAATCTACAATAGCGTTCAAAACAATATCATAATACCCAACTCCATGTACACCCATCACAGAAGAAATATTGTATAAATTGCCTGGAGCAAACCCGCGATTCCCTCTCATCGCACCATCAAGCTTCTTCAGCCCTGTAGACACACCTTGTAAGTTTTCATCCTCTACCAGTACCTCCAGGGCACTTTTCATTAACAATCTCTTGTTTTGTTTAAAAGAATTAAATTTGAATTACAACAGTCTAGAAAAAAATTACACATGCTCAGCTAAGATACCCTTTCAATTCTTTTGATCAGTATCAACAAAAGAAAAGTCAACTGCTGGTGCAGGAATTGGGCCTGTAAATGTGAAATTACCCTTATTGTCGAACTCACTGTTTTCGTCGCTGATTTCCACAATACCTTTGAATTTTTCGATAAATGTCTTAGAAAGACCCATTGGATCTCTCGGAATCCAAATAAGTGGACATTTAGCACTGACATCTGGTGAATCATATGCATGTTCATCAGCCTCTGGTGGCATTTCATAAAGTGAGTCTGGTAACCACTTCTTAGCTTCACTGTATGAAAGATAAACCCATGGTTGGAAAAATCTGACAAATGCATTAGGAACGGATTTGATCTCTGGCGAGTCGCCATCAGCTAGTAATGGAACGTCAATCAAATCCTTAAGCAAGTCATCGGATGAATAGAAAGGTGATGACTTATCTTCCTTTTTATGACCAGGTTCTGGTGACCAAGAAAGTGTTTCAGTTTCACCATCTAATGGCCTCATGACACTGTTTGGAACAAGAGTGATTAAATGGTCAAATGCTTGGTTCATTTGGAGATGGAAAAAGAGGGTACCACCAATTCCAATAGCTTGAAGAACAATACATCCCCAAGCCTTGGAAACGGCAAACAAACCCAACAAACAAACTTGACCAAGGTAAATACCCGTCATCATTTGGAAAAGAGCTCTTGGGTAATACATACCAATTGAATCTGTACCTTTACCAACAACATAGGAAGAATTGTACACATATGTAATCCAAGTCATTAAAAAGGAAGCAAATCCAAATAGTAAGATCATTGGCGAAATAATGGCATAAGACAAGGTGATAACAGCCAAAGTATTGTAAACAGGGAAGGTGGTACCCCAAGCATAAGAACCAGTACCGGTCCATCTATTCAGTTTCTTTCTTAAAGTACCATCTAATGCATAACTCAAAACATAGAATAAAATTAATGGAACAATTTGGAAAAGTGAACCACCGGAAACAGAGAAGCCTTGAAGAATAATATAGGAAATGAAGAAGTTGGACGCTTTAGGTAAATTCTCAGAAAGCAAACTCATTGCAGATGTAGGGGCTTCAATGATTTGTGTAACAACAGAGGTAACAGAAGATGCAATAGTGACAACCAAGAAAGTTTGAACAACTTGGAAAGCAAAATATGATTGTTGTGTGAAATGTTCAATATTTTGAGTTGTTCTACAGCCACTTAACTTGGCCATGGATCGGATGAAGATTGGTAAAACCATCATCAAAATGGACAACAAAACAGTTGGTAACAAAGATGTAATCAGACCCAGTAATGGCTTAGGTAAGTGGTAAATAAATCTCAAACCATGGATCTTGTTAGTCAAATATGTCAAATTGGAGATTAAACCAACAAATGCAACAGGAATGGCCCAAATGATGATGAGGAACACAATTAAGGCAATGGCACCGGATTTTCTTCCTAAAGCTTCCCACCAAAACATTCTCATGTTTGGCCAGAAAATATCTCCAGGACTAGCACCAATTTGCTTTGGACTGAAATGCAATGGAGAAGTGTGGACTGTGGATTGGAAAGCCAGTTGAGCATAATATTGATTTTCAAATTCAACAATAATGGAATTCATTGGTTTAGAGTTCTTGAAATTGGCTTGCAAAGTTTCAATATCCTTATTAAGTTTAGGCAATTCTTCAACACAATGTTCAAGGAAATCGGATTTTTCAGAGAATGGGTTCCATTTATGCTTTTTGATAGTTGGCCATTTCTTTTGAGGAACATAGCAGACCAATTCACCAGTTTCCTCAATGGTTTCACCCTTCTTTTCAGCCTTCAATTGAGCCTTGTAAGCTTTCTTTAAAAGACTAGTGAGTGATCCCTCTAATTTGAGACACAGGCTTTGTCTCTCGGAAACTTTCTTGGTTAACTCTGGTTGAGATCTAGCAACCCAAACTCTCTTAACACCGTTATACAACTTGAAGAACTCATGTTCATCAAGATACTCATTAGGGACACATTGGAAAATCACAGTTCTAGAAGACAACTTCTTAGCATAGTATGGAGTTGACATAGCAGCAAATTTAAGCTTACAGTAAAGATGGATCTCACGATAGATGACAAACATGACACCAGCATAGAAAAACCAAGACATGAAAACATGTGCATAGTATTTGGAAGGAGTGCCAACGTTAGAAATGGACAATTGATCCAAACCATGACCACCTTTACCATGAGTTGCATTGACAGGAAGCAAAATGATCCAAATCAGCATCCCGCATAAAAATACCATTGACGTAATAAAGAGATATCTGATAAACAAATACCCATCAAGACCACATTGATTAATAATGAACTTCGGATCCTTGTAAATGATTTCCAAAATCAATCCCCATGGACTTGTTGATAAAGGTTGAGTACGTTCATTTTCAGGACACACATCGTAATAAGACTTAGGTTCATAGATCCGTCTGAATTTCAGACGTAAACAAAAGAACCCAGTCACAAAAACTGCGCAGATAACACCATTGACAAGAATGGCGGTTAATACGTCTTGAGTAGACGTACCAGTTGCAGTGCTAGACATTTTCAATTAATTGTAATAAGAAAAACAGATTGTAAAGAAAATGGCTGAAACAAACAAAATGAACACAAATCTAAAAAAAAGATGGAAAAAAATTTTTCTATTATATAATCTACTCTGCATGGAACAAAATTTACCGGCTATTGTAAGCTTCCATGTGAGGTACCAATTTTAGATCTCGATTAGAGGAAATAGTCCAAAACGGGACGCTTAGTAGGAATGTCGCCCTTTTCGTCGGACACGGTATCAAACACGGTATACTGTCTATTGAGATCATCATCAAGGCTTAATATCGCGGCCACATTACCACATCTGTAGCAATAGTTTGGTGCTGACCAAACTGTGACCAATCCTCCCTTAAACATTTCCTTGTAGCCCTCCATTACCAGTTGATGTGCTCTTGCTATGAGGGAAATTCGATTGGTATGTAGAAACATCTCAGTTTCGTTCTGACCAAAAAGATAACCTGCACCTCTGGGTGACAACATCCATGTTTCGATGTCCTTTTCAGGATCTGACCATAGTAAGTCACACATGGGTCCTTCATGCGGGACTTCCTGTTTACGATCAATTAGTCTGATGTCATCGATGTTATTTATAACAGGTGACAGTCCTCCATGAACACAGAAGACCCCATCCTGGCCTCCACTGAGACCAACCACGTAAGCCCCAAGAGCGAGGTAGTCGAAAACGTCACAACAATATCTCCACACATTGGCTGATCCGTATTTACGTGTGCATTCATCGTAGAAGCCATACACGGCCGTGATTTGTCGTGATTCATGGTTTCCTCTAATGAGAAATATCCTATCTGGGTACCTGACTTTGTAACATATTAGCAATAGTAGTGATTCTAGTGAGTAAAAACCACGATCCACAAAGTCTCCCATAAAGAGGTACTTCTGCTCAGGCGGTATACCGCCTATTTTGAACAACGTGATCAAATCGTGTAACTGTCCATGGATGTCACCGCAAATAGTGACGGGGGTATGTATCAGTTGAATATTGGCTTCCTGAATGAGTAATTCCTGCGCAAGAAAGCAGAGTTCCTGGATGTCGCTCTCAGGAACAATTCGGCATTTCTGAACGTCCTCAATGATCCGGTCGATGTCCAGCATCTGTACTTACAGCTCAAATGTAGTGATGATGAACGCGTAATTTGATTTTTAAAAAAAAAACAAAAGTCCATGAACCAGCTTCCGCGAAGTCAGTGAGACTAGCAGCGATGTGCGCATGCCTTAACAGACGGAACTGTTGTTTGTTACAATGTGCAAAATTTTGCAGTCTCAATGATACCCAACAAGCTACTAGTATCTTTTTTTTCTCATCTTCCCGCAAACCCCCCACGCAAACCCACATCTTCCTTCCCTATAAACGTAAATCTCTATACATCTTGTTTTCCAATAACTGTCTGTAACCATGACTGTAGCCACTAAGAAGGTCCCACCAATGGTGCCGACAAAATCACAGAAGCTTAAAGGTGCGCCAGCCAAGCCGGCACATCTCAAGTCCAAGTCTGTGCCCCCCCAGAGAAGCTCTATTAAGCTTCCGCATCTTATCGCCCGGGAAGAAGCGCCATCGGCGTCCCCTGAAAGACATCACACCAATCCCACTTCCCTTGCTGACTTCATGAGCCAACTTGACATCAACACCCACTTCCAGCTGCCCTCCAAACGTCAGCACGAGCCCTCGGTTATCCGCTACGACGACATTATGAAGCCTAGCAGACGCCCAATGTCCTCTTCGATCAAGAAAAAGCCTGCACCGCCGCCTAAGCCCAGCTCCCTCTTCAGAAATCAACGCCCTGAACCTCTACTCGCTTCTAATACACATAGAATGATTCCTTTACCTGGTCTCAGTCACGTGACGCGAAGTCACGTGATCCCATTAACCGCCCCTGCTTCTCAGCAGCCCCCAGTCAAACTTCTTCACTTGACAAAAACCAGAAGTCGCGGCCCGCGCCGGAGAAGTCAGAAAAAGCACGTGACTACAATAGAAAAACGAGGCCCAAGTCTCAAACCAAAGCCAAGTCACCTCCGAAGTCACGGGAAAAGCTGACTTGGCCCCCTTGAAGAGGGGCAACGGTTTTGGGGCCATTTTGACAGATTCAGAGATGGGGAAAAGCAGTAGAGTGATAAAAAGAAGCTTAGCAAGCTTTGGAGAAGATGTGAGAATGTGGGTGTGAGTTTGGTGCTACGCCCCTATAACCCTCGGAGGGTTGTGGAACCGGACCGGAAAACGGGAGAAAAGTTTGCACGAGCGGAAATTAGAAGTTTGGAGGTGTTTTGGCAGTTGGTGGTGTGGGCAGTAGAGTTAGTGCATTGAACCTGTGACCATTCAATAGCTGGCGTCAGTAGCTTTCAAATGAGTACACGAACGGCCGATGTGGGGCCACTGTGTGGACCCTTTTTTGGCACCTGCAACGTGGCTTTGCACGGCATCATTGTGAGGATTAGTCAACAGAGGCCAGAGAGGTGCGGTTGTATAAATAAGAAGGATTTAGCACACGAAACTGTGTTGGGAACGTTTGCTTCCTCTTCTCTCAATCAACAATGACCACTACAAAGTTCCAAACTCACAACGAATTCAGATCAGACACTTTCACTGTTCCTACCGAAGATATGCTCAGGACAGCACTCACATCAACTTTGGGAGATTCTGTGTACAAGGAGGACCAAGATGTTCTCGACTTAGAAGAGAAGGTTGCTCAAATGACAGGGAAGGAGTCCGCACTCTTCTGCTGTTCAGGAACCATGTCTAACCAAATTGGGTTGAGAGCACATCTGTTCCAACCACCACACAGAATCCTGTGTGATTACAGAGGACATGTGTATTCACATGAAGCGGGTGGACTTGCGACTTTGTCTCAAGCAATGGTTACGCCTGTGAGACCTTCCAATGGGCTCTATCTGACTCTTGATGATATCATTGACAACTTCATCCCAGACGATGGTGATATCCACATGGCTCCTACTAAGGTTGTTTCGTTGGAAAACACTCTCCATGGTATTGTGATGCCATATGAGGAGATTGTCAAGATCTCAGAATGGTGTAGACTCAATGACATCAGCCTGCATTTAGATGGTGCTAGATTGTGGAACGCGAGTGTTGCTACTGGTATTTCCATGTACGATTACTGCAAGTTGTTTGACTCGGTCTCACTGTGTCTTTCCAAGTCCCTGGGTGCTCCATTTGGTTCCATTCTTGTTGGTGAAACCAAGTTCATCGAGAAGGCCAACCATTTCAAGAAACAAAACGGTGGTGGGATCAGACAAGCAGGTATGCTTGCTAAGATGGCCCAGATTGCGATTGATGAAAACTTTTCCAAAATCCACATTTCCCACCAATATGCTCAAGACTTTGCGCAATGGTGTGAACAGAAGGGAATAAAACTCGAGTGTCCTGCCGATACCAACTTTGTCTTCATCGACACAAAGGCCGTCAAAATCAACCCCAGAGTCTACTCCCAAGCGTCTAAGAAATACAACGTGAGAACCATGGGGAACAGAATTGCGTTCCATTTCCAAAACTCCCCAGAGTCCATAGAAAACCTCAAGCTCGCTCTTGCTGAAGCATTCGAGTACTCGCTTGAACATCCATACGAACAAAGAGGTGCCGTCAGAATTTACAGATCAAACTCAGACGAAACCCTTGTTGGACGCCAAGACTCTAAGAAATAATCACTGTGTTCCTCACTTGCCGATTGTACATTATTTAGCCATTTATACCCCCATTTAAAACTTACTCAATTAACTCATCACGTTGCTGAGCATATTTTCTCAGTCTCTAAAATAGGATAGTATTTTTTTTCTTCACTCCGTGCTTTGGCCTTCACTTCTTGCTATTCAGATATGATAATAATGCTTCTATTGGCCATTGCGGGGGTTCTGTGGCTCTCGCATCGGCTTAAGCTATTTTGGCAATTGCCTCAGGACAGCTCCATGCGGATGCTTTCGATCCCTATCCCGACTGTTCCACTGATTTCCGTCAACAAAATCACAGATTGTTCTATTTTCATCCATTGGGATTCGTATGAAGAATCAGATAACGAGCAAGAAGATTGTGAAGATCTAATTGATGGTAACACAATTTTGCATTACATTCTTTACATTAATGGACTCAAAACTCACGTCATCAAGGCGAAACAGAACAATTGCACAATTGAAAATCTCACTCCAGGTACGAATTATCAGGTGGATTTGGTTTCGTATAATGTTCTAGGTTACAAATCACGAAGTTCTCCTGTTTATTTCAAAACCAGTTTCAAAAAACTTAATGACATTAAAGACGAAGGGTTGGATTATCCAGAGAGTATTATCAAATGTTTGTTGAACGAAAATGAATTAAAATCCATTGTTAAGATTAATAGTGATTTCAAAGCTCGCTCAAGGGCGGGTTCTGTTAATGATAAAGGACACATGAAAAACTTAAGCAAGTCTGATCATTCTAATTTGCAACAGCAACAGCAACAGCAACAACAGCAACAACAACCCGGTGCTACAAATGGAAACAATAAACTTGTTCATTACAACAATAATATTACTAGCTTGCCACACCTAACCTCAGATATTAATGAGCTCAAATGGATGTTGGAAACTGCATTGTCTGAATACAATACCTTGATCAATTCATACAATGAATGCTCTGCGGAATTCAAAGAAGAAGAAACTAATTTGATAAATACCAGAAACGAAGCGAAAGAAAGAAGGAAATATGAAGATACTAGTAAGGCTAGTTTGCGTCAAGAAATCAAACTTTTGGAAGAACAAAAATTGAAAGCTAATACTCGATTAACCAAGGGTGAGAAAAGATTAGAAGAAAAGAAGGCTAAGATTGTGAAAGAAAGAGACCAAATCAAAAATTGGGAAGATGAGATTATTGAGATGAAACAAAAATTGGTAGATTTCAATACACAGAAACCAAAACGTATTCAAGAATTGCAAAGGGATATTGAAGAACTTAATAAGTCGATTTTTGCCAATTTTTCAAATTTACACGAGATTGAAAACGATTTGAAGGTTGAGATCAACAATAGAAAACAATTGGATCATGTGAAGAAAAATCTCGAGTCAATGATTGCTGAGTTGGAAACTTGCTATAATTGTAACACGGGCCTGTACAATGCGGATGGTATCAACCTTATTGAAAATATCATTAAACTTTTCCCTACATGGGGGGAAGAATTGAGACACGAATTGATTATTAAAGATCAATACATTTTCAACTCATGGAAAAAACAAGAAGATGAACTAATCAGATCAGCCAGCCAGCAACAGCCAACGGCCGCAACAACTACAGCAACACCAGCAATGGTGAAACCTGCAAATTCATTCAGTCATCTTTTAAACACCGGCAATTCTTCCAACGCTAGTACTAATAGTATCATTGCAGCACCTCCAAACTCCTCCCAATCACAAGTGGGTCAAACCCATATTTCACCAACGTACAGTTCCAACATTTCACCAGAATTACAATTTGCCAATGTATCATTGGACGCATCACAGCATAAAAGAATTCCGTCAAATAACTCATGGGGTGGAGGGAGTGACGTTTGGTCCATCCCCAACATCAGTGTCAATGACCAAAACTTGTACAATTTGTTTTCCAATGATCAACTATTTCAGAATAATGTTTCACCAAATTTGAGTATGAATGGTTTTGATTATCCAAACGGTCCATTGGATCCACAACAACAAGCACCACCCTCGACCCAGCCACAGTTGCATACAGCACAGCAGTTGTTACATAAACGCTCGACAAGTAGTCTGGGACCGATTATCCTTGACGGATTACAAGGTGGCTCACAGGGAGGCTTTATTGACGGAACAAACAGACCGCGTAGTGGTTCAAACAGGACCATTTGGTCCAACAACAATCCGAATAGTGCCAATGGTGGTAATTCTGGAATGATGAGTAGTGGCTCAGTGGGTGCGGGTAATAATGGAATACAGAGTTTACTCAGTGGATCACTACAAATGACAAGCAATGAGTATTTCTCCAATGCGGGCAGCGTGAACAATAGTTTTCAGGAAGTTGATGATGTGGACGATCACCGGAGTAGCTTCTCATTGAAAAGTAAAATCTTCAAGTTTGGTATGTCACCTCACAAGACGGTAAGCAATAAGACGGCTGAAGAAGAGATCACAGATGTTGAATTTGGTCACAAACATTCGAAATCCATCGAAAGCGGGTCTACAAACAGTGCCAATGGCAGCAGCAGCAGTGGGGGGATCTGGTCTAACGGGTTCAATCAGACTTCAAGGTTCTTCAAAAAGCACAAAATGGCAACAAATAGCGGTGTGATTTTGGAAGAACAGAGCATTGAAGAGGAGAGTGGGATTCGCAAATTGTCCATCTTCACCAAATCGGATAAACGCGGCACTGCGTCTGGGTCCAGTAATGTTTAAATGAATAAATAAAATTTTAATAGTATAACAGGAAGTATAGATTTGGAATCAAGCGTCCACTTGTCTGATTCCGGCATCTCTGAAAACAGAGTCACCTTCAGCATATGATCTACCTAAACCAAACCCAAGCCCTAACCAGACTGGGAATTGTCTTCTCTTGAAAAGAACAACAGATGCAATAATACCGGCACCTAAGCCAAGACCGGTCTTGACTAAACCGTTAGAGATGACAACGTCCCATTTTTTGTCGACAATTGCAGCAGAGGACCTACAAAATGCATTGTTAGTAAAGGAAGCCTGGATGGACGGAGCGGGGCGCAAATTTCACATACATTTTAATGCTAAAGTGATGGACTTCGTAAAGTGTGTTGAATGATTTTTCACCGCGAGTGAAAAAGTCTTGTAGCGAGGTAGATTTGCTCGCGGGAAATGGCGGCAAATTTGGTACCCAACTTTTAATAAATTCGGGTGTCTACGCAAACGTTTGGACTGGTCTCTGGCAATTGCGCTAATGCGAATGATACCCAACAAGGCATATATTGAAGACATATTTTACCGGATCAATTTCGCGCGGAAAATCCAGCCAATCAGAAGCGTTTGCGATGGAGTGCAATTTGCTACAAACACAATTTACTTATGAACCAGACGGGCTTTCACGCGGCAAAAAAGGGCTATATAAATATAAAGGTTCGATCTGAAACTTGAGCATTTTCTAATTGTTTCAACACCCTTCAAGCTCTCGCTAAACACGCTTTTCACTCCCAGAACCTTTCGTCGGATCTCAAACTCTTCGCGCACGTTTGAAAAAATTTCTGTAATCTCCATTCTTGGCCACTTTCTCCTTCTTCAAGAAACGAAATGTCCCCAGTTGTCCCAGATTTCACTGTTGCTGATTACGCCAAGTTCGCTCTTGCTGGTGCTATTGGTTGTGGTATTACCCACGGTTCTATGACTCCTATTGATGTTGTCAAGACCAGAATTCAATTAGAACCAACTGTTTACAACACTGGTATGGTTGGTTCCTTCAAGAAGATCATTGGTCAAGAAGGTGCTGGTGCTCTTTTGACTGGTTTGGGTCCAACTATCTTGGGTTACTCCATCCAAGGTGCTTTCAAGTTTGGTGGTTACGAATTATTCAAGAAGATCTTCATTGACCAACTTGGTTACGAAACCGCCTCCCAATACAAGGACGCTGTTTACATTGGTTCCGCTGCTATTGCTGAATTCTTTGCTGATATTGCTCTTTGTCCATTAGAAGCTACCAGAATTAGATTGGTTTCCCAACCAACCTTTGCCACTGGTTTGATTGGTGGTTTCTCCAGAATCTTGAGAGAAGAAGGTGTTGGTCAATTCTACGCCGGTTTCACCCCAATCTTGTTCAAGCAAATTCCATACAACATTGCTAAGTTCTTGACTTTCGAAAGAGCTTCCGAAGCCATTTTCGCTAGAATTTCTACTCCAAAGGACCAATTATCCGCCTCTGCTACTACTGGTATCAACTTATTGTCTGGTGTTATTGCTGGTTGTACTGCTGCTTTTGTTTCCCAACCTGCTGACACCTTATTGTCCAAGGTTAACAAGACCAAGAAGGCTCCAGGTCAATCCACTATTGGTTTATTGTTCCAATTAGCTAAGCAATTAGGTGTTATGGGTTCTTTCGCTGGTTTACCAACCAGATTTGTTATGGTCGGTACTTTAACCTCCTTGCAATTCGCTCTTTACGGTTCCATCAAGGGTTACTTGGGTTGTCCACCAGCCGTTGCTCTCGGTACTTCCTCCCACTAAATCCAGAGTCGTTCAAAGTCCATTGAAGGATACGATATAATGTAATGTCATATTATTCTTTTTCTTATTTATTTATAACCAATGACGGCAGCGATGCTGGACTTGATTTAACAAAAAGAAATGTAAGCGTACGCACATTGTCTCACTAATATGCATGAAGCGTGAATTTGATGGGTGGAATTTCCACTGAAGCACCCAATAAACACGTATGGCGTAAATTTTACTCGATTATAGCTGGAGCCTCAAGTGGAGTTTGTTCCACCGGAAATTCAGCTCTTTCAATTGTTTCACTATTAGTACACATATTGTATAAAGCGTGAAGCGTAAATTTATTACTCAAGCATAGGCGGAGCTTCCACTGCAGTTTCTTCCACCGGAACGCCAACTGGAGCTTCCACTGCAGTTTCCTCCACTGGAACGCCCACTGCAGCTTCCACTGCAGCTTCTTCCACCGGAACGCCAACTGGAGCTTCCACTGCAGCTTCTTCCACTGGAACGCCCACTGCAGCTTCCACTGCAGTTTCCTCCACTGTCTCCATTGGTGCGTCAGCACTCTCGGCTTGACCCTCTGACTGTTGTCGCATGTACATGGAGAGCTCGTTGTCCAAATCTTCTGCAGACTTAGCCACTTTCCTCTCCTTCTTAGGCTTCGGCTCCTTCCTAGGCTTACCCACCTTACCTAGGCCGATTCTGTCACTCAATCTACTCGTGGATTGGACGTTGATAGTCTGCCCAACTGCAAGTCTTCTATGGAACATATCAATCGCATTCATAACCGCTCTGTGGTCGCCAAATTCAATGAAAGCTACCCCGGTGGACAACCCCTGGGTGTTGATCTTCAAATCCACACTTAAAACTTCACCTGCCTTGCTGAAAAGAGACGTGATGTCCGCTTCAGTCAAGTCTGGATGGAGATTCGTCACTTTGACCTCGTTCGGCTTCCCTGGAGCAATGGGCCCGCCATGGGTGCGTCTTGGCCCCCTACCGCTTCTTTGACCGCGTGGTCTTCTTGCTACGCTCTTTGGGCCGCGTGGAACGGCCCCGATGATCGCATCTAACGTTTGGTCCATCTTTACTTGGTGGGGGGCAAATAAAGAGAAAATCTTACACGCGCTTCTTACTCTAAAAGAGAGATATGGAGGTTGAAAAGGACCCTCTAGCTGGCGATAGTGGCGTTTTAAAGGCTTGGAACTCGGCTCAAGCTTCTTGGATGCTTTTGTTCCCCCAGTGGACGCTTTTTCTCCTCGCTTGGGGCTTTCTAGTAAACTATTTAATTGTGTTCACTATCCTGTATGGCCGAAAACATGTTTTTCTCTAGTTTAAAAGCAGAATACTAACATTGCAGATACAGATTCGATCATTTTGGGCTTCACTCAGCCGGATACAGCCTTTTGCGCGGTTTTTTCAATCGCTTCTTCAATTCTGAGCGTAATCGCTAATGGTTTCCACTGTTTCCTGATCGGGAAATTTTCCCAAAATCTATCCTAGATAGCTTAAATAGACCTATGATTCGCCTAGATGGTAGAATTGGAAGCCCAATAAACTGGTATGTTCACTAGAGGTTTGAAACTTGCAGTTGGCGGGGCCAACAGAAATTTTGTGAGACAATTGTCCTCTTACAAGACTAGATCTACACGTTCTCATTATGCTTTCGCTATCTCTCTGCTAGCCACTGGGGTATTCGCTGTTGGTTCTTCGGCAACCGTTTACAACGACTCGAAGAAGACAAAAAGAAAGATCATCGTTATTGATGATGAGGAAGACGACGAGGAAGAAGAGGAATCTGAAGAAGAACGTGAAGAGAGACTCGAAGAAGAAAGATTGCAAAGAGCTAAGAACAAACCAGATCTTTCACAAATCTTCAACATTTCTGACTTTGAATACGTGGCTAAGCAAATCTTACCATATGGTGTATGGGGTTACTACTCTACTGGTTCGGATGATGAGTTCTCATTGAGAGAAAACCACTATGCTTTTGGTAGAATATTCTTCAGACCAAAATGTTTGATTGACGTTAAAGATGCAGACACTAAATCAAAAGACATCTTTGGTATCACGTTTGATGCTCCTTTCTACTGTACCGCCTTTGCAGGTGCTTCAATGGCCGCTGAAGATGGTGAAAAGAACATTATCAGAGCTTGTGGCTCGAAGGAAGTCCCATACTTGATCCCAATCCAATGTTCTTTCCCATTTGACGAACTCATGGCAGAAGCATTGCCAGAACAAAAAAATTTCCATCAAGTCCATTTCTACACTAAAGAACAAGTCGATAATGCACCATTGTTCATGAAAAACTTGGAAGACAATTACCCTAACATCAAGGCCGTTTTCATCAATGTCGATTTACCATGCATTGGTAATCGTGAAAAGGATTCCAAAATTAGAGCCTCTTTAGATCCTTCTGTTACTAAATCCCTCGATGTTTTTGCCTCTACCACAGTTGAGTATAAGACAATCACTTGGGATGACATTGAAAAAATCAACAAGTCTACCAAATTGCCAATTGTTCTCAAGGGTGTTCTTAGAAAGGAAGACGTGCTCAAGGCAGCCCAAATTGGTCTTGGAGGTGTTCTTATCTCAAACCATGGTGGTCGTCAAATGGACTTTGCCATGCCTCCAATTGAAATTCTTGCTCAGTCTAAGAAACTTCTCAAAGAAAACGGTTACGGTGATAAGAAGGACTTCCATATGTTTATCGATGGTGGTATTAGAAGAGGTTCCGATATAGTGAAAGCATTATGTCTTGGTGCTTCAGCTGTTGGTATGGGTAGACCTTTCCTTTACTCCTTGGCATCATACGGCCAACCAGGTATAGAACGTGCAATGGATCTACTAAAAGCAGAAATTGTTCGTGATATGAAACTTCTCGGTGTCACTTCTGTTCAAGAACTTAATGAAGATTTGGTTGATATTGAATCATTAAAATACAAGGGTATCTCCACTTCTGATCATTTGTACAATTACAACTACACTCCAATGCCTCCTCCACCATTCAAAAAATAGTTTCGTGTGATAATATTTATAAAATCATTTTATAAGGACATACTGTATTTATAAAGTATACATTTAACATATCTTATTTATTTCAAACTACTAGTACATCCATGCATAGTGATTTTGTGTGTAAATGCACAGCATTTACAATCTATCTATTTAACAGATCATATTTATTTGTTGCAAGCTACTAGTACATTCATACACAATAATATTAATTTATCATAAGCGGAGGGCCTATCACTCTCCATCTTCAGTCCTGTCATCTCCAAGATAAACAGATGCGATTCTACCTAAGGTATTCAATTTGCTAGCAGGAATCGGTTGTGGTGATTGTGGCGATGAAGTTAGTTCGTGTAAACTGTACTGATTTTGTTGCTGAGGCTGTCTCATATGATCGATTCTAGCCCTCAATGTTCTATTTTCATTAACATATTTCTTAATCATGTCGTCTTTCAATGTCTTGGAATATTCTGACAATCTCTTGTTCCTTTTAAACAGTGCAAAGTTTGTCATTTCAGCACAAGTTATGATCTCTTCACTATTCTTCAATTTTTCAGTAAGCATATCGATTTCATGTTTTGCAATCGACTTTTCTCTTTTAAACTCATTCTTCAGTATTGTTTTTTGTAGATTGATTCTTAGAATGGTGGACCGTAGTTTCAATATCGATTCCTTACCCTCTTTGCTTGTTATGTATTGTTCCAAATTGGCTAAATCTCTCAATGTTTCCACAACTTCGTGGTCTAACACATTCCCGTTAATATCCAATAAACTGTCGTCGCCTTCTTCTTGTGATGACGATTGTGTGGACTTCATAGTAACGTCGGGTGTAGTAAATATCTCTTCGTCTCCTTCAAGGCTCTGTTGCTGCTCTTGTGAACGCGCTGCTTTCAATTTCAAAGTAGGTGATTCCATCAAGTCAGTTTGAAACACTGCTCGTCCTGATGTGTCTAATGATGTAGGTGTGGGTAACAGACTCATTCTATAATGTGACTCGTAAGTATTCTCTATAGTATTTTCTAACCAAAAAACGCGTTAACTCAATTCCTATTTGGCCCAATTGCTTACAACTATGCTAGTGGAAAATGTCAAGTTCTTTTAAGACTCTCAATGATATCAAAAGCACTTGTAGTTAAAAGAAAACCACAGTTCTTGGGAAGATTTACCAGGAAAAACAGACGCGTCGCACACTTATTTTTCTCCTGCTCTCGTGTATCTTACGCGATTCAATCTTTATTTCTATGCAAATGATACATTATGTCACATTATCTGGTTGTTGTGGAGTGGAATAAAGATATTCGCTAAACCTGTTAACAAACAGTGAAATCCCCAAATGAAAGTTTTGAAAGTGGATATCAATCAGTGGTTATTTGTTTGTGCTGAGCATAAAACAGCTCAGTATGCTCGGCATTTTTCATCCTGTTTTACTCTATTCTCTATAAAAAAGTGTTTCTAAGCAGTCTCTTCTTTTTTTTCATGTGACTCGTTGCTTGTTTTGTCCCAGCCCAAACGTTTATTCAATTTCTCATATCTCAGTCTGTCTCTGTCCGAAACAGAAGGTTTAGTTCCATCAAGGGCCTTTTCAAAGTCTTGGATTGTGACAACAACGTTATCAACATCAATATCGTCAACATGTTCATCTAGTTGACCAATACCTTTGAAAAAGTTCCTTTTAAGAGCAATAACAGATGCTTCTCTCACTAATGATGACAAGTCAGCACCAGAGAAATTCCTGCACCTTTCGTCGTGCGCAATGGAATCTAAATTCACGTCTGGTGATACTGGGGTTCCATTTGACCTTATAACGGTTTTCAATATCTCCAATCTCTCCTGCGAGTTTGGTAGTTCAATGTAAAGAGTCTTGTCTAATCTGCCCGGTCTTAACATGGCAGAATCAATCATGTCTGGTCTATTAGTTGCTCCAATGACAAAAATACCTTGTCTATTATTCAACCCATCCAATTCCGTTAACAATGTATTCACAACACGTGAAGAACTTTCACTCAAACTAGTGTCTCTTCTAGGAACAAGTGCGTCCAATTCATCAAAGAAAATAATACATGGAACACTAGCTCTTGCTCTGGCAAACATCTGTCTAACTGCTCTTTCGGATTCACCAACGTATTTATTCAACAATTCGGGACCTTTGACAGAAATGAAATTGGCTTTGGACTCATTGGCAACTGCCTTCGCTAATAAGGTCTTACCACAACCTGGTGGACCCCACATAAGAACACCTGCAGGTGCTGAAATACCAACTTTGAGATAAATTTCTGGCCTCTTAATTGGTTGAACAATAGCCATATGCAATTCAACTCTAACTTTGGAAAGAGCACCAACATTGTTCCATGTAACGTCTGGAACAGTTGCAAACCCTTCTCTTTTAGCAGTTGGCTGTATATTAGGTAATGCTGAAATGAAATCTTCTTTGGATATACTTAAAGGAGCCAATTGTGCAGCAGTCAATGGGTTTGGATGTTTGATTAAAAACTTTTGAATAAACGAAAGGGATTCGATGTCTTGCACAGTCTCATCTGGTGTGACAAGAGGGAGTGATTGAGAATGAATCATTTCTTTCTCGGCTTCTAGTTTGGCAGAAGTTTCTTCTTCATTATCATTCTCGTCAATTTCCATCTCATCATCTTGTTCCTCTTCAACTTTTTCTTTTTCTTCTTCGAATTGAGGAATGGACCCGTGTTCAACCTCGTCGATTAGATCTTGTGGCAATGAAGCTAAAGAACCAAACATTCTCTTGATGGCACTAATCCCTGCAGCTGTGACTAAGGCTTTTAGATCAGCACCCACGAAACCAGGAGTCATCTTAGCAATCTCATGGAGGCCCAAATCTCCATGGATTTTCAAATTTCTAGTCATGTTTTCCAATATACTCAAACGGGCATCTTCACTAGGAACATTAATGCAAATTTCTCTATCAAATCTACCTGCTCTTCTCAAAGCAGCATCAAGAGAGTCCGGTCTGTTGGTAGCACCAATAATGATAACTGGCTTACCTCCTGTTTTATCGAAAGCCAATTCATCCATACAGGTCAAGAGTTGTGCAACTATACGTCTTTCCATTTCTCTTTGAGCACCACCATCTCTCTTAGGAGTGATAGCATCAATTTCATCAATAAAAACAAGACATGGAGCAAGTGATTTGGCCTCTTCAAACAATTCTCTAACCTTCTTCTCACTTTCACCAGACATACCACTCACCACAGAGGGAGCAGAAATGTTTATGAATGGAACTTTTAAGTCACCAGCCAATGCATTTGCAATGGAGGTTTTACCACAACCAGGTGGGCCATGTAATAAAACACCTCTAGGTGGCTGAATACCAGTGGATGAATAAATCTCTGGGTGTAAAATAGGTAAACCAACAACCTCCATCAATTCGTCGATAATACTATCCATACCACCTAAAGAACGTAAAGAGGCGCTAGGAGGTGATCTGTCCACAGTTTTGGCCTTCTTACCTGTCTTTCCATTTTCTTTACTTGAACCTTTTCTCTTCTTGCTACTGTTCTGAGTATCATCAGTTTGCGCCCATGAACTCACTATACTCTTGTTGGCTAAATTTAAATCTTTCACAGTCATCAACTCATTATCAGTAGCATTATCTTCCGTTTCTGTACCCACAGTTGAGTGCCTATTGTTGATGATCTCTTGCTTTTCAGGTGGTAAGTTTGAAATCTCCTCCTGTTCTTCCAATCTAATGTCATTCCAAACCTTATCAATAGCAGGAGACAAAAGTTCCCGTTTCATTCTTGCCATGGCTCGTTCCTTGGTAGTAATGAAGCTATATATCTCGTCAAATGAAAGATCAGCAGCAAAAGCCATTGCAAAGGCGTTTTCTTCCCCTCCCTCAGTTGCATTTTGAGCCTTCAAAGCATCAGTCTTGTCATTCAACAAGTCCAGAATTGCATTGTAAATCTTGTTCTCCAAGTTTTGTTGCAATGCGCCTGATTTTGCTTTAGCCATTTATGAATTAAGATGTGAAAAATTAGACCAAGGGAAAAAAAAATTATTTCCTATCTGAGTGGCAAAAAAAAATTTACATATCAAGCTGGCCTGTCCTATTTTTTCTCTTACTGTTGTTACATTTTGGTCCATTGTGTTCTATTGGCTTTGGTTATCACAAAATAAATCATACCACTGCATTCTCCCAGTCGAGCACTCCATTCAGACTTTTTTCGGAACAAAAATAAACATTTCTTACACAGATGAGCTCGCCGATCAACGACAATGGCTTCCTTAAGAGACCAGTTCCTAGACGTGCCGTTGTTGATTCCAATGGCAGCAGACCGCTCAGTCCATTAATACCAGGCTCTGGTCACACTGTAGAAATGCCGCGTTCTTTTACCCCCACTTCAAGAATAGAACAAGAGCGGCTTGATCACTACGGGTTGAATATTCCTTCTGATGAAGAAGTGGCTAGGAAACTGTTGCACGATCCTCAAAGTAAGTTTTTTTCTTCAACAGGCCAGAAATCACAGATTTACAAGGACTTACTGCCTTATGAGACAGAATCTATCAGAGATCAATATAAATATTTAAGTCACGTTATCGCACACTTGTACATTTCAATTAAAAGTTTGGACTTGAAGGGTAACTTAACTATCAGTGTTGAAGAATTGGAAAATGCTAGAGATGTGTTATTGTCGAAATCCAACGTTGAAGAATTTGTTCAATCGGCTACCAACATAACTGATGGTCACACTTTTGAAATTCTTGGGCAAAATGAAATGGAAGCAAATGAAGATGATGAGGACGATGACAATGAAAGTGATTATTACAGCACAGATTCAGATGATGACGATAATGAAATTGCCACTCCAGTAATGAAAGTCGGTGTCGAAGCCGCTTCCATCATTTCAGTTAAATATTGGACGAAGGAATTGAAAAATTTATTGAAAATGGGGTTGCTCATTCCTTTGAAAGTCACTGGTGATCTAATCCGTGTTTTTTATGCTGTTGCTTTATCAAGGGGTCAAAATATTGATATTGAACATTACACACAAACTATCAATTTGTTGTTAAAGTCAAAGGATGATTTGCACGATACTGGTTTCAAAGTTGATTGGAGACCATTGTATGAAGAATTTCAAGCAACTATTAATCAACCAACTTCGTTTGGTCCAAAGCTGACCAACCCAAGATCTAAAAAATTGATTGAATTGGCAGTAGCCATGAGAATGTTCTTTGATGATGATTCAGTTCCCGAAATGATGGAAAAATTGGTTAGTAACTATTCACACCAAACAGCCGCTTCCTTTTTTGTTCATTTATCTGCCATGGTTCCAACTAAATATCGTGAACCAATTCTCAATAGTGATGGCTCATATTCATTCGATAAACATGACATTCGTCATTATTTGCCTCTCTTTTTCTCCTTATGGAAATCCAATAGATCAAACAATGAAATTAATTGTTTAATTGTTTTCCTAATGAGAATTAGTGCAACCTGTTTGAAGGCAGGTGCCCAAAATCATGCCTTGTTAACTAATTCAAAATTTGGTATTTACACCAAAGAACAATTTTTGTTCATCATTAACCAATTGTATTTAAACACTCAATCAAGGAATAAAAGTGATAAAACAAAAAAGTATTGTGGCCACTTGACTGTTATTGTCACTAATTCAATCACTTCCACTTATGCATTAGAAAAGGAGGGTGTTTTGGATCAACTGTCAACATTATTTGAAGCGACTTTTACGATGCTACATCCTTCCAATTCTGGTCCATGGTCAGAATTGTTAGCCTCTGTTATTGGCAGAGTTACCAACAGTTTACATGCGCGTATTTTGGCTGAATCAACAGACAAGAAGTTTACAGGACCTCAAAATCAAGTTGACCTTAGTGGACTCCCTGATTCACATAAGCTGAATGATGAAATCATCATTAGCTTAGTCAAGATGATTTTACCTTCTTTGAAATTAGGATGCCAATCAAAATCTTCAACTGTTAGATCGTCCTACATTGATACCTTGGAAAAGTTATGTTTCATTAAACCACAATTGGTTCTTGATAGTTTATTGCCAGATTGGTATAATTCATTTGATTCAATAAATTCCACTCATCGTATACCTATTGTCATTAGACAATTGACTGTATTATCAAGATTCATGGTTGAATTACCAATCTACAGATTACATGTTGTTAGGTTCTTAATAATGTTATTACCAGGTGTTGATGCTAATGATCCAGATAAAACAATGTTAACAACCGAATTCATCAAGAATATTGGATGTTTGATCCCATTTGCTGACTTATCTCAGGGTATGGGTGATGGTGGTATGTTAGCTATGGAGTTTACATCTAATCATTTAGCTTATTTAGAGGCCAAATTTTATGAATCAGCTCCAAATAAATCACATTTACTTTATTATGATTCTTTAACTGAAAAATTTGAGTACGATGAATCTCTGGAATTAGAAGCTTTAAAGTCTGCATCTTCTTCCTTTGGTCAATTCATTAATCAACTTTCAACTAGCTGTTTCAAATTTTTAGAAAGTTCTGTGAGCATTGATACTAATACTATTGAAGCTCAAGCTTCTGCTGTCATGACTGGTTGTTTTGAATCACTAATTGAGTCATGTAGTGATGAAATTTTTACCATCCTGGCTGATAACTTTTACCACTATGTCACTAAAAATGTTCATCATGAGGTTGCCATTGTTTTCTCTAACATTTCAGAAGTCCTGGTCAGGAGAGATCCAAAAGCCCAATTTGATAGACTGTTTAAACATTTCATGAACTCAATCATTTCTGAAATTGGTAATGGTGCTGGTGTTTCGAGATCTCAAGAAATTATGGATAAAGATAAGAAACTCGTTTGGGATACTAAATTAATATCAGGTGTCTTCCTTGGTGCAGGTAATTTCATTATTCCATATTTACCAGAAATTGAAAAGTTTATTATTGATGTTGCTCCTAATTTAAGAGGTGAATGTGCGTTTAGTGTTTCCATGATGGCTAATAGTATGCTTCAAGCCATTTCCATGTTGAGAATTACTGAAAGAAGATTGATTTCAAAAGATTGGTTAAATAAGCATGATGGTAAATACTCACACGAATGTTGGGGTGGATTCCAGTTTGATGAATACAGATTATCTCCAGAGAATTTAAAATTTGAATGGTATGTTCCAACAGATGTTGAAGTCACTGAAGCTGTTTCCAAATTTGACAACATCACTCAAAATTCTATTGAGTCAATTACTTCTATCATTAACTCATCTACCAATTTAGATAAGGTTTCTTTGAACAATGTCGACAAAGTTTCCTTTCATTTGGACTTGTTGGATGGGCTATTGAGAGGTGTTTGCTCTTTATTTGATCCAAGTTTTAAAGATGAACCACCACATGGTAATTTGAATAATTTCACCACTGCTAGAGGTGGTACTCCAATCAATTCATACACATCTCTTGTTGATTTGGCTAATAATGCATCCACTGTAACATTGGCACAACCAAGTGATAGCTCCACTTCTAAAAATCTTGGTGTTACTGCTATGATGAATAATTACTCAACTTCCACTTCATCTACTGCTAAAACAGATGAAGCACAAGAGTCCAAAATTAATGATGAAGATGATGATATGGATGCTGTTGATATCAATCCGGTTGGCAATCAAGCAGACATTGCTATTGATGGCGAAGAAAAGGATGCAGATGTTGAAATGAACCAAGATGATGACAAAGATGATGGAGAATCTATGAATGTGGACTCTGCGCCTATTAGTGGCATTACTACACCAGTTCTGTCTGGTGAATTTGAAGCTGTTAACAGCTCTTTGACTGAAAGATCAGACATATTATACTCCTTCGGTGCATACTTCTCAGGTAACAAGTTTAGTAAATTCCTTGATCCTAATTACACTAAACTTCATAGAGCAAGAAATCAAATTGGTAAATGTTTAGATGAATTGATAAAAATTCTTATCAAAAGTGATGGTTATGTTGATCTGTTAACAAGGGTTATTAACTGTGTGAACACATGGATTAATGATTGTGGTTATTACAGTTCAAACAATCCACAATACATTGACAATGCTCATTTTGCCGGTCAACAAGATTTTACACGCCTGTACATTCCATATACAAGAACTATTATGGGTGCTAGAATGTCCATCTATCACTGCAGTAGAATAAGTATTTCCCGTTGTACAAGACTATCAACTCCAATGGATAAAATTTTGATCAAGCATTTGGTTAGTTTGTCTGCTTCTAACTATGTAGGCACTGCAAGTCATGCGGCTTCTATTTTGTCTTCTGTTTTAAACAGAATTATCAACTGTACTCATCTTGTTTTTGGAATTTTTAAAGAATGGGAAATTGCGTTGGCTAATAATGACAAGGAAAAATTGGTGAACATCATGATCCTTTTTGATAAGAGACGTTTAAGAGGTTTGGCAGTCAAGCACACATCCAATTTGGATAAATACGAAAATTTGTTGTTCAGATCTTTGGATATTAATGAAATTGAGGTTACTGCCTTAGCTATGAAATTGTATCGTAGTATCAAAAAATATGTCAAGATCCCATTACTTGTGTGCATATTGAATGAAAAGGAAATTGATTGTATCAGGCCACCTGACTACGATGTTGATCTGAAGGTTAATACTTTGAGGTTGGCTAAACAAAGAAAGAAGGAATCATTGCTCAAAAATGTTAATGAGCTTGTTGCGATTGCAATTTCAAGGCTGGATAAATCATTGAATTGGAAATTCTTACAAATTGTTTTAGAATTGATTCATACAATCCATTCCCATTACGAAATTCCACTCACTAATTCATGTTTGGTTGCGATGTTCAACTTCATTGATGGTTCTCACCCAGAACTAAGTAAAAAGGGTATGTGTTGGATGGCATCAGTTTTGGACACTGTTGAAACTAGAGCTTACTATGAATATGATTTGGAAAACATTCTTTCTATTTCCCCCAAAGATTCAGCATTTGATGAGCTTAACAACGTTATTGGTGACAAGCCGGATTCATTTTTTAAGGAGATGAAAAATCTAGAAAATCCAAAGTTCTTTATCGATAACAAGCTTTGGGTTCCAACTCTGTCATGGAACAAACATTTGAATGTGATTTTAAATAAAGATTCAACTGGTATGAAATTGAATGAGTCTGAAGATAAGGCATTGAAAGAGTTTGGTGCTTTGGTCACCAAGGACTGGCTTTTAAAGTTGATGCAAAACCATATTGATGATTCTGAAGTTAATACTTCATTTTTACCAGGAATTGTTTATTTCTTTTCTTCAATTGCTACGTTATGTGCTTATGAATTGACCCCTCAACTAAAGTTTGAAGATTTCTTTGACATCATTGATGTTCTTTATCTTTCAGATGAAAGACCTACGCATGTTGCATCCACTGAAATTATTTGTGGTGTTTTATTTGCTTGTAAGAGAAAAACTGAATTGATGAGGGTTGCTGATGAGAAGTTCTCCAAGTTCATCTCTAAGGTTTTTGAAAATGATCTCACTCAATCAACTTACAATTTGTGGTCTATTTTCTCATGGTGGCTACCAGATCATCTTGATATGAGGCGTGTTCCAAAAATTTTGAATACTATTTGTGACTTTGATGTTACGAAAGATGCGAAAGAATCACCGTTCACTCTTCGTTGTAGAATCATTTTTTTGAATAGTTACATGCAGTCATCAATGAACAGATTCCATAAGTTTGAAGAAGTCACTACCAAATTGTTTAGTATTTTGGATCATCCATACCAAACCATTTCTGCTGAAGTGGCAACTGCTTTATTTGATATTATGTTCTTCCAAAGTGCATGTGTTAACAAGGACTTCAAAACTTTCATGACTAGCATCAACGCATCCAAATCTAATGAAGCATCTGCCTTGTTATGTTGCGATACTACTTTTGAAAAAGAGCTCACCATTTTCTTGGATGAAACCTTAGCATTAAAGGCAGGTATTATTTCGATGACGGCGCAAGAAGTTGCCAAATCTGATTTTATGTTACATGCTAGAGGTGCTAGATCATTAATGCTGAACATTTTGAAAACTGCCCAAAATGGTTTATTGACGAAGTTCTTCAAACCTTATGTTGCACCACTTTCTCGTGATCTTGTTGAAATGAAGGATGCATGTAAGCTAGCAGAAATTAATATTGACGCCCTATTTATCTTATTTGCCAATATCAGATTTGATGAAACTGAAACTGCTGAATTCCTGGATTTAATGGAACATGACATGTACTGGGATAATATCACCAAATCACAAGCACGTTTAACCGGCTCATTCAATCTCACATATGACTCTGTCAGGTTTGTTGAAAGGGCACATGAAGATAAGATTAAATTATTGAACAAGACTATCAGTGGTTTATTCTCACCACATATTGAACTAAGAGAGCAAAATAAGTTTTTATTTAGAATGATGATTCATATGTTCTTGAGTTCAGAAAAGGAAGAAATCATCAATTTATCATACAAGACATTCAAGGCGATTTTGAAGAAGAACAAGATTTTAAAGGGTGAAAGGTTAACACCAGTGCAATTAAATGAAGTTCATGGAGCCACCTTAGGGTTGAGTTCTATGGTAGATGCATATCCATACACCACGCCGCCGCCTAAGTGGTTGCCAAAGGTGTTAACCTTGTTGGAAGTCAAGTGTAGTAGATACGATGGTTTGATTGGAAAGACGGCAAAGAATACATTGGCACTCTTCAAAAAGAATAGACAAGATACATGGCACATTGATTCCAAATTCTTTACTGCTGATCAATTAGACGATTTGGAGGGTATTTTATACAAATCTTACATTGCCTGATGAAGTGACGAGTGAAGAGATAACGTTTAATGACATATTGTTTAATGAGACTGATTTTTATTATATTACTGGTATATTAATTTATAAACTTTAAGGGGATATTTATTTTAGAATGTCAAACTTTCCAAAACTCTAACGATCTTAGCAGGACCCTCTTGCATGGATGTTTCGTTATCCAATGTTAACTTTGGTCTAGTAGCATTCAAACCATCTAACAAAAGACATGCTTTGCAGATTTTGTTCATTGATAGATAGCCACATTTTTCGCACCTACTACCGTTTTTAGAAGGCAAAGAAACAGAGCCGTCTTGACGGATTTCGAGTTCATTGCCCTGATCCTTCTTTTGTAATTGTTTAGATTTCTGCACTCTTTGTTTTCTTGGTTTTAACTTGAAGTTCTCTCCACTGTGAATGATGTCAATAATACAAGAGGGTCTAATTTGTTCCAAGTTCTTCATTAGGACTCTAGCTGTTCCTCTGAACGCTTCCGGTGAGTACGTACATTCTGTGGAAAAATAATCCAATTTCTTGTAATGTGCATAGAGAACAATCTCTTTCTGGTATGTGTATTTGAAAGGTTTTGACCTTTTCACTGGTGAACCAGTGGAGTTCGTAGTAACGTTCACAGAACTTTCAATTCTTGCAGTGTCACCTCTTAGCAAATTCATCAAAACAGTTTCAGCCATATCATCGGCATTGTGACCAGTAACAACATGACTTATACCTAATTTAATTGCACCTCTGTCCAAAGCTTGTCTTCTTAAAACACCACAGTATGTACAACTTGATTTAACACCAGTGCAAGCAACAATTTCGTCCATGGTCCAATCGTAAAGATCTTTGTAGGAGACAATTTCTAATGGCATATCATATTGAATTTGGTTTCTTTTAACAGTAGCCAAACTGTCATCTCTATAGCCAACGATACCTTCATCAACAGACAATAGAACCAAGTTCAAACCATAATCGTATCTTTCATTAAGAGTTTTCAAAATGGAAGCTAAAACAGTAGAGTCCTTGCCACCAGATGCTCCAATTGCAATTGTTTCACCTTTGTAGAATAACTTTTCCTTTTGGATAGTTAGATGGATTTCAGTTTCAAAGATGTGATAAAAACATTCTTTACATAATTTTTGCAAATTTTTGGGTCTTTTCATTACTGCTTTTCTACTATGACATAGCTCGCAAAGAGCAGAAACCTTGATTTCTTTCTTAGGTCTGACAAACTCCTCTGACATTTAATGGTATAAGAAGAAAGAAAGTAAGAATGTAAAGATCTAAGTGAAAAATTTCCATGTTTTAAAAAAAAATCAAAAGTGCTCAGCACGTTCGTCAAGCTCCCATTCCAGCACAATAAGCAAGAGACCAAGTTCGAGACATCCCGTTGTCAAGGGTAGAATAATCAAACTGAGGGGTTGCAAAAAACTGCCATGCAGAATATGGATTCACGATGGCAGAGTTGAGTGTCAGAAGGCCCTTCCAACCACCAGCGATGGAATTTGTAAGACCACGTAAATCTTGTTCATTCCATTCTTCATTCACAAACTTGGTCGTTCTGACAAAATTGGACATTGGAGTTAATGGAATCATGTGAATTCCATGGATGTATTCCTTGTTCATTCCAAAATAAGTTGCATGGTCAACTTTATTTTCAAATAGAATGCCAGAAACTTTGTTTCTAATGAAGTATGGTGGCATGATCTTGTTATCATTTGTATAGAGCATGTACATCCCCATAGCGCGCCTCTCGATCGACAAGACTAATGAAGAAAGAATATTCAATGTTGCATTGTTGGTAACATTGGCCCAGAGTTTGATTCCATAATAACAGTGGTAATCTTCACTGGAAGATTCCTCATCTTTACCGTCACCATGAGCAAATAAGCCATTAGCAAAACTGTGTCCGTGAAAGAAGTCAAATGATCTGAATTGTGGAAAATGGGGGTCAACGGTATCAGGGTTGAAAACGTCTCTGATTAAAGTTTCGACCCATGGTTTGGCACGGCCTAGCCATGATTTATCACCAAATTGGTTATCTACTAATGCAACAATAGCTGCTGCATGAATATGATATCCATAATGAAAATGATGGTCATTGTAAAAACAGTTTCCAAAATCACAATAGAAATTACCATCGTTGAGTCCATTGCTAGAAACAATACCCTTCCAATTGTTATCATATACCAATGGGAACTGTTGTTGGTTATTCAAAAACCTGTCAAATGCCATTTTCATCTTATCAAGCATGATCTTAGTCAGATTAGGTTCACCTAAAATGAATGCTACTGTGTATAGGATAAAGGAGCCCTTGTCTAAGATCTTCCCTGCTGTGTACATTGAATCAGTATTCGACTCATTCACAACGTCAAAAGCGTTTACTTCTTCCTGTGCAATGGAATAAATCACGTTCTTCTTTTCATTGGAAATAGAACCAACTCCTTTACTCTCTGACCATGGATCAAATAAAAGATCCCTTGGTGGTAATTTCTCCACCATGGTGAATTTATTTGTAATGAACGAATGCATTTTGCCCTTGGTAGTAGAGTCCAAAACTTGACTAGTTTGCGATTTCAATGTCTCATCAGTGGCGGACTCATAATGATGTGGTAATAACCATTGTAAAGGCATATTAGTAGCTGAATTGCCTTCAGTTTTGTAATTGAATGAATACTGTACAGCATCATTTTGAGTGACTTCACCCGAAACTTCGCAGTCCACAACGTACAAACCAGCAACTTGATCGTAAACTTGCACACCCAGATCGTCACTCAATTTGGCAATCTGAACAATCACCATAGCACCTGCTTGCTGATGAGAAACATAGGAATGGGGAGATTCTTGAGCGAACACCGCATTTGAATATAGAACCCACTTAGTCTGATCAAATAAGGTCAAAATGTTCTTGCTTAATCCATTGACCGTCTGGCCAACTGACTCCCAAGATTGGATTCCAACTTTAGATGCAATTCTAGGAGTAATCTGGTCTTTGTAAATCCCTGTAATTAACCCCATGCCCTGTACTAGTTTATTACACAGTGAGCCAGCTCCGCATTGAAACTTTACACCAACAGAAAACCTGGTACCTTCGCCGAGCAAGAAACTATAACCACTATTCTGGAACTCAGAAGCGGATAACATCAATGAACAAATTCCCACTGGGTTGAAAAAGTACTTGACCGGATTCAAGTTGGGATCATCACCGTAAACTCTTTGATTCTCATTCGTATGGGAAATACCCAATCCCTTAAATTGATCATCATCACTTTTCCAAACACTGTATGGATGAGTCCAAACTGGAAGATTCTGTTCCTCCACAAGCATATTACCGTAGAAGTTATTTGTTTGAATTGGTCTGGTATTTGAATCGTAAAATTGTGGAAGCTTAACAGGGTGATCATTAGATGATTTGAAACCAATTGGTAGTTCACTAGTTAAACAAGATGAAAATATTTCATTTGAAGCGGCATTAGAACCAATTGAGTTCTGAACAGACTTTTCAGTCTGTTTGTAGTTTCTTGCTGGAATATTAGGTGGCTTTTGTTTGTAAAGATGGTCAAAGATGCCCATAATTGATAAAGAAAGTGTGAACCCTGTAGACGAATCTTACGTAACACAGTTTTATTTCACAATGGGATCTCAAATTGTCAAAATCTGCGGGTTAAAGACGTTAGAGGCGGCTGAAGTTGCTGTGGAATCGGGTGCAGACTTATTGGGGACGATTTTAGTTCCTGGAAGGAAAAGAACGGTGGATCCAACGGTTGCTAGAGCCATTTCTAGTATGTGTCATACTAAGAGAAGTGAACTGAAAAGACAATTTATTGATTCAAGAGACATGTTGAAACATGTGAGAAGTGTGGATATGGATGGGCCGCAATGGTTTGAGATGGTTTGTGAAACGGTGGTGCAAAATGGGCCATTTTTAGTGGGTGTTTTCAGAAATCAATCTTTAGACGAAGTGAAATCAATGGTTGAAGACTTGGGACTCGATATTGTGCAATTACACGGTTCTGAAGACTTTGAGGAATACATGAACGTTTTAGATGTGCCTGTGATACCGAGATATGTATTGGAAAAGGCTTCAATTAGCGATTCTCTATTAACTCACAAGCATTTGATTCCTCTTCTTGACTCAGAAGCGGGTGGTGAGGGAAAGCTGATCAATTGGGAAGATGCTACAGTTTTTGGTGAGAAACTCAATGGCAGATACATTTTAGCAGGTGGCTTAACGCCTGAAAATGTGTGCAGAGCACTCAACTCTAATGTTGGATGTCTAGGTGTGGACGTCAGCGGAGGTGTGGAAAGTAACAAAGTGAAGGACCACGACAAGATCAAATTATTTGTGGCGAATGCTAGGTCATAGTGTGGCTAATGCTAGATTATAGTGAGATAATATCTTGTTATGATAAATATTTCTTGTAAAAGGAATAAATAGCTAATATTCAGTAACATCCAAGGGTGTAGCAAAGTCAAAGACTACGAAAAGATCAAACTATTTGCGGTCAATGCTAGACCATACTGTGGCAATATCTTATTATGATAAATATCACTTATAAAAGGAATAAATAACTAATATTCAATAACATCCAAATGTGTCACACACTTAAGCGGAACCAGAAATGTAGAACCACTTGTCAACAGACTTGTCAATTGGAGCATCTTCCGTTGGAGAAGCAGCTGGAACAGCAACAGCTGGGTTGTAAGCTGGAGTGGATTCCAAAGTAGTGTTGACTAATTCAATACCCTTGGAGTCAGTAGAGTTACCAGCAATCAATTGCTTCCAAGCGTCGTTACATTCAGCAATGACTTCTTCAGCGTACTTTCTGTCCTTAGCTTCACCGTTGAAAGCAAAGACGTTTTCTGGCTTACCATCTGGAATCTTGTAGATTCTGAACCATTCGTTGGTGGCTCTCAATAAACCTGGCAAGTGCTTTTCAACATCTTCAATGTCTTCAAGCTTAGAAGCCAATGGATCGTTAACATCAATGGCAATGATCTTCCAGTCAGTCTCACCTTCATCTAACAAGGCCATGACACCAAGAACCTTAACTTGCTTCACTTCACCAGGGTAGGAAACAGCTTCACCAATTTCACAAACATCTAAAGGATCGTTGTCACCTGCAGCGTTGGTTTCAGGGTTAACTTGGTTTGGATCTTCCCACGTTTGTGGGAAAGCACCGTAGTTGTGAATGTAACCCTTGTGAGGGAAACAGTTTCTGACAAATCTTAACTTACCCTTCTTGGTGTCTTGGATGATTGGGTTAAGGGTTTCTTCCTTGGTGATTTCCAACTTGGCGTTGGTCCATCTTGGAACTTCGACAACCATGTTGAGGATCTTCTTGGATTCATCAGCGTAAAGTGGAATATCGTGGAAAGGAGAGACTGGCTTGCCGTCCTTTTCAATGAAAACTCTGTAGTCTAAGGTGTTCTTAGCGCCAATTTGTCTGGTGGTGTAGGCCATTGTGATTAATTGATAGAAAATAGATCACTCAAGATGTATGAAATTCTAAAAATTTCAACGTCAAAAATGGACGCCACCGAAATTGGAAACGCCAAGTCACGTGACACGTGCTAATTGTGCTCAGCATTAAAACGAATATAATAAGCAATAACTAAATAATTAAAATGAAATACGATACGATAAAATGAAGTAAGACAGGATAAACAAAAAAAGCTCAAGTATTAGTAAACAAGGTCTGGGGTCCAGTTTGGTGGTGCAGCGTCTTCTGTGATAGACACCTTACCCTTTCCTTCAATGAGTGCTTGGTCGTCAGTAGCTTCAATGGATCTCTCAGCACACAATTGTTTGATTTCTGTACTGATACCCATGCTGTCGCGCGGAATCCAAAGAGATGGAGGTTCCTCACTCACATATGGCGTTTCATATGCCAGGTTTTCAACAAGCCTTGGCTCAACTGGAGCTAACCAGAAATCAGGCATGTAGTTTCTGTAAAACTTGTAAGAGGTGTATCTCTTAGGATGCAAGAACATATCGAACATTGCTCTCCAACCCATGTGGCTCATCGTTTCGTTGTTTTCTTGCGCAAAGGTGTATGCAGAGATTTCCGCATCAGGGTCGATTCTTGACAAATGTGAAGCAGAGTACATGTCTTCCTTCTTATCTGTGCTGGAACCAGTATCTTTCTGTATAACACCAGTATCATAACCAACGTCTTCGCTTGTTTTTTCATAGCCATTGGATGTGTCCAATTCATTGTTGCCTTTGACGTCAACAGTGTCACTGGCAGTGAAGTAATTCATTCCTTCTTCTTGAACATCAGCTAAGCCTAAATCTTGTGGATATTGGCCCTTGATGGCACCCACTGGAACTGTGTCTAAAACAGGCTCAAACAACCAGCGGAAATACATGTGTGCAGCAATCGTGACGAAAAGTGCAACTGCTTCCAATACAACCACTGCCCAATTCTTTTGCATAACGAATAACCCAATGAGACAGATTTCAGCAAGGTACAACCCCACAAACACTTCGAATAATGCCAATGGATAGTTTCTCCCCCTGTTATCAGTAGTGTGGCCATTGACATAAACCAGAGAATACATTTGGGCCCAATAGATCAAGTAATAGGCAATAACAGTGAATGCAATGATAATAGGTGAGATGATGGAAAAACACAACATGATCACTGTGAACATACCATATGCAGCATAAGAGGTACCCCAGCTTGGTGTACCTAAGCTGACCTTTCTATTCCACAATTGTCTTGGCGTCTTGTCCAAGATTCTGCCTAAAACAAACGACAGAATTAATCCAACAACCTGAGCAAGCAGACCTGAACTAATTGACAAACCTTGAAGAAGCATATAGCAAATGTAGAAATTGGAGGCTGGTGGTAATTGCTCGGAAAGCATTGTCATTGCACTAGTTGGATCGTTAATAATTGCAGTAACAACCGAAGAGGCTGCAGAAGTACATGTGGTGACTAAAAACACTTGAATCACTTGGAAAGCAAAATACCACTGTTGAGTCCAAATATCCAAGTGTTGTAAAGTCATACATCCACCAAACTTCCCCCACCATTTGATAATAGGAGGAACAAGCGACATTAACACAGCCAATAACACGGTTGGTAAAATACCGGTAATAATACCCATGAGAACTGATGGCATATTGTTGATAAATCTCAAGAAATGAACCTTTTCTGTTAAGTAATTGATATTAGAAATACAACCAACGACAGCAACTGGTATGGCCCAAAAAATGATCATCAATGTCAAAAATGTCTTGGCTCCTGTACGTTTACTCTTTCTTTCAGCAAATCCCATGCCAACATTTTTCCAAATGACTTCTGTTGGCAGGAAGGATTGGAATCTTCTTGACTTTTTGAAATGTTCAGAGTATTCAACTGCCTGATAAGCTCTTTGTAATTCAAAATGAGAAGAAAACTCTAGGAAAACAGAGCCCACTTTATCTGTAAAATCATCAGGATACTTAGCTTGATAAGTTTCAATTTCATTATTGAACACTTGCAACTCGTCGAGCCCTTTGTTGAAGATGAGTTCCTTCTTTGTGATGAAAGGAATAGCAAACTTCTTTAATGTGTACTTAGGTAACTTCTTATCCTTAAGATAGGTTGAAAATTGATTGGCTGGACCCTCGATTGGACTTTCCTTCTTATCAGCCTTAAACTTAGCCTTGCATGCCTTTTTCGACGCATTGACAAAACCACCTTCGATCTTATTGACTAACTTTTCTCGCTTTTCACAAACATCCTGGATCTTCTTGGTATCCTTTGTGATTCTGATTCTCTTAGCGCTAGGGAACAATTTCTTGAGTGAGTCTTCAAAAAGAATCCCCTCAGGGACATTATCAATCAACAAGACTTTGGAGCTAGGCAATGATCTGTAAAACGGAGTACATTGCATGTTGTGTCTGAAACTGGTGTAGAACACCAACTCAGTGTAAATTGTATAAATCACCAATCCAAAGAAATACCATGAACAGAACAAATTGGCAAAGACTCTCCATTTGTGGGTGTTATTAGAATAAGAAATGATATCAAATCCATTCTTACCACCACCACCTGTAGCATTAATAGCAAACAAAATAGGCCAGAGAATAATACCGCCAGCAATTCCAAGAAACGCAAATGTTTTCAAATATCTTAAAAAGAAGTAGCCATCAATACCAGCATACTGAATAGCAAACTTCTCCGGTTGTAAAACCATGTGTTTAATCCATCCAAATGGTCCCTTTGGAGGAACCTCTGGTATCAAATGATTGGGGATGGTTCCGTTGATAGTTCTTGGTCTGTACACATTCAAATACTTGTTTCTTAAGACGATAAAGACAGTGATAAAGATCGCAAAAATGATCAAGTTAAAAATCAAGGTGCTGACAAAGGCCGAAACTGAAGACCCTGTTTGGGCCATTTGGATTTTATAAAAAAAAGAATGTGTTAGGAAAAATGTTATTGTTTTTTGAAACTATTTTCATGAGCATGTCCCAAAAAGCAATCTGACGACAAAAAAAAATAATGAAAGAACAAAAAAGCCCGAGACCGGGATTGAACCGGTGACCAACAGATTTGCAATCTGCTGCTCTACCACTGAGCTACTCGTGCAAAAGGTAGCAATATTTTTTTAACTTTAGTTTTACATGCTGGAACAAAAAGGCTAAAAACACCTTAATTGATAAAATGTGCACGTCAATGTTGCAAAATTAAGTAAAGGGATACGGTTAATTTTGAATGAAAGACTAGATGAAAAGAAGGATAATCAAGAACACAAACCAATGTAACACTTAAGGAAGCAATAACGTGCCGCTTACATCCGCTGATTATCATAAATGTAATATATTTAACAGTTTATAAAGGAGGGATAGTATATACAATGCATGCAAACCCACATGGGAAGAGGGGAGGGGTAAGAGTGTTTAATAATGCGCAACTATAGGTAAGTAGCTCATGCCGTAGATTTGGATTCCCTGGATAATCTTTCTGATAACCACGCAGTGTAGGTTTCTTTGAGTAGCAGGTCAAACCAATAATTATTTTCAAAAGAAGAAATCTCCAACTCTAGTTTTTCTTTCAAGTCGTCAAGAATAGGATCGGGAGTCGAATGGCCCGATTGATCTATATGAAAATTGTTTGCCAAATGAGACGGTAACGACAAATGACCTTCATTGAACAAAGACAACGATTCCAGTTTTGAAATTAACGTGGATTCGAAGGGCGTGATCTGGGAAATATCTAGTGATATTAGGGTATTAAGGTGGACCAAATCGCCACTCAAATCGGGTGAATTAACAAGTTGGAGAACATCATTGTTGATTTCAAAAGTATGCTCAGGTTTCAGTGACTCACAATGGAACATCTTGTTAGAATCGAAACCGAGCCGAAACTTAGTGTAGGCATTGGATTGTTTTGGACCAGGATTCATCTTTGTCAAACGCTCTAAAAATTTCCTCACGCCCAAACTTGTTCTCTGTTCACGTACCTTTCTTGACTCTCCCCATAGTTGCAAATGTTTGCTGAAAGAGGAATCAATGAAGTTTTGTAACTTCCAATAAATATCGTCCCAACGCTTAGCAACGACAATCGAGTTATCGGGAATGTTCTTCATGATGTACTTGACAATTATTAGTTTCATAATAGGGTCCATTTTGACATTTGTAATTTTCAAAATTGACTGAATAACCATTTGTAGAGAGGACCAACCGATTTTTCCATGTTCTTTCGCCCTGACGTAGTTCAGAACCTTAACCGTATTGTCCCATTGATGGAACCGAAGAGTGCCATTGACCACTATAGTACCAACAGAACCTGTCAGAGAGGGTCTGAATCTCTTATTTAGAGAATACTGTCTGTAGTTAGTCTTCAATGAAGGAGAAGTATTAGTATGAGAGCCCAAAATGACACCATTGAGAATCCTAAGACCTCTTAAATAATCTTCATACGACCCCAGTGTATGAAGCTTGATCAAACCAGTGAACATCAATGGTGTTTTGTAGGAGTTGACAAATGCTAGACGAAATGTTTTTAGGTCGCTCTTTGAAGGGTTAAAGTTGTTGCCATATTTGATTGAACGTAAGGAATCCAATTCCAGATCACGTCTCTTGTTAATGTGACACTGGACAGCTTCAATGAATGCGATTTCGTTCCATTCATTGAGCGTGTTGATGCCATTTTTGAGTAAAAACTGTCTCAAATTATTCCTCTCGTAGGAGTCCAGTGGGAAGGACAAGTAGATAAGGAGCATTGTGGTGATGTCAGGTTCGATGTCCAAGTTTTTCATGATTGCGAGACAGTCTAGGAGAGAGTTATAGCAGTCGTGTGAGGAAAATGTGAGACTGAATCTTGTCATTATATTAGACGATCCTATCTGGTTGGAAATCAGCTGGTTGAACATTTGCACATCTGGCTTTACGTTGTTCACGTTCATCTTGTGGAAGATCTGATGCAGATGGCCCTGATGAAGAGGATGTATCTTGAACGTTGATCTTGAGAAGTAGTTTAACAATGCAAGGTAAATCTTGCGCGACTTGATGGGAACCACATCCTTCCCTGGCTGGCAGTTGGGCGTGTTCACCATTTTGGCGTAGCCAACCTCTGTGGTGTTGAGGATTCGATCTGACAGAAGTCTAGTTATGGAGTTTGAGTCGTTCAGTACGATTGGCGAGGCCAAAATGGGTATTATTCTATTGAGAAATCGAAAGTCCCTCTTTGAATCGTGCGGGTCTATCAGAGCTACTTTCCAGTCCTGGTCAAAGAAGGTTGATTTCTTTCTAGCGTCTGAGAGAATCTGTCGAAGATCCGCTCCTAGCGGCCCCACCAGCTCTTGTTTTGGGAATAAAACCCGTCTGACCGGTTTCTGCCCCCCCCGCGGCGCGGGCAAAGAAGTGACGGCCTTCAAAAGCTGTCGACTGGGCGCCAAATCCATTGGGTTAGAGAATGGAGATTTCAGCTAAAGTGAAAAATTGTACTATGAGAACCAGAGCAAGTAAGGAAGACTAGAGATGCAATTAAACTGCCCTCAAAATGACGCCAGAGACATAAAAATTTTACCCCCCTAATCAGGGTCTTCACCATAACCGACTCCGCTTTTTACCGAGCTTTCAGCGTTAGCGGCACCAAACGCCACCGCAAGCCTGTGCTGAGCACTCGAAAAACAAAAAATCTTCACTAAAAAATTTATCAGAACCAGATCTTCTATCGAACAGCTCTTCTTCCACAGTTAAAATGTCCAGAGAAGGTTTCGTTGCTCCATCCGGAGCTGCTCTAGGCTCTGCTGCATCTGGTGTCCAAGCTATGGCTGGTCACAGTGCCGGAGTCAAATATGTCTGTGCGCAATGTGCGGTTAACTTCTCTCTCAGTCCTAAGGAACCAGTGAGATGCAAGGAATGTGGTCACCGTGTGCTTTACAAGGCACGTACCAAGAGAATGGTGCAGTTTGAAGCCCGTTAGACTCTGCAACCCTGTGTACTTTTATTATATACATATACAACGTTAAACATAAATCAATCTCGGTAGGTGAAACTTTTTGTTACGTAAGAAAGTATGGACATCGTTCGAGGACGGCTTGTAAACGCACTGCGTTTGGTACAGGGGTCCAAAGAGTCACATTTGACTCGTGAGATGCGTTTGTTAAGTCCCAAATGGTGTTTAGAGCACGCTCTAGACGTGAATAAACTTAAGCTGATGTCCAACGTGAAACAACCGTTGCCTCAGGTTCCTGAAGAGGAGTCGAAGATGGAAGCATATTTGGTGAAAATGGCAACGATGGACACGTCGGAGTTGGGTTCCAAGGACCGTGTTGTTAGAAATAACATAATGAAAGAGTTGAGAATCAATCAAGATCCACTGATTCTTAAGTGTTCGCTTTTAGATGGCATCCTAGGAAGAAAAGCAAACAATGTTGATAAGGCATGGAAACAGCTCACGATTTGGGACTCAGATACACCCTGGTTGATGGGTTTGATTTTGTCAATGAACATTTTCAAGATGGATCAGATGACAAAGCTGATCTGGACAGAGAATAACTTGAGGAGGTTTCAAGAACAGGGACACATTTCAGAGCCCGATGATCCTGTTTCTCTTATGGCCAATTCCGTAGATGTCCCTGCTACGACGTTAGAGCCACTTCCCATTGACACAGAAGCAAGATCTTTCTTACTTGATAAGATATCCAACGTGTCTCAGCCGTTTGATCAAAGAATATCAAAGAAGGCCAATGTCCAGCAACATATAATGTCGTGTTTGATGCAGAAGGACCTTGTTCGTGCTCTCAAGAAAAGCTCACAGCTGTTTCATGTCCATGATATGAACGTCGTTGGAACCATCAAATATACGCTCAATGAGTACTTCAAACTGCATCCCGATGACGCAGAAGCGGTTAAGAATGTCAAGAAACACTTTGCATTGAAAGGTAGACGCGACCCGTTTGCTACGATGGTGAGATACCATTTGAAACTGGCCACTGGAAAAATGAAGGGTGCTACCAAGGTGGAAAAGGTGAAGATAGTTGGTGGAGAAAGCGAGGTGGAAAAGGTGAAGATAGTTGGTGGAGAAAGCGAGGTGGAAAAGGTGAATATAGTTGGCGAAGAAAGCGAGGTGGCTGAGAAAAGTGATACAACTCTCGTTGGCGATCCTAAAGATGCGGTTCTCGAAAAGTAAGTATCTATTGAAAAGCAGTGTTTGTTGCTGAGCGCATTGCGAATCCTTTCAATCACGCACTAAAAGCACAGAATACGGTACATGTGACTGTTACAGAGCCACATATTAACGGATAATCACCAAGGCTAAGAGCTAGGCAACTAATATTGAAAACCTCACTGAGAAACGTAAAGTCGGTTTTTGATGTGTTTTACACACACCCTCTCGAAATTTGCAGGAGCCAACCACATGGACTAACCACCACACACGAGCCAGTCTAGCGCCTTTCATTTTTCTTACGTTCGTTGAATGTATAATAAATATAATAATAAAATAAGTTACAAAACCTATGCAAAGTTCATCATCAATTTGGTAAGCCCTTGATGTCCTTCAAAGGAACCAAATTGAAGTCCCATTTTTCTTCGCCCTCTCTGACTTCGTAGTACTTACTCAAGTCAACACCGTGGTAAGGGTGGTTGACGAAGTTGAACCATGGAACAAAGCCTAAAAGATATTGAGAGTTTCTGGAGTATCTAGCAGAAACATCTTGTAAGTAAGGAGTTAAGGTGGAGCTTTCAACACCGTATGGGTTCTGACCTTTTGATAACAAGGACTTGACTTCGTATCTATCTTTTGCAACTTCTTCAGAATTTTCAGAAACCCCCCAGAATCTCTTGGTTGAACGGTTGTAAGCTAAAAGAAACCCGGCAGCAAAACCAATCAAACCAGTTGCTCTAAGAAACATGGCAGGTGGCATCTTGAAGGTTCTACCTTGAACTGGTTCGTACTTTTCAAGTGCAATGAGTGCAGCAGGAGCAGCAGCAGTGGCACCGACCCACACCGCATAGTCGCTGGCACGGAAGTACGCCACAACCTTGCTGAAGATCGGATCTTGATCAATCACTTCGTACTTTGTAGAGGACATGTTACTTGGAAGAGAGTGAAGGTTTGAGAATTGAAGTTTATTTTCAGTTTGTAGATTTTATTTTTCTCCAATGGTACAACGGTGCACGGGTGCAAAAAATGACAGAATTCTGTCAATAGCGGATGATGCAGTGGTGTTAGACTGACATAAGTAATACTAGTGTATAGCTTGAAGTTTAGCGCGTTTGATGAATAAAGTGCGGCAATTATAGCTTGTTTGGTTCTTGAGATAGAGTTTCTATCTCAAGAACCAGATAAGATAAAAGCACTGTGATTGGCTCATTAGAAAGCCATTATTTATCGTATTGTAATGATAATTTTACGATGGTCTTAGCCAACCAATAACTCTCAATGTTGGCAATCTTAGCTCTGTTAATAAGATTCACTTTTTTTTCAAAATTTCCATTCATTCTTGAGTGTTTACCTTTTCACAAGAATCGCAAAAATGTCATTAAAAAGACAGTATGCCACGCCGGTGTCGCAGAAAGTGGCGGCATTTTACCAAGAGACAATTGAGTATGTGATGAGTATCAAAGATTCAGAAACACAGGAACTTTTGGCGGGCCCATTCCTCAAATTACCACCACGCAAGCTTTTCCCAGACTACTATGAAATCATTGAAGACCCAATTTCAATTAGTGAGATCAAAACAAGATCAATCAACACAAAAAGAAAACCAAGGACAGAGTACTGTTCTGTTGGCCGTTGGGGCCAAATGTGGGATTTGATGGTGGATAATTCAAAGATCTACAATGATCCATCAAGTTTGATTGTTTCATTTGCTGAACGAATCAACGAGTATGTTCAAAAACAGCTTGCAGACTTTATTGAGAAGCATAAGAGCATTCTCATCATTGAATCGATGGAACCAGAACCCCCATTGAGAACGGGTGCATTGCAATCTGAAGAAAAAGAAGATATTGGCGACATACAGTATCCATTCAGCCAAGATGATTACACTCCACAACAACTTCGTGGTAATCATAAAGATGAACTTGGAAGGATTCTCAAACATATCATTTCATTCAAAATGTCCCATCACAAAACCTCTCAACCGTTGTCAAAACCATTCATGGACTTACCCCGAGTCAACTCCATTGGATACGATATGAATGCTCCTATTAATTTAGCACAGATGGATCCAGAAGTGTACAACCAACATGTTGAAGTACCAATGAGTCTGTCCATTGTCCAGGAAAGACTTGCCAAGGGCATTTATTCTCGTGGCCATTTAGGTATGGACAGATTCAAATACGACATGGAACTTATTTGGACCAACGCCCTTAAATGTTACGATGTCACCTGTACAATTGGCAAGTGTGCTTCAGGATTGAGAAAGGCGTGGGACAAACGTTGGGACAGATTTGTCAACCCACCAATTGAAGAGCCAGTACCGGAAGTTGAAGTCGACGAGCCAAAAGAAGAGGAAGAAGAGCCATATGAGGAGGATTATCAAGAAGAAGAGGTGGAAGAAGAAGGTGACGATGGTGATGTGGACATGGATGCTGAAAATAATGATGATGATCAGGAACATGAGATCGAGGCTCCAATCACAAAATCACGTCAACGTCAATTCATCCGTAAACATCAAGAGCCATTAACCACCTACGCATTAACGAGTGTCTCTATCAAATCAACGGAGTTTTCCTCGATCAGCACCGATTCTTTGATTGACACATGCATTCTCTCACCTAACGGCAAAGAATACTCGATCCAGTTACCTAGCGATGCTGTTGTCAACAAAGATCTAGTTGTAGAAGTCAGACTGCACGAATCAATTGCAGGCGAAAAGTTCCATTTCAACTGCCAAGTGAATTCCGAACCACTCGCGGCTAAGACTCCCAACGAATACACCATTGAACCCCACGGAAGTTTTCTGGCCAAGAGATTGAACATGAGAATTGGTTACGGTGTCAATCTGCTTCTTTGGGATTTGACCTATGGGGAAAACGGAGAACTCAATGAGAACGGCAAGCTATGGATCAATGTCACCAATTAAAGCTTTCATACCTAGTGTGTAATGTAAAATAAGAATACAAATGTAACAAAGCGATAAAGAGAGTTCTAATCTAACCAATTAAACTCTGATCTTACAAGCGTCTTCGAGCGCCTGAGGGTCAAATGCACTCATTTGCTGAGGCTGTGGCTGCACTAAGTGCAATTCGGGAGTCTCGTCCTGATCTAAGAGTCGCTCATTAGTAGCGTTGAGAACGGCCATGAGACGTGCATCACGAAGTTGGCCTGCAAGAGACGCTGAATCGTCGTTTTCGCCCAACAAAGGCTGACGTTCACCACCCGCCCCTGAGGCATCTTCTGAACCGGCAGAAAGGCCCAAACAAGGGCCCAAACAGGAGACAATTTGGCCCATTGATGAAAATAAAGTGGTGAAAGATGAACTTGGTGCATATTTTCCACTGAAATTTCATTAAAGCGTTTAAAAACCAATAATACATGTAGAGTATAAAGAAAGTTATGTATATGAAAATGTAGCGTGTAATTGCTAGAGTAAAGTGATATAATTTTCAACTTAAAGGGGTATTTGTGAAAACCAAAATCAAGATACAAAGGTTTCGCTCAGCACTTTTAATCCTTTAAAATGGCCCAATTGACGTCCAAACAAACCCAAAAAACATATACAACCTCAAAAAATACGCTATGGCACTGTTCCAGCATTTTGAAGCCCAAAAAAGAACTACAAACCCCACTTAATATCACTGCTCTCAAACAATATTTCTTGTCTCAAAAATTTCAATCTTTTCACTTCAGTGGCAAACTCTAGCTTCTTCATAAAACAAATGGCAGGCTTCAAATTTGACAACCACAAGCGTAATTTGCAGCTGGTTTCCAATGGTTACAAGCAACCAACAGCAACTTCCACTGGTACGACAATTGTTGGTGTCAAGTTTGACAATGGGGTTGTGATTGCTGCCGATACTAGAGCTACTGCTGGACCGATTGTTGCAGATAAAAACTGTGCTAAATTACACAAGTTGGCTCCGAAGATTTGGTGTGCAGGTGCCGGTACGGCTGCAGACACGGAGATGGTGACTTTAATGACTGCGTCCAACCTAGAACTTCATTCTTTAGCAACTGAAAGAGAACCAAGAGTTGTCTCTGCGATGCAATTGCTTAAGCAACATTTGTTCAAATATCAAGGTCACATTGGTGCATATTTGATTGTTGCAGGCGTGGACCCAACAGGTGCTTCCTTGTTTTCGATTCACGCGCATGGTTCTACCGATATTGGCCACTACATGTCGCTCGGATCTGGTAGTTTAGCAGCCATGGCGGTGTTGGAAAACGAATGGAGAGAAGGTATTAATAAGGAAGAAGCCATGAAGTTGGCTTCCGATGCCATTCAAGCAGGTATTTGGAACGATTTAGGGTCTGGGTCCAATGTCGATTTGTGTGTGATGGAAGTTGGCAAGGATTCCGTTTTGCACAGAAATTACATCAAACCAAACGTTAGAGAAACGAAACAAAAGAATTACAAGTTTGAAAGAGGTGCTACTCAGATTTTGAGAGAAGAAGTCATCTCCTTAGTATGAGTTTGATATGTATATTGTTTTTTAAAGTAAAACGGCGGAACAGATAGAAAATATAATATGTGCAATTAGAGAGTGTATACAGGTGTGAGAAAGAGTGAGATTACACTGACTTCAAGTTAAGCTTGGCAAGATCTTCTTCTAACTCATCAGTTTTATTGTCTTCCTTCTCAGTTTCACTGGTTATCTTCTTGTCTTGCTTCTTTGCCTCATCCAAGACCTTTTGAGTTGCTTCGACAATGGCAACATGTTCAGCCTTGTGGATTCTCTCTTCCCATTGATCCACCGTCTCTGAAACGTCGATCGCAATCTTCTTAACAACAATAGGTTCACCCATATCGACTTCCTCGATAACATAATGAACCATGCATCCTCCAAATTCCACCTCACCCTTCTGTCCAGCTTCGTACGATCTTTCAATGGCATGTGTGCCTGCAAATTGTCCAGGCAAAGCAGGATGAAGATTGATGATTGGGATCTCAACATTTGCTAGAGGCTTTAGGAAAGAAGGTGACAAAATCAACATCCAACCAGCACACACAACAAGATCAGCCTTGAGATCAATCACCTTCGCGGCCAACTCCTCGTCAAACTTATCACGTGCTTCACGACGGGCCTTAGTGTCTTCCTTTGGAATCCCAGCATAATATGTCTTCAATAAATGTGTTGAGGTATCAATTTCAGCCTTCTGAGCTCTTTCTAAACCATACGCTTTTGCAGAAGATGATATGACATGGCTAATTGGAATCTTCGCGTCAATCAAAGCTTGTAAATTGGACCCGGAACCAGATATTAATACCACTACGTTTGTCATTAAAGAACACTTTGTGGTGAAAAAAAAATTAACTTGAACGGTTGACTTGGTTTCGTTTTAAGAGAGTGATGTGTTTCCACAGTTTGCGTTCCCATACGTCTAAACCAGCTTCGAATTCCACATTTTCTCTACTCAACACTGCTAGACCTCCCGCTTGGGCTAAATCCCAAATTTTCGCTGCTCTTGCCAACAACATGTCGCAAACAACCTTCACTAGAACTTCGTCGTCCATGACCTGACACCATCTCTCAGCACATGCGTAGAAACCAACTCCTCCACCTCCCGTAGTGGATAAATTTGCAAAAGTAGGCGACGCTCTGTAGAATTTGATTGCAGCTTGTGAAATGTATTCGGGAACGGAGACGTGAATCAGAGGCGTGTCTTCTGTGCCCGGTGCAAGCTCGCCTGCCAATAGCTCTACGAGCCAAAATGGCAACTTGATGCTTTCTGTAGGCTTGATAGTGATTTCAGAATTCACTGATTCGTTAACTAAAAACCCTAGCTGACTGATTTCAGTAGTAAAAGACACGGAAATGGGAGCAGCATCTGCTAGAATGTCATCTATATCAAAATACCCCATTTAAAGTCACCAGGTGCGGCTTTCTAAATGAAAATCAAGCATGTTTCGTGTTCTTGTTTATACCACATTCAAAATTTCACAACGCGTTAAAAAACGCTCAGCAGTCACGTGACGTTATTGTGAGAGAGGGAGCTAGAGGGCCAAAAAGCAGGGGGTTTCAATCGGGCAAAAGCCGCTTTTCATTTTCTGCCAAATACAAAGTTTTTGAAGTCACATTTTACTTGCTTTGCGGTTGCTGGATGCCCATTCTTCAATGTCCCTGGCTGGAAAACCTCATTGAGATCTGTAAAAAAAGAGTGTGAAAAGAAAAAAGAGAGTGTGAAAAGAAAGATTGAAGACAAAAATCCTAATAAGTGGAGTTTTTGTAGACTGAAAACAGCGTTTTTTTACAAAAAATCAATGTTGAAATTGTAGTGTACTGCTCCAAAACAGAGAGACGCTGAGGAGCTCAAATGGGGTTTGAAACGCAAGAATGAAAAATGCTCATTTGCTCAGTGCGTATTTTATAAAAATTTATGCGTAAATCCACGAGCGTGAGCTTGTCACTAGCCCTATCCCGGGATTCCTATCCCAAAGAGTATATAAAGCGTCTAGAAAGTAGGATATGATACTCGCTTGACTATTCATTGGTATCAAGAAAGACAATAAAAATGGCTGGTACTAGATCGAACATGCAAAAGAACCAAGAATACACTAGATCCCAATTGGATTCAGCTACTGGTCAACGTGCTTCAAACTTGCAATCGCACAACAGAGACATGGCTGACAGAAGCGCTCCAGAAAAGATGGGTAATGTTCATGGTAATATTGCGAGAAACACTGGACAATTTGAAAGGGCCACTGAAGAAAGATACTCGAATCAAGGTGCACACAATGCCAGACAAAACGAAGAGTTTGACAGAGCCCACCACTGAATGAAGCTATGAATGGATTGATATTCGTGGTTATTCTTTTTCAATTATTTACGATAAGTTATTTATATTCGTAAGCCACGCAAATTAAGCTATGTACCGTTCTATAAGTGCTACTATTGCAACAATTGATCCCTGTAATGTTCTTGCCAGTTGACAAACTTGGCAGCCCTTCTATCATCTCTGTCCCTACTCTTCATTTCTCTTCTCCATGTTCTCTTATCTTCCTTGAGTTGCTCCTTGTCGACAAGCATGTTAGACAGACCTCTACGAGTTTCAGCGGCCATCACTGTACCTTGGCCTTCACTCACTTCCTTTGGCTCTGGCAAGTTTTGTTTGTAATATCTCATCAATGATCTGTGACCCACAACGGTACCATTAGGCAAGTATAGGCCAGACTCTGTAGCCATGACTTTGTCTTGGGAAACCAAGTCATCCTCTGCTTGCTCGTCATCACTGACATCTTCCCATTCGCCATCTTCATCAGCATCACCGCTTTCGGCTGCCCATGTGCTGGTGAAGTCGTAGAATCCACCGATTTCCAGCTTTTCATCCTCATTCTCAAATGGAATCCTTATATGTCTTTTGCTAGTCATGTGATGTTTGACTGCTTCCAAGTTCTTACCTTGATAGTTACAACTCAAACACACGTTACCAAATGCAAGCTTTTCATAGAGATAGTCGATCAAGCCTGCTTTATCGGTCAAAAATTGTGGTTCTGGTATGTAAAGATTATGATGTTCAAACATATGACTAATGGTTTTTTCAACAGACTCGAACTGGTATTTAGGGTCGTGTTCCACTTCCTCTCCCAACTTTAATTTCTTAATAGTGGAACTTGGCATACATATGATACACCATTTATTTTCCACGTTGATTTTATTCTCAACCTTTTCTTTGATCATATCCTCTTCAGTGACTTCCTCTGCAGCTTCCTGTTGCATGCCCTGTTCCACTTCTTTTCTCACCTGTTCTTCTTCTTCGTGTGATCTTTCAATAACCAACTTGCCGTCTTCGGTCATCTTGACCAACCCAGCATTCGACCCGATTCTGTTCTTGGCCAACAGCAACAATTGTCTCTTTTTTTCAAGAAGTTCTTCCTTTTGTTTCTTTCTCAATTCTTTTGCTGAAAGAGGCACCATTTCGTTTGCATTTTCCTCTTCTTGCTTGAAAATGTCCACCTTGGAATGGAAAATCTCTTCTGAAATAGGTGGAAGCTGTGCCACTCTTCTTTTCAAATTGTATCTATGCCATTCCGACTTCATGTGGACACGTTGATCTTCCGAAGTAGGAAACTTAATGTGACATGATGTACATGTGTAATGGTTAGTTTCTGTAGCACGCGGCCCCTCCATCTCTAATGTTTGATCTTGAACAAAAAGATGTCTGAAAAAAAAAAAAAATTTTTTATCAAATATTTTCTCCCTAAACGGAAATTTCACTTCTGATTGAAAAATGCTCATGACAGTAGATCAAAATAGCATACAAAACTAAACCGCAAAAATACGTTCAGTTAGTAGCCTGAGGCTGTTCCAGAAAATAATCACTTTGGAGAGCCTTCTTAGTGTCCCACCTCTTCATTGGGGCCATAACGAGAAGACCCATTAAAAGGTCTAGTGTAGCTTCACTTGCGGCAGGGAATCGACGACGCATCTCTGCTCTTTCTGGAGGTGGATACACGGCCAAGGAGTTGTAGAGTGGGAGAGAAGAGACACCAGGCCAAGTTGTTTCAGTGGGCGTTCCAAGGGCTTGAATAGTGACCTGGAGCTGATCTGCGTCGTCTCTGCCTGGTAGATATGGAATTCGCAACATCATCTCTGCGAAGATGACGCCAATGGCCCAATTGTCGACGCCAAAGGTGTAATGACGTGCACCAAAAAGTAACTCAGGTGCTCTGTACCACCGGGTGACCACGTTCGACGTGAGGCGTTCGCTAGGATGGTTGATACATCTGGCAAGACCAAAATCTGCCAATTTGATGACACCGGTTGGGTCCATAAGCAAGTTATTAGGCTTCAGATCACGATGAATTATTCCCTGACGATGACAGTGGTGTGTCCCACGAAGAGTCTGCAACATCCAACGTTTCACGTCGAGTGCAGAGATTAGCGTCGCTTTGTCCTTTAGAACTCGTTCTAAATCCGTGGGTAACACCTCTAAAACCAAGTTCAAACTTGAATCTTCAGAATAGACGTCTATTAGCTTGATCACGTTCACGTGGTCCATCTCTTGTAAATACTTCATCTCTCGTATGGCTGACATGTCGAGACCTTCCTTGAACTGGTCGGTTTTAATCTCCTTGATGGCCACCTCTTGCTTCGTACCCTGTGAATGGCCTAAATAAACCACGGCGTACGTACCTTCACCAAGCTTCTTTGATTTGCTGTAGAGAACGCTCATTCGTGAGTAGAATAGTGGAGGGCGTAGAGAGAGGAAGAAGAAGAGGAATGAATGCTTACGTAATTTCTGTTTTTTGAGAATGTGTTCAATTTCGTGCTTACGTAATGGCTTACGTAAACTTTCCCAGTTTTTCCAAAATCTGTGCTTACGTAACCTTTTCCTCAGAGCTAATTTTGATTTCACGCCTTCGTGCTCCCTTTCTTTTCCTCAAAATGCCCAGTGAAGAGTTCGACGACAGCGATCTCGTATGGATCTGGGTGATTCCAGTGTTTGTGATATTGGTGATGTGGGTTTGGCATGTTTTAGCACAGCTACGGCACCGTTTGATTGGCGATTCAAGTATGGACGACGACAACAAACAATATTTCAACGACCCGCTCTACGAAGCTGGAATGGACAGCGAGGCATTGCAACGACTTACGCCTAACCAGCAAGAGGTGTATTTTCAGGCCAAGGAGTATGTGAAGTTGAACGGCTTTCAGAGAGGAGATTTACCTTTGTGGATGACAAACAGTATCGAAGAAAAAGGCGTGAGCGCGTGGCAATGGGTGTTGGACTCTGGAGATGGAGATGGAGAGGAGGAAGAACAACAGAATGATGTTAGCGAAAACTCCATTGGCGTTCAAATAGCTAACAAAGCAGACGTCATCTTCAAATGCACAAATACCCACATCGATCAAGACGTTACCCCAACCATCAGCATCAAGTCCAATAATCCCGTTCCAAACAACGCAAAGACACTCTCCCAAGACACGTACTACATTGAGTACAAGATCTTCAATCTTCCTGCCAACTCTCAGGACTCCCTAGTCTTATCGCTAGGCTTATCTACAAACCCATACCCACATTTCACCTTGCCTGGTAGGTTTCCACATTCAATATCATACGACTCTACAGGCTGCAGAAGATTCAACGAGCCATTTTCAGACTCCGTGTCTAACCCATTCATTTGTCCAGGTCCTCTTGCTCCATTCCCAAAGTTGGAGCAGGGTGACGTGGTTGGCGTGGGCATTCGCATTCTGACAAAATCAATCTTTTTCACCCGTAACGGTAAACGTGTGTCTGAATCCAAACTCGGTGGCCATGTCAGCTTCCCAAAAGAATCGATCATTTACCCAACCATCGGTATCTCCTTCTTGAAACCCATCTCCGACGAAGTCAAAGTCTCCTGCAACTTTGGCCAAGCAGGCTATGTTTTCATTGAGGCCAATGTGAAAAAATGGGGACTTGGAAATCTCACCGGCAATGCACCACCACCACCGAAATACGAAAGATGGAACACAGACGTTTTATTAGACACTACGGAAAATGAAAGCCCACCAGGCTTTCAGGGTAATGGTGATGATTTCTACGATGATGAATCTTTGCGCATCAACATGGATGAAGCTGTTGACCAGCTCAACACTCATTCGATCGAAGAAACCCACAGCTCTAATAGCGCCATAACGCTGGATACGTTATGTTTACCAAACTATGAAAATTTAGTGGAGGAAGACATTAAAGATGCAATGGATCAATCAATGAAACCTTCTTTGTAACATTTTGTTCAACTTTTAATCTAATCATTATTACTGCTCTTAGACCTAAACATACTGTTTCAGTAGAGATATTTTTTTATTTTTATAAAACAATCACCAAAATGACCGTACTATAATTTTATGCATTGCCTCATTTAGCCTTCCATTGTGCTATAACCTTGAGGACATTTCTTTCATGATCTGGAACACATAGTTTCCATTCTCCCATTTCATCAACATTGATAAATTCATCAACTGCTTTGCTACCGTTAGCAATTTCAAAATTGTACTTTTTGTTTTTTGGATTCACAAGAATCAATTTCTTTGGCTTGAAGTCGGTCAATTTGAACTTGAAATTGATAGGATTTGATCCAAGTGGTAATTTGTAAATTTTCGGTGACTTAACATAACATGATCCAAATTTATCCACATGACTGGTATCTATTTTGACCCACTTGATTTGCTTCCATTTACCAGTATGGAAAACAGGGATTGATGTGAGAATTTCAAATTCACCTTCAAAGGAATCTTTTGCTTCTATTATCACAACACCTGATGGGCAAAATTGAGGTAAAATACCTTTGATGTTAACAACGCGTTCATTTTTATCATTGAAATAAATCTGAATCAGTGGATTGAGTGTTGGATACATTTCCTTATCAAAAGCTTGAAAATAAGATCTGATTTCAATACCACTTGGGACTTTCAATTTAAAGTCATATATTTCAAAGTCTTTCAAATGGAACAAGCTTGAATTAAAATTAATGAATTTGATTCCAAATTTATTGAAATGGGGATAAGTTGGTGGCATATTTAGTTGAACAATTGGATCAATTGGCGGTGTTATATGCTGTTGGTCAATATGCATAGGTATATGAGTTGAAACTACTTCAAATGGTTTCATTAAAATGTAATTGTCTTGATGAGCAGCCTTTTGATTACCCAAAATTGGATCACAAAAGTAGAATGTGCCGTTGAACTGGATTGAAATCCATGAATGATTAAGAGATAGTTTCTTTTGAGAGTTTGTGACACTTTCATCAAATTGGAATGGATATTTATAATAACCCAGGATCAATTCCACATCAAAACCAAGTTTACTTGCCATTATATAATATACCCAAACAAGTTGGTGGTTGGAACATGATCTATTGGTCAAAATTTCAGGTAATGTTTCAAAATTGGGCATACGTTTGACGCTGGGTTTTTCCAGAATTGATTCAGCAATGGTGAATTGCGTTAAATAAAGGTAAATGACCTTATGTCTTTCTAAGTCATTATTCAGTTTTTGAGTCAAAACAGACAAAACCTTGTCAAACGACAGGTTGGGTGATGCTAATAAATATTTTAAAACCAGGGCAACTTTTTCATCATCCATACTATTCACTGTAGTTTGAGGATAGTTTGGAATGATTTCATTTTTATTAAATTCTGTGATGAATTCATGGGGCTTCAAAACTACGTCAGGCTGTGACTCAACTAGTCTTTTGGCCCTTCTAGATCTCTCTTTTCCACCAATGGTATTTGATCTTGTTAAATTAAACTCAAAAGTTTCATCGCCAGCCATTGAAACCATTGATTCATCTGCAATATTGCTATCGTCCAAAGTGTGTTTTTCCATTGAAATAAGCATTGAATCATCGAAACTCAATTCTCTATCCAAAGAGGACTTGCCCATTATTCTTTGAAAAAAGCCTGACTTCTTGTTTCTGTTGAATTCAACATCAAGTAATGCACTATTGAGTCTATCTCTCAATGGATTTCCGCCAGAATCAGTGAACTCAAAAAGTTTATTTTCCTTGTGTCTTATAAAGGATCCTGCAGAAGTGGCACTAAAGTCGGAATGACCAAACAGACTGCTAGATTTTTCAGTCTCTGTGACGCTCGAGTTTAGTAACAGCTGCTGAACATAGCTGGATTTGAATTTTTCTTCATGTTTCGGAGTTGGAGGAGGTGGATATGAACTTGAGTCTGTCGTTATTGTTGCACTACCGCCATAATTAGAAACTTGTGAAAAATCAGTGTTCAGCGTACTGGAACTGGAATGTTTAGATTGGAATGCTGGTGGTACTTCAACATACTTTTTCAAAATTTTACCTTGGAGTTTAGTTCTCATAGATGTACCGTAAAATGTATTATTATCAACTATCTGTGTCACATAAAGAACATCATCTTCAATGAATCCCAGATGTCCACTTGATTTGTCACCTGAATGACTGAAAATTGCCCTTGTTTTGAACGGCAACATGCTATTAAGAAGAAAAAAGAGAAGCTTGTACTCACTGGCAATTATTTCCAATTTTGGTAAATGAATTGAATCCAGTTTTTCTTTTTTACCTGGTGACAGTATTCTTTGGAATGGCAGGAAAAATTGCCTAATGAGGAAACATGTAAATAAAAGAGCAAAACATGCTCAGCAACTTTTTTTAGAGAAAGAATCATTATATTAAACACCATTTATACAAGAATTGAATGGAAAAGTAAGGGAGAAAAATCAAAAATGCACTTTTAATACATATATTTTGTATCAGGGTTCAAATCACCGCCCATGATCTTTTCACGAGGAGAACGGGATTCCCACTTTTGAATGTACTCTAGCTTTCTCTTTTGTCTGTTAACATAGACTAGGTAGAGGAAGTAAACAATCATCATGACGATACCAAAGGCAGAAAAGGCCACACCAACACCCATCCCCATCTTGTACTTGGGAGCATCCTTTGCAGGGAAGAGGAACGATGCTACAATACCACCAATGTTACCAAAACCAATGATGAAAGCAGTACCAATTGATTTTCTAATGTGACCATTGTAATTGAGAGAGAACCAGCAGATCAAAATTGGCATGGCAGTGTAGATACCACAGGCAATTAAGAACAATCCACCGTAACGGGCAGAAACAGGAGAACCTGGGACCATGACCATGATATAACCGGCAATGGCCACGATACCTGCAAAAATACCAAAGCCAACTCTATGTTGGTAGTAGTCGGAAAAGACTGCAACTAAAACAGAGAATCCCATAGATGCCAACCATGGATAAATAGAGTGTCTTTGAGCTTCCCATGAAACATAACCCATGTCCTTGATGATGGTTGGAGCAAAGAATGCATAGGAATAGGCTGGAATGATGAGAGAGAAGTAAGCAACGGCACAGATGTAAATGGAAGGTTCCATGAAAACCTTGGCAACATCAGACCAAGTTTGTTTGATTTCAAATCCAGAATCACCAGCATAGACTTCCAACTTCTTTTTGAGGAAGATTCTTTCGTTATCGTTGAGGAATCTAGCTTCTTCAGGGAAATCTGGAATGCAGAAGTAAAGAATGAAGGCTAAACCTGCAGTGAAGGAACCTTCGATGATGTAAATCCATTGCCAGGAAGCAATACCGTGCTTACCGTTCAAATCATGGATTCTGTAAGCAAGTGCACCCGCACAACCACCGGCTAAACAAGTTGCACCAAAGAAGAAGGAGAATCTTTTCTGAGACTCTGCGGAGGAATAGAAGTTCGACATGATGTAGAAGATGGAAGGGAATGAACCAGCTTCAAAGATACCCAAGAATAATCTGCACGTGATCAAACCCCCGTAATTGTGAGAAAATGCCATTGCAATGGTGACAATACCAAACAAGAAAATCATTGAAGATAACCAAAGATGAGGTTTGACAAACTTCAAGATGTAGTTGGAGAGAATTTCAAAAAAGATGTATGGGACGAAGAAGACAGTTAAAGCAGCCGAGAACTGATTTGAGGACAACCCCAAATCTTCGTTCATACCGTAGATCTTAGCGTTTGAGATATTGACTCTATCCAGGAAACAAAGGAAGTAAAAGACCATGAACGGAATCACAACACCCACGTCCAATTTCCACATGAGTTTAGATTGATTGATCCCCATTTCAGTGGCCAACTCGTCAACTTTGCTCTTTTTCTCCCTTATACTTAAAGAAAGGTTATTTGTACCGTATTGCTCTTGAAGAGCTTCCTTAGAATCGCTCAGTGACACCGAGTTTGACAGTTGTTCGGTCTGGGTCTTTTCGTCAGACATTTTCACTGATTTCAAGAAAAGATTTCACTATTAGGAACCCTGAATGGGGGAAACAAAGGGTTTTTAAATACCATTCGTTTGAACAAACAAGAAAACAATAATAACTCGTCTTCACCACACGACAAACAAGCTATATTTGGGTTCATCTGAAAGCGGGGGCTTTGCTAAGAATTTTAGTGCAGTTCTCATGTCTATAGCACGTCTATGGCGCTCACAAGGGCCCATAAACTGACCTTTCAAGGGTTATTTCGTGACTCATTGCTGAAAACGGAAGGCGTTACCGGCGTCATAGCAAGGTTTCAAGGAGGGTTTTCCATGGGTCTTGGATGGTTCTGAGGACGTGTAATGGACTTTGCTTAGGAGAAAGAAGGTGTTGGAGGCGAAATTGGGCTTTTTAAGGGTCCGAAACGGGGTTGTGAGTCTTGTGTGCTCGGAAGACTGTTTTGGTATGGAATGAAAGCCGCGAATAGCCGCGAATAGCCGGTGAAAGGGCCAATAGAAGGCAATTGAAAGGGGCCAAACACGTCGGTCAAGTATTGGTGAGTGCCGAAGGGCCAGAAGAACAGAAAGCTGCAATTCCGATGCTGGTAGCACAACTGTGGCCTATGCAATTTCATTAGCGGTTTATCCGTGAATAACCGAGTGTTTCCTGTTTGGGAATTTTCGCTCAGCAGATTTCAAGAAACAGAACTAAGGTGAAAAAACGGCAATGAAGGACATTTGGTAAAAGTGATTTTTTACCTGAAGCTGCGACAAAGGGATAGACGATTGGTTTGGCTATGATTGGAGAAAAAATGTTTCCGATCGCATTTTATTTTGAAAACTATATTTTTGACCTGACATATTCCATTCTAGAGCACGGCATACTGGTTTTGGACGCTTAAAACCAATTTGACAGTAACCCAAGACTCAAGATTGTTAATACTTCAGCATTTGCTCCCTCTCCTGTTCCTATACTGCCATTTTTACTGCGGTCTCAAACCTTCTTTCTTGCTCTCACTACTTTTTTCTCTAATGGACTATAGACAGCAGCAGAGACACCATTATCGTCGATCACCACAGGGCGTACAGGGCACCCAATCGCGCACCAATTACGAGCAGCCGCGCTGCTCCTTCTACGAAAAAGTGGGCGCGTGTCGACACGGTACATACTGTTCTAGACGACATGTTAAGCCAGTGAAATCCAACACAGTGGTATTCTGGAAGCTGTTTACAAACCCGCAGACAGAAGAGGAAGCAAAAGATCATAGCGACGCTAAACAACACTTTGCAACCGTGTCCACAGACTCATTGACACGTATCGTCGACGACTTCTTCCTCGACATCATGTCCGATTTGTGCCAGTACGGAAAGATCGTAGAAATGTCCATCTGTTGCAACAGAAACTCACATCTTTCAGGTAACGTCTATGTGCGTTTTCAAACGCCAGAGGAGGCAGCGGCATGTGTTAATGCGTGCAACAATCGCTGGTATGACGAGATGCCAGTTTACTGTGAACTTTCACCGGTTCATTGCATCGAAGAAGCTATTTGCGCGGAACATTTGACCACACAAAAATGCTCCAGAGGCTCTAGTTGCAATTTCATGCATGTGAGGCTTCCAACACCTCAAACTGCGCAAACTGTGTACGAATCTTATCTCAACTCTTACTAGAATCAGATCTAGCTGTATTACGTAATTTGTATATTTTTCAAGAACCCATAGCTTTTCAGTCTTTACAGTGACAAGAATGGAAATTGACGCATTATTTGAATCTAAGACAGTGGCCGAGCTTGTAAAGCTGCGTGACGAATATTCCAGAACTATAGAAGAGAGTCAAACTCAATTGCGTGAGCTGGTTGCAGGTAAATATCGAGATTTGCTCCATGTTGCTGACAACATCATTGAAATGAACACCATTGTTAACAAGACAAATGGCGATCTCAGTGAGCTGGCGTTTAGTAAGTCTTTTTACGGATCCAAGTATGCTTCCAATTTGAATTTGAACGGGCGAAAGGGCCGTAAAGACCGAGTAGTGGAAACGAAAAAGGCGAACCAAGACAAAATGTTGAACAATCTCATACACGACTTCAATTACAATCTCATGAAGTTGAAAAGAAACGGAAATTCTGCGTCAGGAGAGTTTGTGACGCTTGCAAAACAATGCTATATTGTTTTCACTATTGCAAAATCAAAGACCTCCACAAATGCTAATGAGTTTTCCATCATTAAACTCAAACAATTGAAAGCTGAGTTTGTGGAGTTCATTCAGACGAGAATCGAGTCAATTGACACTGAATTTGATCATGAATTCTTTTTAAACTTGCTCCTCGCATATGTTTTGGTTTCGGTGAAGTCGCCAGTAGATGCGGTAGTGTGGTCCATCGAGTCAAGATTGGATCAATTGAAAACACACTATTTATCTTGGTCCTTCAATAAGGTCTTGACTTATGCCTTTTTAACACTGCAAATGATTCAGTTGGCTAATCAGAAGCTTCACATGGTGCTTTCTAGACAAATATCCACCGCATCCACCTGGATCAACCAGACAGGTATTTCGAAATGGATCAAATGGCTTCAAAATGATCAAGTCAAACTGGAGTTCCCAGATAGTTTGACGCAAATGTTTAAACTGAACCAAGTTGCAGTGGAATCGTGGGAAAAGACCATCACAAAAGTACTGAAATCATACTACGACTTGCAAAAGGACCAACCTGACAAGATCGTTATTGGCATCAAATATCTCACCAATGTCAAGCACTTCAGTACTTTCACCAGAATTGCTTACGACGAAGATTCGGTTACAGACTACATTTTGAAGAGTCTAGAAACCAACGTCCTAGAATACATAACCGGCCAGCTGGACCATCTTACACAATCTTGTGACACAATCATGACCCAGTTTGAAGACCTGGAATATATCAAAAATGTAAGAACCAAAACCGGTATCAACCTGTTTAATAATTTCTCTCTAAACGATCTCATCGAATCTTTTGACAAACAGAGCGACTCTAGCGATTTCCTATCCAACAATGAATCCATCATCTCGCACATCGAACTAATCAAGACACTTTCAAAGAACATCAGGAAGCCAGTCATATCCATAGACGACTACGACAACGATGAATACTGGGTAGCAGTGTCCAGGAAAATTGACGGGATTGTAGATAAATCCATCTCAAGAGCAAACGACAATCTCAAGTCAACATTTGTTCAGTTCATCAGCAACATTGAGTCTAAACTGGAAACTAACCACGAAACCATTCAATGGCTATATCTCATTCGTTCCCTCACGAAATTCGAAACAAAGTTCAACATTCAACAGTTCCAAGTCTCGCTTGCGTCCATCAACTCCAGCACAGTCACCAAGATCGAAATCAACAAAGGTGTGCATAAATGTATTTTACAGGCATTTGAAAAAGTGTTTGACTTTCTTTATGAAAAGTACGCTTCACAGGTTCAGACTCTCGACAACCCCAATTTGTACGGAGTCTCTATCGAGAACGTGCTCTTTGACATAGTTTCTTCTCTTCAAATGCCACTTTCTGGGGAAGACTTCTCCGATGTTTTTGAAAATAGAATGGCTACTGAAATCCAAGATACGTTCATTCACAGACTTTGCGAGTCGCTGGAAAATGTATCTGTGGCAACTGAAACCGATGCCCTTGTATTATTCCAGAATTGTGTCTTTTTAGAATGTATGAAAATTGAAACTGATCAAACACAATCAATGTCACTAATTTCCAAATTCTCCCCCCAATTCTCACTCTTTGAAGACACTGAAAAGCTCCAAAGCATAAGAAAATCCATCAAAGACCATTTCTCCCACGAAAAGATACTCTTCTATCCATTCTGCTAGTCTAATCACTCAGTTTCATATTGTATAACCCATGCGTAATTTTTTCAATGTAGATCTCACCACATTTATCTTTGTCAAACTTGAATGTCACGCAGTTCGCCTGCCATAACAGGTGATATTCACTACGAATCACCATTCATAGAGTTGCCGCAGGTCTTAGCACCCTGGAAAGTGCCCATTTTGTCCTACACCTCTTCTATGGCGTCTACAACAATGGGGTTTCCATTGGACTCGATCAAGACGAGAATGCAGGCTCATCGCTACAAGAATGCTCTACAGTGTCTCACAGTAACAGTAAACAATGAAGGCTTTAGAGGGCTTTTCAGAGGTATAATGGCACCGCTTATTACTTCTTCTATCTCGAAATCAATTGGAGTTTCCATTTATACGCAAGCCAAAGATCCGATTTCAAAGTACGTGGATTTCAGTGCCAATTTATGGGTAAACAACTTTCCAAGCTCGTTCATTGCAGGAACTATATCTGGAGCCTGTGTTTCTCTGTTTGCGTGTCCGTTTGAATTAACAAAGATCTTTCAACAAATTGTGTTAGTCATAAATAAGGAGGCTAACATGGGAATAAAGTCCAATATGCTCCCTAGAACGCTGAAAGAAACGTTCTACAACATTGTAAAGTATCAGGGCTTTTTTGGGCTTTATTCAGGGTTCAAATTCCATCTTTTTAGAGATTCACTCTCCACTGGTTTGTTCTTTGCAATGTATGAAACCTCGAAGATGATTTTCATGGAATACACGCCCGAAAAGATCCACTGGATGTCGGTCCCCATTTCAGGGATTGTGGCCGGGATCTTTTCTTGGATAACCGTTTTCCCAATAGACACTATCAAATCCCAGTATCAAAGAGACATTGTGCGGAATATCATTCGAGAGAAATCCGGATTGGATAAGTTACCAGTCAAAGCCAGAGCTTGGAGTTTACCTCAGAGAGATTTATACAGAGGACTTGGGCCTTCCATTTCCAAGGCTGTTTGCACAACCACAATCTTCTTTTCTGGATTCGAGTATTTGATGAGACATGTTAAATAACCCATATATGCATCCTTGTAAATAGATCTTTAGATACTACTACATTCTATACAATTAAGTTCATAAGCACACGACGAGCGTGTTTTTCTATAAATGTGCATTCAGTTCTTGGCTTTTTTGTTTGCCTTCTGTTGGTCAACTTCCATCTTTCTCTTGAGTAAATTGTTCAAAAGCTTGGAATCGTCCACAACGTCGAACTTCGTCTCGCCCTCTTCGTTGCTGTTTGGGAACTTTCCGTCAACAAGATCCTTCAAACACAAGTATTCGTTGTACAAGACAACATTGGCCATATCTTCTCTTGAAGAAGCTGTTTCTGGAAGGACAAATTCGCCATTAGTTATTCTCTCAGGGAAGGTCTTGAGTTGGTTCGAAGCCAATGTTTTGATAGTTTTCACGGTAGAATTGGTGAGAATAGCCATATTTTCCAACATCTGGTGACATTTGAGAATTGTTCTATGAACAAACGCTTCCAAATCACCATTGAGACGCTTTTCAATTCCTCTTGTAAGTTTTTTGGCCCATTTAAGGTCGCTTTGAAGTGCATTAAGGATCGTCTCGACAATCAATATGAGTAAAATAAATTCTGGTAAAAGTTCACCCTCGGCATAGATCTCGTAAACGGACATCACTACACCTTCTTCTGAGTCTAATTGTTCAGCAAGATATTCCGAATTCTGGACCAGTTCAAAGATCGAGGTGACCAGTTGTGCATTTGCTGCCGGTTTGAGAAAGCCCAGTTCTGATTGGAAGTGAGTAATGAAATGCGACATGATGTCTACTAATGGAATTTGAGTGAACTCATGTTTTGACTTTGGCAGTTCAACATAGCCGTATTTACGTAGGATTTCAGAGTTTGGAAGCTCGCCATAGATGTTGTAGATCTGAGACCCTGCAGAAATTGGTTTGATGGCCTTCATCACAAGATGTTCCTTTTCGTAGTTCAGAGTGGCATTGTATAGTGAAGTGTTGGCGTTCAAGGTGTCTGCTAAGGGGACCATGGATTTGAAGTAGGAGTCTTCAGAAACCGGCTCAAGAGGAGGAGGAGCATCGGCACAACATTCATCTTGACAATCTTCTGGATGTGCACTTGAATCATCATTTTCCTCATCACCATCATCACCTTCTTCTTCTTCTGGCTCTTCGTGCTGAGCGTTTTCTGGCTCGTCTTCTTGATCCTCTTCTTCAACTCTTTCCACTTCTTCAGGATGATCAACGTCAAATGAATATGACAAAATCAAACTGGCAACAACATGGAACCTTTCACGGGTGAACCAGCTAACAAAATCATCAGAAACGTCAAAATCTTTCAAATGGATCAATAACATATCATACATTTCATTGCTTTCCTTCTTCCCAATTCTTTCTAAAACCATAGATGGTCTAAGAAGCTCCAATTCTTCATCTTTCCAAAACATCAAACTGTTGTAATCGCCAGCAGCCAATGGAACAACATTGAAATATTCCTTCCATTTGGATTCAACGCCTAAAAACCACTCAAAAGCAACGACTAAAATCAATGCTTGCCATTGATTCAAAGCAAGCAAAGTTTCCTTGTTCTTCTCACCCAATTTCCCTGTCTCAACGTTCAAAATGGCTCCTCTAGGAATCTTGAAAAGAGCTTCACCTTCAGGAATATCTTTTTTAGCTACAAGCCCTCTACCTTGGCCGATTTTTTCCAAATTTTCAACTCCAAATAGTGGCGAAACGTAGGAATAGTTCCTAAACACCCATTTAGTGAAATCAAGCGTTTTCGCGTCAAAATCCCCCATTACTTCTGATCACTAAAGAATTTTCCAGAACAAAAATATTTTTGTAGTATAAAACTAATCCCATGAGACACGAAAAAATATCAATTTGACACTCATTTCTTCCTTCATATAATACTAATATCGTCATAATGTCCGCATCAGACGCTTTCAAGACAGAAGGTAATGCTCATTTTCAAGCTAAGGAGTTTGGAAAGGCTGTTGACAGTTTTTCCCGCGCGATTGAGGCCTCAGAAACCCCTAATCACGTCCTCTATTCAAACAGATCTGCTGCGTATGTTTCCATGGGTAGATTCTATGAGGGGTTACAGGATGCTGAGAAATGCACGGAAATCAACCCTACCTGGGCCAAGGGGTTCAATAGAATTGGTGCTGCACAATTAGGATTGGGTGATTTTGATGGTGCTAAAAAGGCCTATTCCAAGGCTCTTGAATTAGATCCTTCCAATGCCATGGCTAAGGAAGGTCTGAATGATGTTGCACAACGTCAACAACACGGAGCTTCAGGTGAACCTGCTGGTATGGAGGAAATGTTTGCCAAATTGACAGATCCAAGACTCATTGAAAAGCTCAAGACCAATCCAAAGACTGCATCCTTGATGGAAGACGCAGGTTTGGTTCAGAAGGTTAAGAACATGCAAGTGAACCCACAATCAATTGCTCAAGACATGATGACGGATCCAAGATTGATGACTATCATCACTACCATTTTAGGTATTGACTTAAACCAAGATCCAAACATGGGCCAAGAACCAGAACCAGTTCCAGCTGCTTCTAAGCCAGAAGAAGCAAAATCTCAACCAAAGACTGAATCTAAACCTGCTGCTGCTGCTGCAACTGCTACTTCCGAGCCAGTCGATTCAGCTGCCGCTGAAGCTGATGCCATCAAGGCCCAAGCAAATGCTCTCTACAAATCCAGAAAGTTCGATGAAGCCATTGAACTTTACAACAAGGCGTTTGAAACTTATCCAGATATCACTTACCTCAATAACCGTGCTGCTGCCGAGTTTGAAAAGGGCGATTACGATGCTGCCATTGCCACTTGTAACATGGCCATTGAAAAGGGTAGAGAAGTGCGTGCTGATTACAAGCTGATTGCCAAATCTTTTGCCCGTATTGGTACTTGTCTTGTGAAAAAGGGTGAACTCAAGGACGCAATTGAATCTTACCAAAAGTCACTCACGGAACATAGAACCGCTGATACCTTGAACAAACTCAGAGCTGCTGAAAAACAACTCAAGGATTCAGAAGCCGCTTCCTACATCGACAACGACAAAGCCGAAGAAGCCAGACTTAGAGGTAAGGATTACTTCACTGCTGGTGACTGGCCTAACGCGGTGAAGGAATACACCGAGATGATCAAGAGAAACCCAAGCGATGCCCGTGGTTATTCCAACAGAGCAGCAGCGCTTGCCAAGCTTATGTCCTTCCCAGACGCAGTCAGAGACTGTAACGAAGCAATCAAGCTTGATCCAGCCTTTATCAGAGCCTACATCAGAAAGGCCACTGCCCAACTTGCAATGAAGGAATACAAGGCCTGTGCCGATACCCTCTATGCCGCACAAGCAGTTGAAAAGGCCCACAACAACTCTGCAGCACAATTACAAGAAATCGAACAGCTCTTACAAAAGGCTCTTTCTCAAAGATTCGCACCTTTGGAAGGCGAAACCTACGACGAGACCATGGCTAGAGTCCAAAAGGACCCTGAAGTTGTGGAAATCATCAACGACCCTATCATGAACACCATTCTTCAACAGGCCCAGAACAACCCTGCCGCTCTCCAAGAACACATGAAGAACCCTGAGGTCAGCCGTAAGGTGATGATCCTCATGGCAGCCGGTATCATCAGAACCAGGTAGACATGGAACAGCATATGTAACTGTTTATAGTTAGTAAGTGAAGAAACGAGACAACACCAGATGTGAACAGATCAAGTCACGTGACCACCCGTTCATTCAACGATTTCAGTGTCATTTTTATTTATTAGCCACGCAAGCCCATGTCTTTTTAATCAAACAAGCAATGGAAGATACCGGAGAGCCGCATCAACAAGGTAAAATAGGGCAGTACCAGATTGTGAAGACATTGGGTGAAGGGTCCTTTGGTAAAGTGAAATTAGCGTACCACACCACGACGGGTCAGAGAGTTGCATTGAAAATAATCAACAGAAAGACATTGGCTAAGAGCGACATGCAAGGCCGTGTTGAGCGAGAAATCAGTTATTTGAGATTGCTCAATCATCCTCACATCATCAAGCTTTTCGATGTGATCAAAACCAGCGAGGAAATCATCATGGTTATTGAATATGCTGGTAAGGAATTGTTCGAATATATTGTTCAGAATGGTAAAATGAACGACGACAAGGCTAGGAGGTTTTTCCAGCAAATCATTGCGGCTGTGGAGTATTGTCATTCACATAAAATCGTCCACAGAGATTTGAAACCAGAGAATTTGTTGTTGGATGAAAACCTCAATATCAAGATTGCCGATTTTGGCTTGTCCAACATCATGACCGATGGTAACTTCTTGAAGACTTCGTGTGGCTCGCCTAATTATGCGGCCCCGGAAGTCATCTCCGGTAAGCTTTATGCTGGTCCTGAAGTTGATGTGTGGTCTTGTGGTGTCATTTTGTACGTGATGCTCTGTGGTAGATTACCGTTTGATGACGAACTGATTCCTGCATTGTTCAAGAAGATTTCCAACGGAGTTTACACGCTACCACACGACTTATCACAGGGTGCGAAAAGCTTGCTCACTCGAATGCTCGTTGTGAATCCATTGAACAGAATAACCATTCATGAAATCATGGAGGACGAATGGTTCAAGGTTGGACTACCGGATTATCTCAAAGCGGGTCATTACAATGCCAACGCTGGTAGCGTAACTGAAGGTGATATAGAAGAAGACGTTGTTGTTGCTCTTTCAAATGCAATGGGCTATTCCAAGGAGGAAATCATCGAAGCCATCAAGATGGGCAGAAACCCAGAAACAGAAGAGATCTTAGATGCATACGATTTGATGAGAAACAACACTTCCCTTGTTCAGGAGCTCAAGGATTCACAAGTGGATCCAAACAACTCCGCTGATGAACAATGGAGAACCCCAATGGTGGACAACGGCACAACCAACATGAACACCCCTTCATCCACCATTGCCATTTTGCCATCTTCCTTGCCTCAAATCCACAAAGCGTACATGATCCAGCTGTTTCCTGAACTGGCGAATGTCGTTCCTGCTGCCACCAAGAAGTCAAAAACCAGATGGCACTTTGGTATCAGGTCACGTTCCTATCCATTGGACGTGATGGGTGAGATCTATCGTGCGTTGAAGAACTTGGGGGCTGAATGGCAGATGCCAAGTGAGGAAGAACTTTGGACGATCAAGGCTAGATGGATGTATCAGCCGAATGCAAACTCGATCGGTGAAAGAATGAAGATGCAAATACAGTTATTCCAGTTGGAACCAAATAACTATCTAGTTGATTTCAAATTTGACGGATGGGATTCTAAGAACATGGGTGGAGATATGGAAAGTGCATACTCTGTCTATCCATTTTTGCATCTTTCCACAAGGTTGATCATGGAGTTGGCCGTGAATTCCCAAGGTTAAGAACCATTGTGTATTTTTTGTATAGTGTTTAACATCATGAGCAACGAAAAACCAGATCGTTTAAGGCCATCTTTAGAAAGCCGTTAACTCCTTAGAAAGCTTTAATTATATAGCAATGTGATTTAATCCTATTAAGCAGTTAAACAGCCATCAATGGCTCGAATTCGATAATATTATTTTGTGTCTTGAAATAAGGGTTTATCAAAGAAAAGAAGTAATAATAAACCGGGCTAAAACGCAATCAAAAAGCTCCAATTTTTGATAGATTACTTGTAAACACAAATAGGGCTGTTTTCAAAGTAAGTATGTCTTAAATTCACTCAGCTTCCTCTTTTAATTTACTTCATCTCGATACTTAACAATAGATCTTGAAAAAAAAATATTGTGATACCATATTAACCAGTTCTTTATTCAGTATGGGGGACTATTTCAACCACAAAAGGGCAGATTTAGATGTCCAATCACAGCTGGATTCCATGTACCGGACCATTTCATTTGGGATCGAGCCAAAAAAGGAACGTTCAATGTCAGTGACAACAACAGCAGCAACTCACAGACTCAATAGGGACACTGCAAAGTATGTTTACCACAGTATCCGGTTAAAGGCGCCATGTGCCGAGGGATTTAAACCGGTGACACCCAACGAGGTGCTGGAGCAAGTGACCGGGGTTTGTTTCAAGTGTGCCAGCTCGAGATCTAGAAGTTTATCTAGAGTCGATTCCGGGGTTTGCGAACATGTTTTTCCGTTCAAAGATAGGACAGCAGCTGAAACTCCCAAGTCGATTCTCAACACCAAGAGTAAAAACAGTGATGATAAGACATTTCTGAAGTCCGTTAGTTTTGATACCGTGAATATTACATATTCCGATGGTCAAGATCATCAACTTTATTCTCCAAGAGATGATGTGGACGAAGAAATGATGGAAGCTAGAAGAAGATGGCCTTCGGAATTGGATGGCCAGATGCAATTGTCTCAAGAGCAACTGGTGAGTCCGACAAGAGGCTTATCACCACAAGCTAGATCAAACAGTAGAGATTCATCGTTGGAAAGAGTCAGAAGCTTTGGTAGCAATCTCGGTGGTAATGCGAGTATTTACCCTTCTAGACCCATCATCACACATGATTCCGTCTCCTTAACGAAAAAACATCGTCTATATGATGATCTGTATGCTGGTCGTATAAGTGAAAAGAGTCCAAAGTTGCCGAACAGAAACATCATGTGTTACGTTTCCGGTAGAAAACACACTTGGCCTGCGATTGATTGGTGTTGCAATAGAATGCTGGAAAATGGTGACTCTTTAGTGATTGTTGCAAGTATCAAACCCCAAGGAAGATCACTCACGAGGTTTGTTAGAAGACACGTTGATTGGGCTACTGGGATCGAGTCTGGTTTAGGTAATGTGACTGAAAATAAAATCCGCAACTCGCCAGAATGGTGTCAAGCTACAGCTGAAAACATCATGAAATACTGTTTATCCGTCCTCAATCCTAAGAGAATCGTCAAGATTTCAGTCGAATTGTGTGTAGGATCCAGCGAGGAGGTTTTGAGTGACATGTTTGCATTATACCAGCCAAATCTTGTTGTCACTGGTACGAAGCCTGCCAATAACCCTCCCACCAAATCATGGGCGACCAAAAGATTGACCGACAGACTAGTTTCTTCTTTGCCAGTTCCCACCATCATTGTTCCATCTAAAAACATGGGTAGGTTCGAAAAGAAACTGTTCAATGTGCTTGATGAACGAATGGAGCTCATAAATTCCGGCTACAAGAACGTGGATATTCAAAGAGACGAGATCTTGGAAAAACTGGACAATGTAGGCATCTATTCTCTAGAGGATCAGCATAAGGTCATCATCGAAAGTGGCTCGAGAGATGCAGCAATTCAGAAACAGCTCAATGAGGCCATTAGAGAAAAGGTTGATCAGATCAAAGACCACGACCAAGAGCAAAGAGCAGAGGAATGTGCTGCTGAAAGTGATAGTGAAAACGATGATGAAGTCTCTGTCGATTCTCAGGAGCCAGCGTCTTTCCGTCCGCCTACTAAGCCCGATGTCAACGTGGAGCTCAAGCGGATGGAGCTCGAATACCAGCTCAAAGTCTACAAACAGTTTGAAGAGTTTGAAAATGCCCCAATCAATGAGAACTCGTTCAAAGACCGTCTATGTATTGTGCTAGATGCGGCCAGTAAATACGGCAGAGAGTTAGCTGAAGCCGCCAGTAGCAGCACCGACACACACGCGACCAAGGTGTACAGAGATTTCATAGGTGCGCCGGAACTCACGCGGACAAAGTCCATGGTTTCTGAAAACACCAATACCCAGACAGACAAGGAGCTTCAGGACGCAATGATTGCACAATACAAGCGCAGACAGCAATCATTAGCAGCAGAAAAGGCCGACAAAGGTTCCGGTGCAGGTTCCGGTGCTAGGAAGGTGCCTCCAAAGATCAGGATCTCTCATTTAGATTCTTCACCATCACTTTCTTCACGCACTTCAGCTGGAGATGCACCAAGTCTCGTTCATTCGGTTAGCCATCCTGAACTCTCACTCAACTTAGCTCCATCCAAGCCGAAAAAGAAGCGTTCTTTTTTTGGTCTCTTCAGTAAATAGAATTCCTGTATACTATATATTTATGCCATAGTGAAATAGTAATAATATCATGAGCACATAAAAAAAGATGTAGTCTAGCCATCATCACTTATTAACCAGCAATATCAATGGAGATCCCGGAGTCGCTTTTGATGAAGGCCTCAACGAGCCACGCAAACGATCTTGCCGATCAGCCGGTCCAGGGCCAAATCATGGACAAATTTATGGAGAAATTGGTGCAGATGGCGCTTCCAGTGGGGACCAATGTAGCTAATAATGTCAAGTTGGAGTCAATTGTGCTGGAAAGAATCGAAATGCAGAAGAGTAGGCCTGCTCTCAGTATTCCAATTATGTCTCGCAACTCTATCATGCTTTTACAGCGTCTCAGCTATCCTTTTGAGCTGATTGATGACTGTATTCGTGTCATCAATTGGGTAGATCCATTGTGGAATTTGACCCTGGGCTTGATCTTCACCTTGATCATACTCAAGCCAATCAATTTGGTCACAATTCCCTTGGGCTACGTTTGTTTCAAGCTAATCGTTCCCGCATACACCGCCAAAACAGAGGGAACGTATGTTGAAACTAAACCCATCAGTGAGTTCAGTAGAGAATTTCTACTCAATGCAACGGATTTGCAGAACCACATGTTGTTATACGTGGACACGTGGGATGCAGTGCTGAAGGTTCTTAAAAAGACAGTTCTTTTCAGAGACGAACGGTTGACATGGATCCTGTTTATGACCTTGCTCATGATGATTGTGTGTCTAGAAACGTTCGGTGAAGGGGTGATGTGGTTATGTGGTCCTGTGTTGAAGCTAGTGTTGACTTCGGTGCTGTGGTGTAGTCTCATCTTCTTGCATCCTCAATTGAGATTGAAATTTCTAACGAGAATCCATGACGAAGAGTTGAGGCTGAGAACATTGTCCCTGTTGAACACTCTAGATGATAAGCTTTCAAAGGACATTGATCCCAACTTCACGCAGACTCGAAGTGAAAAAACCGTTTCCAAATTCCAAGTATTCGAACTATACATCTTCAATACCCACACAAATACTTGGCAGTTTGTTTCCTTTACTAACAGCTCGTACCCGGTCAATAGCCATATCAGAAAAAACAACGTCAGCTTTCCAGGTGCAGAAAGTCTAGTAGGTGTTCAGCCACCTCAGGGGTACCAATGGTTCAACACGGAAACTGAACCCGACTCATCAGAAACCTCCACAGATGGTGATGTCGTCAAAATGGCTAAAGATGGTAAGAGACGACAAAGTTTCAACAAAAAAACAAACGTTAGCATCACCCACGAATTCCACGGCATTATTCGTAATGGTTGGTTCCTGGATATGGACCCCCACGGCTGGGTCAGTCGCGATTTGCTTGATTCTGTTGTCTCTATTGATGATGACACAAAATGGGTCTATGATCTTTCAAGTGAAGACGGAGTCCAAATTAGGCGCAGAAGATGGGTCAGATACGCTCTTTTCAATCCTAAAAATGAGAATGATGATGAAGTTTCCGATTCAGATGCTGAGTCTGTTTTAGAAGCCCAACTAATGGAGCACTTCGCTGCTGAGCAAGATTGAAACTACACTTAAAAAATATTTAACACAAACTTTTCAGTCGTGGCCAGAGTCAAATTAGTCACATTGTCATACTTTGCTTTTCATAATGAGTTCAAAACCAGATCCGAAAAAGAGTTTCATTGCTGGTGGACTTGCAGGGGCCATTGAGGGTACCATCACTTATCCCTTCGAGTTTGCCAAGACTAGATTGCAGTTGGTGAACAAATCAGCCCAACCGGCAAGTAGAAATCCATTGGTGTTGATTTACACTGTTGCGCGTACTCAAGGGTTCACCTCACTCTATGTTGGTTTACCAGCATTTGTGGTAGGTAACACTGCAAAGGCATCCGTCAGATTCCTTGGGTTTGATGCGATCAAAAGAATGTTATCGGACAAAGATGGAAACTTGTCAGGTCCTAGAGGTGTTTTGGCAGGTCTTGGTGCAGGGTTACTTGAATCTGTGATTGCAGTCACCCCATCTGAGGCCATCAAAACCGCTAAGATTGATGATAAACAGTCCCCAAAACCAATGTATCAGGATGGGACAAAGGGTACCATGCGTCTTATCAAAGATTTAGGTTTCAAGGGTCTTTACAAAGGTCTTGTACCAGTTGCAATGCGTCAAGGTGCCAACTCTGCCGTCAGATTGGGCTCTTACTCTCATATCAAGGGTCTTTTACAAGACTTAACAGGTACTCCAAGAGATAAGCCATTGAGTGGTCAAATGACTTTCCTGTTAGGTGCATTTGCAGGTGTTGTTACTGTTTACACAACTATGCCTATTGATACAGTCAAGACTAGAATGCAAGGTATTGGTTCCGAATACAAGAGTACCCTTGATTGCTTTGTCAGAGTCGTCAAAGAAGAAGGTGTTTTAACTCTTTGGAGAGGCGCAACTCCACGTTTAGGTAGATTGATTTTATCCGGTGGTATTGTTTTCACAGTTTATGAAACAGTCATGGAGATTCTCAAATAAGGGTTCAGAGTCGGGGTATATAAAACTAAAAACACATATACATAATTAAATAAAATACCTTTAGTTAATTCAAACAACTGTAGAATGCTCTGGTGGGTTCATGACTTGGTACTCTAGCTTTTTAACACGGTAAAAATCCCACAACGCTCTCAATGCAATCAAACCACCACCAACTATTAGCAGATAAGAAATCGCCACTTGTGGATGAGTTCCAGCAGGATCTTTTAATATTTGACCACCACCAAGAGATGACTTGAAGCTGTCCAAATGATCTTCCAGCGCTTGTATATCAAAATCAACTTGAGAAGGATTCTTAGGGACCCACATACTCATGCGGTCACGTGACGTGTCAACTTCGGATTTAACTGGTAATGAAGCTAAACCTAAATTGACTAGCGAAAAGCAGAGACCGAGTTGAGAACCGGCCTTGGACCCATGCGACGTATGTAGTAAGTAGGTTACGACGAATCCGACGAATTGGAACATGGACGAAACGACGGCTGTCCAAATGACACTAATTAGAGATCCGACTGGGAGACCATCAACGTAGATTTCATCACCCCACGCATTTTGAACTTGGGATTCCCAGTAAGGTGGCACTGGGTCCTCTAGAGTTTCGTTATATGATGGAAGCTGTGTTTGTGGTGTGCTGGAAGAAGCCGAAGGTCTAGCGTCGAGATTAGTGAACACACCGTCAGTTGTTTCTATTGAAACACCAGATGTTGGCGGATCTATACGGTGCCATTCTGAATGAGGATTTATGTGACGAAGAAGCGGGGCGTGATCCCAGATGTGACGAATTTGCTCCATGCTTACTAAGAAAGAAGAGGCTTACTGCTAGAAAAATATGTTTCAGGTGAGATAGCTACTGGGCGGACAAAAAGTTACTGGGAAAATAAAATACTGCGAAAATAAAAAATACGAAGTGAATTTTTCCTAGGGTCCTAGTAAATTACTGGGAAACTATTGTCGAAGAAGGAAACAATAAAATATGGTGCTAGGGGAGTGAAATAGAGTTTTCAACAACTGTAGCTTGATGTACATAGTTTCATTTTATTATACTTACTATACCTTACTACACTTTGGTAATTTGCTAATACACATTTAAAATTGTTACTTCTCACCTCCATGCAAACTTGATGATCAAATTTCCGTCCTGTAAGCGAGCACCAGCAGCAAGACTTCCACCGCGCATTCTTCTTTCCATTACTTGTCTTAACCATCTTCTCACATTTTCCTGCTCGCCAATGATTTGTGCATTGGCCCTTTGCAATCTTTCCATTTGTTTTGCTCTGTTCATCTGTTGTTTCATTGGAACTTCAATACTGTGCAATGATTCTAGGTATGGCTCAGTGGCGAGTCCCAAATCAGCCCCACCGGGGAGCGTTCCATTTGGAACAGGCGTTCTAAATGTCGAGGGCATGTCATCTAAATCAGGCAGAACAAACCCGCCTCTGCGACCTCCGCCACGATTAACTGTTCTCTTCTTTCTTCTCAACTCTCTCTCACGTTCTTTAATAATCTTTTCAAATTGATCCAACTCCAATTCTTGAACATTCGTACCATAATTACCCATATCTGTTTTTGGTCTGAAAATGGAATCAAGCGGTCCAGTGTTGATGTACGGTTTAAGATCCTCTGACAGTAAATTTGTTCCATCCCATTTGTAGCCAACTATGTATAACGATTTTATGAAAGTTTGGCATTGTTCAATCATTGAGTGAACTATTGCAGTGTTGAATTCTAGAGGTAATGCTAATTCTTCACACATGTTATCAGCAAATTCGGCCACCATCTCATATGTATTCGAGAGAGACCATTCGAATTTGTCATTAAGTTGGTTATTGGCAATGGTGATATTTAAAACCACTGGTATACGCACATCTTGTTGAGATCTTTCTTCAATGAGATCGGGAACTGCTTTATATTCATCAAGTTGGTCTTTAATACTTTGATAGATTTTCCTCGTGACTGAATCTTTGTTTCCGCTGATTTTGAAATCTTCAATCATCTGACTCGCCATATCCATGATCACACTGTCATCAGTATCGTTCAAATCCCAAATCAATGTGTCGTTTAATTTGAAATTGTCTCTATCTATGTCGAACTCTAATCTGATGGGAACCATCTGGTACATACAAGACGTTGGATGGGGAACGACGGGGTTACCCATTTTGCTTTGATGAGGATAGACTATGGTAAGCTTATTACCTGTTATACCATTACCGTAACCTGAATAGCCTGGACCCCACATGGAATTTGAATTTATATCTGGTTTGGATATCGACTTCATTCTTGTTAATTTAACGTTTTCATAGTAATTATAAGTTTTTATCATATTTTGCAAGATTTGATCACTCAAGCCTGACTGCTTACTGTTGCAACGATTTTGATATGACTTATCCTTTGTTATCATTGATTCGTACAGTTTCAAAGAAAGTGGAATAACAGAATCAGCATCAGTATCTTGTCTATTTTCAAGTCTTCTGGACCATTCATGTGTGTCTTTCATTTGGTTACCCACCAACTCCTTATTGATTGGGATCTCATTGGGTATTTGAATGATTCGCTTTGGTGGCAACGTTGATGGTTGTTGAGGAAGAAAAACTGGAGCTGGAACAGGAACTTGTTGTTGCATTTGTGGAGTAACTCCATTCTGAACCATTTGACCTGGATAACTGCTGTGTCCTGAAGGTGATACATTTGCCATAGCTTGATGCATAGGCTGCTGTTGATGTTGGTGATGAACTTGCATTTGTGTTTGTTGAATTGCATGAGGAATCTGATGTTGATTGATGTACGCAGGCTGGCCCATTTGCTGTCCAAGATTATTGTATTGGCCTTGAACGTGATTTTGCCCCATTGGCCTGGACGATGGTTGTCCTATAGCTTGCTTGCGTTGTCTTTCAATTGTTTGAATGAAAACACGCAATTGAGGGTTTCTGTTAAGAGTTTCCGCCCGTTTTTCCGGATCCATTTGCATGAGCATTTGCATTATTTGTTGGGGTGATGGTCTCTGAGGAGCAAACCCCCCATTGGGGGCACCTGGAGCGTTCATTGGTGAAAAGGAAAGAATAAACAAGAGGGTGGGTGAAATATTTCAAACGTGATTACGTAACAAACCCATTTTTGCTCAGCAACATATTCTTATGTGTGCCAAACTTTTAAGTGGTTCAATTTTGGAAGTGCAAGCTCCTACAATATCAACAAGTGTATATTAATCTATATAATGTTACACGTCAGAATGTGAGTCCATTTCAGCATCCTCCATGTCCTGATCTTCATCTTCCAGTTCTTCGTCTTCATCTTCCAGTTCTTCGTAATATTCAACTTCTTCATCCTCCTCTCCGTTGGCGTGACCGTTCAGACTGCCTTCGTATCTTTCAATGTCTCTGATCACTGCAACACGTTGAGTGACAACACCCATCTTACCCTTTAAAGCGAGTAGAGATTCCAAGTTAGCTGCTCTATTTTTCAAACTGACTGTGAGTAGCGTGAGCTTGGCCTTAAGATGAGGAACACCCACTATGTAATTACCATGGAACACAAGAAGATACTTGACCCAAATATTGAGATCAAGCGCTTGGAATTTGTTCTTGTAGTTGAGTTCACCCAGTTTATCTAGAAGCTTCATAACGTAGTGAATGTCCAACTTGGCAACGGTTGATCTGATCACAGACTCATTTTGTGCTTTGTCTAAAAGTATGTTGAATGCTTGTGAATCGTTTGTTTTGAGTGCTTGAACAAGGTTCATCGAAAGAGTACCCACCGCAAACTGGACTTTTCCTTGTCCACGGCCGGTTGTGGCGACTGGCTTGATGAGCTTACTTGTTAGTGAGCCGAAATCTTCTTCCTCTTCCTCTTCCTCCTCGTCATCATCCTCTTGTCTTTCATCAATGTCTAATAAATTGTCCGCTGTTCCTACAGTGACACCATGTTCTTTGTATGTTGAGAAAGACGCTCCGTCGGAGTTAGAGATGTGTAGTCTGTTTTTCACTGGCTTTAATCTTTGTAAAACAATATCTTGCTTCGATTCTTGATCCCAAGACACCTGGTCAAAGAGAAAGTACGATTCATTTTCAAAGTATGACAGAGTAACGTTAGTACCATTGAAAGTGAACGTATCCAATGTGCCCTGTGATAGAATCATCTTGTAATCAGGTTGACGAGTAGCCACGAGAGTTTGTCTTCTTCTCTTTGTTGATAACTGTTGTGGCTGGACCAATGGGTCTCTGAAAACTTCTAATTGACCCTTTTCATTAAGAGCAATGAGAACAGATTGATTTGAATGGGCTTGATAGCTAAAGTAAGTACAAACGTCGCCCAATGCAAAGATAGATTTGACCTTTGGAGTTGAAACATCACTAATGTCAATAGCGTTCACAAATCTATCACCCTTGGCGGAAACAAAAACTGTGGAGTTGACAACTTCTAAATGTACACATTGGTCAACAAACAAATTGAGCTGACTCAAGAGTTCCTTGTTTACCAGGTTGTAGACGTATAATGCATTGGAAACCAGCACAAGTTCACCAGACTTTGTGATAGACATTTTAGACACAGGCTCTAAAATAGTTTCGATTTTCCAATCGTCGACTAAATCCAGATGTCCATTGTTGACTATGTAATGATGAAGACGATTGTTCGAGTCGATTATGTAGACATTGGTAGTTCCATTGATATCGAGAGAAATGAGATCCATACCAGATCCAGAGCCTTTTAGGTTAATTTCGCTATTTTTGAGCCCCAGATTGGCATCTACAACCCAAAAACTATCACTGTTATCAAATAGAAGACATAGAATGCCTTCACTAACCCATTTCACCGCTGAAACAGATAAAGACCCAGGAATATTCAATCCTGGAGGGACAGATGCGGATGTATTCAAGGGTTGAACACGTAGTAAAAAGTGGTCTAGCGCTCTGTGGACATATGCCTTACGCTGCACTGGTGCAGAATCAAAACTGGACCCCACAAGTGACGTACTGTCGACGTTCATTTTGCAATTGTTATAAAACTTTTCACTTGAGAAGAAAAAAAAATTTAGATTTCCCAAAAGGGAAGAAAGAAGTGAAAGATGCAAAGTTTTAAACATTTTAGACACATTTTACAAGTTTTTACGTACTAAGTGCACTCAAGACAATTTTGTTGTTTACATACTATTTTTTTGCACGTTTTAGACCCATTTTAAAAATGGTTTTCATGAGCACAAACACAAATTGCACAATAGCAAGCCCTCTAAAAGACCTTTTCGGATACTAATAAAACTATTGTAATGCTCTCAATTTTGGCTCTGCACTCATACCATTATCTTTCATTTATTCCAACCTGATATTTTTTTAAACCCATCTTTTTACCAACTAATGAACTTACGTAAGCCACGCACAACGCAAATTATACACACTCAAAAACAACTTGTTTATCAACTTTTTAATGGACGGCGAGGACATTTCCCTGCCCAAGGCGACAGTGCAGAAGATCTTGACAGAGATTCTTCCAAGCGACATTTCTTTCACCAGGGAAGCGAGAGAAGCACTCGTCGAATGTCTCGTCCAGTTTGTAATGATTGTAACTACGGAATCCAATGACATTGCTGACGGGGACTGTAAAAAGACGATTTCTACGGACCACGTTTTGCGTGCGGTGCAAGAGTTGGGTTTTGGTCAATACTTGCCCATTTTAGAGCAATATGTCGATTCCTGTAAGGTTTCATCAAAGGCCAAGGCCAGTAGACGTGAAGATAAATTTAAAAAGTCTGGTATGACTGAAGAAGAGTTGTTGAAGGTGCAACAAGAGTTGTTTATGAAAAGTAGGAATAAGTTGAAGGAAGAAGAGTAGAAGTTGGTCAGTGGTGCTTGTTTGTAATCTTATAGTTGCGAGTGTATATTAGAATCAGTTACGTATTAAGTAAAGTAGAGTAATAGATTAGCATTGTTTTACATTGTATAAGTGGCGAGAGCTTAGGATCGCTATATGTTTATGCGAGACTTGACCACTTCTAAAACGTTGACTTCGTCAAGTCTGGTCTCCATGTTGATCTCATCGTATTCTTCATCATAAGCAACCTCACGTTCTTCATCGTCAAATTCACCGTTTTCAGTCTTCATCAGCTTCATTCTATGGTTAATGGCCTTTTCCAAGCGTGCCATCAAAACCATGATCAGTTTAATGATTTCTCCTCTCACATTTTGATCGATATTTGGATTGGAAATAAGTGAACATAATCCAATCGTCGCTAATTTGATGTCAAAAACAGTGACCCACGTTCCTTCATTAACTAGACTTTGTAATGATGTTAGCACAGTGTTTATTTGTGAGCCGAAAAGTGACCAAATGAGTTCATTTTGATAGATCATACCCCCCATAACACATTTCATGTTGAGTTTATTACTGAAAAACTCCTCACCTTCTTCCATTAGTCTGTAACTAGATTGGAGAACTTCTGTAACAATTTGGCTAATGTTTGTGGCTGTTTGAGTCCCTGGTTGGGTTTGTGCACTAGGGTGAATTAACATATGAACAACAACTTGTTGCAAAAATTCAATGAATTCAAAGTCATCTTCGTCCCATTGAACTCCTCGTTGGCTGACTGACCAAAGAAGAACTTCATTCATTTTGTTGAAATCATCCTCTGTGCCATACTGGTAAACAGATTGATAATAAAGCTGATACAAGTCAGGATAATCAACGCCAAAATTCTGGAAACTGGATGAAACAATGTTGAAATTCAAAACCTGTTTAGTAATGTAGTTTATCGTTTCTAAAACTTCCATGGATTCTGCAATCAAATCCAAAATACCATTACTGAGAACAATGTCCATGATAGGTGCAATCTTGGAATTGATATCAAGAACACTATGTGAATCATTTATCGATATGATGATTGTTATGAAGTTGTTCATGATTGTGACCAGTTGGTCAAGTGACTGTTGTGATTTCGTCTCTTCATAATCGTTTTGATAAATAGACATGAAGTTTCCGGCCAATTTATCGATCAATTGTAGATTGAACGGTTTGATTTCATCAGAATGGTGTAAAATCAATAAGTCAATCAACTCATAAACAATTTCCAATGGATAAGTTGAGCTGATTTGTAATAATATTGACATTGTTTCAATGACATCATAATTGAGTCGCTTGAAAATGGCCAATTTAATGCTAGAAATTAACAATGGCAATGGCAAATCAATTGAGATCTCAATCTGGATCCCGATATCTGTAACATATGTTAATAATTCATAAATGTAACAGCGTAACCAAAGCCTATCTTTACAAGTGATGGCAGAATTAATATCCATAACTATTTGAATACACTCAGCTAATTGATTTGAATTCAGTTTCGAAACCAAACAAATTAAGATGTTCAACCCGCAAACAATCATCTTGTCATCTAATGTTCCGAGAAGTTCGCTCACAAGGTACAACAATGGGTTCAGGATCTCCTCGTCGTTGTTAATTAATAATTTGATAAATTGTTGGTAAATGGTGTCACCATCATTGTTCAAGTTGTTAATGAATGTAAGAGGATCATCTTCAAAATCTTCCACTCGGCCTTCACCTATTGCACAGTTCGGAATAATTAATGAGTTTATGATTGTGTTCATATGGGGTTTAATCTGGCTTGCATAAATGTCCTTATTTAGAACTGACAACATTAACAACTGAATAAACTGGAACGAAATTTTATCATCTTTGTTATTTAAACATGTTGAATAATTTGCCAATAACTGAGACAATATTTGGCTAATGAGGGTATTCTTAATGAAATTCAAACATTGTGGATCTATTTTCGAGTTGGGTCCTTTTTTAACTAGATTCAAAAAGAATTTGATCCCCCATTTGGTTATTTTATCGTTTGATGAATTCAAGTTATTCAGAACAAAATGAGATAGATAATTCAACTCTTGCTCATTTGCCAAGCTTTGGGGTATCGTAATCACTGTGAGGTAATGATAAAGTTTAATCAATTGATATACGATAATTGAGAGAATGGCTTGATCACTTGTATTGAAATTTGAGTCGATACCATACTTGAGCCAAGGAATGAAGTTGGCTGTTACTTGTTCCATAAAGCCAACACTTTCAGTGTTGAACCTGTGACGCTTGATGATCGATTGCAGTATAAGTATGTTCAAATAAAAGTCGATCGGTTTGTTGTTAAGCTGGCAGAGTTGATGTGAAACGGCTAGTAACATCGATTGAAGCGATGTCGGATTTTCAGTTTCGTTGCCTAGCTCGTATGCTTGAATCAAATTCATTGTATCCAACAATTGATTCAGAATCAACAGAGAAGGTCCACTGAATGGACTTCCAAATGGAGTTTCGTCTTCGAACGCCATTAATGTCTTGCAAAGCCCGTTTTTGATCTCCATTTTGATCTCATTCGACATGTAATTAGGTGAAGATTGATCCTTGATAAACCATACCGCTCTAATCCGTGTCTTTATGATGGTAAAAATCAAAACATGCACACCCACATCTAAACCAGCAGTGGATAATAGGGGTACCAATTGAGGAAAAAGCTCTGAATTTGGTATCGATTTGACCATCGATTCCGCCTCTCTTCTTAGAGCGTTATCCGAGTCCAGACAATGCCTCAACAGGTCGAATATTTGCATTACAAGCTGTCTGGTTAATGAGAGAAGAGGTTGAAAAAATTATACATATGTCTATATAAAGAGAGAGAGCTTAAGAATCCATCTTTGATTTTAAAACACTCATCAAGGCCTTTGTTTCTTCTTGGGTGAATGTGATTCCCTCATCGTGAAGCACTTGTCCCAATTTTTCCATTTCCCCTCTCACGCTAGGATTAGCTAGAAGCGCCATTTGGGCCATCAAAGATCCGTTTGTTGGTCCGGCAGCAGAGACGGCGGCCTGAACGGCCTTCAATTGCGTCAAGACTGCTTCGTTGGATTTCAAACGTTGAACAAGTGCGATTGCTTTGTCCTGTGTGGAGTTGAAGCGCAAGGCACTGCGTGAAAAGGCTCTGACTGCGCGGATCTGTCTGAACATTGTGAAGAAAGAAGTTTGACAAGAGTGAAGGAAAGAAAATGAAGAGAAGAAAGAAAAAAATTGGAGGTTGATGTAGTGTTGAGAGTGACAGGACATGCTTTCTAATTGTAGCAATGCACTTCTTCAGCCTGCTGGACATTGCAAAACATGAAAAAGACTCTTGGTCACGTGACCGGTCACGTGACCAAGATGAAAGGTGTCTTATTTCGGTCCAGGCGCCGTTCTGATCTCCAAAATTTCCGCTACAGTCCCGTCCAGAGAGCTACCCCTAGACACACTCACAGTGCTTGCAATCTTGGATTTCGGAAATTGCGACATTTTCAACTCAGCATTTTTCCACTCTTGTTTCTCTCGGACTTTATTCTAGTAATGAAACTTCTATATGTGCATTTTCGCCGGCTCAAGCGGGTGATCTTTTGCATAGTCATACTAATTCTGTTTGTTGCTACACTTTGGCTTTTTCCGGGCTTTTCATCCCATCTAGAAGGCCTCGGATGGTTGAAATCAGCCTCTTTCAGTGAAAATGCGCCAAGACTTGTTGAATTTATATCCAATTTTGCTAATAACGGAACAACGTGGAAGCTGTCGCAAAAGAGAACACATCACGATGAAGTTACAGTGCAACCAAAGTCATATCTTGAAATGCGCTCCAAATACCATCACCATGATCCGAGGATATCACTCGCAGCGGCTATCCATTTTCTATCACAAGACAATAACAAGGAAACCGGATTTCCCTTTTCCTGGCAGGATTGGGTGGATTTGGCTTCTCTAAACCCATTCCTCGAGACAAAGCCAACATGCGAAGACTTCCTCAGTCAAGGTTTGAACTTTCCAAATGGTCAAACAAGTTCTCAACCTTTTGATGCTAGTGAATGCATGGACGACGCTGAGTTTTTGGATTCTGAGCTGGGCAAAGAGCATTATGCAGATTTGCTACCAGGTTTCAACTTCCAAAGCTGGATGTCCACTAAAAAGACGTTCGTAGAGAAATTCATCTTTGCCAAGTCTCTAGTTCTTTCAGGTTTGAGGGTTCCTAGTAAGATGATTTTTTTGACTGACAACGATGGCTTCATTGAAGTAAAACCTCGCGTGGGTAAATCTATGACCAAATCCGGGATTCTTAGCGCTTATTTTGAGTCCTTGGAATCCATCGACGGCAGTGTTACTGTTAATGCATTGAACGAATTCACGAAATTCAGTCAAACCGTTAAACACACAAAGGCTAAAACGCCAATGGGCTCCACTCACCAGTTGAGTGAAGACGATTTTCTTCTCAATCCAGATTACCCATTCACTAATCCAGAATTTGGTGAATCCTTAAAATACAGTGAACATTATGATCCTGATGCGGCTCCCAAGTATTTCCATGAAGTGAATATAAAGTTCCCAGCAAAGTATCGTGGTCATCGTCTTATTGAAGATGGTGGACATTACGATTACAGATTCTTCAATGGTTTCTTATCGGAAATTCCTGAATCGATTTTCAAATCTCATTCACCTGCCTTTGATCCTGTGAATGGCTATTCATACCCAGAAAATACCAAATCAACTCCCGAATTTAACTATGATTCAACTGAAAAACGTCGCAAGATCATCCTATCGCATTTGATTCACACCTTGTCAAGTTTCACTTACGAATCCAACCATCCTACCATCTTAGCTCATGGCTCGCTTCTTTCCTGGTATTTCAATGGACTTTATTTTCCATGGGATAATGATTTCGATGTTCAAATGCCTATAAATACACTCCTATCTTTCTGTGACAAATTTAACAACTCAATGGTGTTCCAAAACCCTGCTTACGGTTACGGTAAATACTATCTAGATTGTTCCAGTTTCTTAACGCACAGGAAAAAGTCTAATGGAAACAACAACATCGATGCAAGATTTGTCGATATTGATTCGGGGTTATTTGTAGATATAACTGGATTGGCAGTGAGCTCAGAAATACTGCGTATTAAAGATTGGTCAAAGTTGAGTCCAATTTTGGGTAACAATGCTTATGAAGAATATCCAAAAGCAAAACCAATGGTTGTGAAACCCGGTACTAAGGCACATCTGAAGGACATTGACCCCGAAGCTGATAAATCGTTTGCCAATGGACAACGTCCGGAAATTTCAGAAGCCACTCTTGATAAGCTACCAAAAATAGAAGAACCAGTGGTTAACACAATGGAATATCATAATTTCCATAAAAAGTACGGTATTGTCAACTGCCGTAATCGTCACTTTTACTTAATAGATTGGTTTAAGGATCTCAAGTTGACTAAATTTGAAAACGGTCCAATTTGGGTCCCATCCTCCCCCGAAAACATTATAAGAATTATTAAAGATGAATATGGAGATGGATCAATGGACAAACAACATCATGATAACTATATCTTTTCTAAAGAACTGAAAATGTGGGTTCCTGCAATGACAGTTTACATGGGATGTAGAGACGTTGCGCTTGATAAATCAATAATGGCTGATTTAAGCCAAGTTTTGGACAACAAACAAGTCAAGCGTAATGCAAAAAAGAACAAAGCAGTCAAGTCTCTTCTTGGTGTTCAAGTTCTGAAATGTTTTAACCATGATCCAAGTGCTGTTTTGAATAAGATGACTGAAAATGGTGTGCAAAACTTGTTAGATGCTGCCGAATTCACTCAAGCCCAGCTTGCCCAGCAAGCACTGGAAGCAAATGTTAGAATAACAAACAATAACAAAATTCCGTATTTGAATATAGTTGAGGAGCTAGCCACTATCATTCAGCCTACAATGGACCATCAATTGGAAATGCAAAAATGGTTTAGATCCGGTTGGAGATGGGGGGATAACATTTTCACAAAAGATTCACAAACAGATATTCTTGAAAAAACTGCTCCATTAAGAATTTCTATGCTTGACTATTTGATAGAAGTGGACCGATGATGATAGTTCAAAGTATTTACATTGTATATTCTCTGAATTTTATTAACAGTTACATAAAGTTTTGCTTTATTCACCTAATTTCATAAACAAACAAATAAAGTGAAACACCACCACCGAGTACAAAGACTCCAAGCAAACCAAATAAACAATAAATATCCCATTGGAATGAATTTAGCTCAAAACCAAACGTGGACAAAATAACAGCTCCAGGGACTTCGATTTTGAGTCCATACTTTTCTTCCCTCAATACAAGTCCATTGACTTCATTGATGGCTAATAGTTCATATGCATAATGGAATATAGATACTGATTTAATTATCTTTAATCCTTGCGGAATGCTATCTTTGTTTATGAATAAACCGGAGAATAACAATGAGAATAATAAGATCAAAACTGTGATCATAGTAGCAGAAGCAGAGTCTTTCATTAAAATCCCTATCATCAAGACTTCCATTGACGTGACAAGATTGAACAAGATAATAACTCCAATACAATTCCAAAACTTGTAACCATCCATGTTCAATCCAACCAATGGGTAAATGATGGCAACAAGAATGACTGGTGGAAAAAATCGCAATGGGATAACATCATAGAGGATCTTGCAAATATAGTAACTTATTGGATGATAATAGTTATTACTTCTCTCCCTTAGGAAAACAATTCTTTCTTGAGAAAATGAGTTCAAACCTGTCAATGTACTGAACCCAAAGAAAGTCAACAAAAAGAAGAACAGTCCAAGTCTGTTTTGGAACCCACTAATATCGTTTTGAACATCATAGTAAAGATATGAGCAAAATCCGCCTATGATCAAAGATAGGGCATAGTTTCCAAGTAACAATTTAGGGTTTCGGTATGAATTTTTGAAAGTTCTTGACGACAAAATAAACAGCTGCTGAATGAAGCCGGGTTTGGACATGTTTTTATCCATTTCAAAGAACAAATCTGTATGATCTCTGTTAGCTATCAAAGTTGTGATTTCATTCTTAACTCCATTGTAAACGTATGAATTTTGGTAAAGCTGAGCCAAATTCTTATCGTTACTAGTAAGCACCAATTTTGGTGGATGCAAAGAAGTAATCAAATCATCTCTATGACTGGCATAATGTGCCCACTCATCAGTGACAGTGATGGTGGGGTTCTCGTGTGTGTGGTCATGGTCAACATCTTCGCCGACTAATTCCATTTCAACTTTTTCATTACTAATATCGATCAAATAGTCTGCAATGTTGTAACCTTGAGGGACCATAAATCCATTTGATGCAAAATAATTTGAGCATTCGCTCATTGTGCCAGAATAAAGAGTATCACCGTGTGACAAGAGGATCAATTTGTCAAACAGTGATACAATGTTGGATCTGGGTTGGTGAATTGTAAAAATGATAGTTCTCTCGTAGTCTCTAGCAAGTTTCACTAAACATTCAACAACATTAAAGGCATTGTAACCGTCAAGGCCAGAAGTCGGCTCGTCGAGAAACAAAATAGACGGCGATGTTACTAGTTCACACGCAATGGCCACACGTCTTTTCTCCCCGCCAGAAATACCGCGTTCAAAATCAGACCCAATTATCTGATCTTTAATGTGCGAAATCTTCAATTCATTCAAAATCTGTATGACTTTGGCTTGTTTTTCGTTGAAAGACATTGACTTGGGCAATCTTAGCAATGCTGAGTTCAAAACTGTTTCATAAACGGTTAACGTTGAAATCATGATATCGTCTTGGTTGACAAAACCAATTCTGTTCTGATAAATATTAAAGTCGCTCTTGGAAATGAGTTTTTTCCCATTGATATAAATCGATCTTTGGGTGTAACCTGACTTTTGCTTTCCCGCAAGAATGTCCAATAGAGTGGATTTACCTGCACCTGAAGATCCCATTATGGCCATACATTCGCCTGGTGAAACGCTTCCAAATGCATTGTTTAAAATTGGCTTTTCTTTGTAAGTGTAAGACACTTCATCGAACGCTAAGGTAGCTTTTTTGTAGTTTTCCAAGAGCGAGTTGATGTGTGCTGAGCCATTTTGGTCGTCTTCGCTCAGCATTACCGGTTTCACAAACAATGCAGAATTCTTAACCTGAGTGCCAAGTAACACTAGCACGGTAACCAAGCCAGCAATAACCGAGAAGATTTTGGTCAAATCTATCAAAGTGAACTTCTTCTTTCCGGGAAAGTCGAAGTCAGGAATTTCGCTCTTATGAAGACATTCACCAGACTGACACTTTAAATTGATGTGTGGGTCCCCAAAGACAGAGCTGATCAATTCATTCATTGCAGGCTCGCTGAATTCACAGTTCATGTCCTCTAAATCGCACACAAAGTCTGCTGGACCCTGAATTTCGTGAGTCAAAAAGTCCGAGATGTCGATCGAGCCATTCTGACCACAGAGCATTCTGTCCGGTAAACACATGCATTTCGCACTATTACAGGTGTAATGTGTGGAATTTCCATTGAGATCATAATTGAAAGAACAGTCGTTCAAGTCGCAGTAGAAACTCTCATTTTGATCTACCCAAAACTGAAAATCGCAGGCCGCAGCTGTCTTGTTACAGCTGAAAGTGACTTGAGGTATTTTACCGTCTAGAATGTCCAAAATCTTGCTATTAGTCACGTCACAAACCTGATGCAAGTTAGAAACAATCAATCCGGACTTGTAACAAGTACCTTTCAAGCCATCAGGAACAAAGGAATCACACACTGAATCTTGAGAACACACATTACAGTTGATTCCAGACCATCCGTCAGAGCAAACGCACTCTTTTTCCTTGGTTCCACGTTTTGGACGATTAGGACCATCGCCAAGACCGCCACAAAGCGGCTGAGAACAGTCGTCGCCGCCAAATCCAGGTATACAGTCGCATCTTCCTGTGAAGACATTGCATTTTGAAAACTGGGTGCATTGAAAGTTGGGCAAATTACAATTAAAACAGGGGGGACACTTATCATCTGCCAGTGGCGTTTGGGCTTGGACTTGACTCCAAAAGAGCGCGGAGAGCGTCCATAATTGCCAGCTGACCATTTTTGATAAGAAGAAATTAGACACGGGGAATGGATAAGAGATTTCAGATCTTGATTTTGCTATTATGAAATTAGCGGGGATGGTAAAGCAGCTACGGCAAAACGGGCAAAACCAATGGATTTGGCGGGGCAATTATAGTAAAGTAATGTGGTTTGGTAGAGAAGGGGGTTTGGGAGTCGATGCCCAGTGGCTTTTGAATTTTATATTTCACATTTATCAGTTTAGCGGGGCTGAAATGGGGAAAGACGTCAAATGAAGAAAACGAATAAATTTGGAAGGTAAATTATAGTATAGCAGAGAAATATCAAATGAAAACGCCTTTAAAAGAGGCTGTCAAGAGGGTATTAAATTTTATATTTTACGTTTATGAGTTTAGCGATGCTTTTAGAGCTTTTATGGCTGAATGGATAATATCATTGCATTAGACAGCTCAATTGTGGTAAGTTCATAAAATATGAGGCAATCATTACGTCAGGAAAGCCATCCAAAGACTTTTACAGTTTTTATTTCGCATTTATACAGCTAGCAAAACCATTAGAGCGACTAGAGCCAAGTAGACAACTACATTGCCTCTAGCAAGCAAACCATAGTAAATCGGATAGATATCAGGCAAACATCCCCCCAGGAAAGCCATCCAGAGACTTTTACAGTTTTCATTTCGCATTTATACAGCTAGCAAACCCACCAGAGCAGCGGGCGTCTAATGGACCACACCATTGGATCCGTCGCACCGATTGTACCAAAGCAATCTACCCTTCAGGCAAATGCAACCTTAAAAGAAGTCGTCCAAAGACTTTTGCGAGTCCTTCTTGATAAGCTCGAGCATCCCGAGGGGCAAAATCGGATTCCCCGCAGCGTCCAATACGTATCTAAATGGCATCTCAGTAGCCTCGAACTTGGAGTAGCGGATTTCAGGGTAATCGATGAACTTGATCCCCTCAAACGGTGTTCCCTCTAGAATCAACTTTGTAGTTCTGACTGCCGTGTCGGTGGTCATCTGAAGTGCCCCAAGCCTTCTAGTGTCGCATCCAATCTTCACCTTCAACTCAGTGGTTCTGTCTCTAGGAGGATGGTCACCGAGAATACCACCAAAGATAAAGTAGTCGAAATCAGCCACATCTGCGGGTTGGAGCTCCACCTCTGCCCTTGGATCGAGCAAACACAATCTGTCCGATGAAATCCCAGCTGGGAGAATCTCGTTCACCTCCTTGGTGGTCCACTGGATGCCCAGATCACGCAAGGCCTTAGGAATATCTTCTTCCCCTGTTCCCTCCGGTAAAGACGTCAAAATCAGATTTTCTTTTCCAATATCCCGAATGATCTGACTATACTCAAGCACCACCCATTGGGTGAACCCCTGTTCCATGTGTTCAATCACGTATTTCATTACTGCCCGGAAGAACTTCTTCACAGATCTGAAGTGAAAAATTTTGATACACCTAGTGACGTAAGCAAATCTGATGACGGGGCAAAATGGGCACCTTAGACCTCCTAGCGAGGCCCACTTTTGTTTCCAGCGATTACTAAGCAATTGAGAACCCCGATTTCAAGTTTTCCAGGCTTTCATTGCGATGACAAATGCTGAGCCGTTCTGGCCCACTATATAAAGGCCAGTCCAGGGAAATTCTTATCAAATTCACTATGGACCACTCTTTCTTCCTCTATATTCAAGTAATTAGTATGGGATATCCACAACCACTTACAGGAGTTGCTAGATTAGTTGCAGAAAACATAGTGACGTTTTCAACACCATTTACAAGGGTCGATAGGATGCAATTTGGGGCCAGAATGACGTTGATCAAGACTGGTGATGATTCGTTCACGATTTACTCCACTGTGCCACATTCAGCAGCAATAGTGTCTCAATTGGACTCATTTTTGCAGGAAAATGGTTTGCTCGAGCTCGACGAGTCGTTTCAGAGCAAAGTGACGTCGATAGTGATTCCAGATTCGCAACACACAATGGCAGTGGCAGGTTGGCACGAGGCTTTAGAGGGTAACGTGGCCGTCATAGGTCCACACCATGTTTCTGAAGCAGTGGAGCCGCTTGTGAGCTGCAAAATCCCGCTCGAAGCGGCCTATAAGTCGCTCTCAGGTTCAGACTTGGTGACATTCGGGCTCTCAAATGAAGACCCGCTTGTGCGGTCGGGAAACTTCAGCTTCATGTACTTCCCAGGCCACGCGAATTTGGAGATTGTGTTGTTGGATCAGCAGGCAAAGACGCTCATGGAGGGTGACATGTTTTTCAATTTCCAGTTGGACAAGAAGAAGAATCCGGATTCAGACGTCTTCAATGAACAGTTTGGCAACAAAGATCCGCATTCCGGGCTTTGGGGTTGGGTCACAAAGAAGGTGTTCACTGACTCCAACTCTTGGTTGCACCATCGCGCCATGGGAGCCGTCTTCAAGGACAAAGCCGGCGTGAAGAGCGGTATCGACGTCATGGTCAAGGAATGGGACTTTGACAAGATCATCCCCTGCCACGGTGACACCATCGACAGAAACGGACTTAAGGTTTGGAAAGACACCTTTGGTTTTCTCTAATTAGGCCTCTGCTCTTGTATAGCTTTCTTTTTATCCTCTTTTATTATGGCAGCTTCACCTCTATACTATGAAATATATCATGAGCAATTTTTCCACCACTATTTCTTCTTACATTAACGTAATGGGAGGCTATCCAGACCCTCTAGGGGGAGCTAGCAGACAAATCAGTGAGAATATCTTTATCTTCTCAGCACCAATGACCATTCTAGGTCTTTTCAACATCGGTTGCAGAATGACCTTGATCAGAACCAGTGCAGACACATATGCAATTTATTCAGCTGCACCATACGTTCCCACAGTGGTGGACTCGTTGAACGAGCTATTGAGGTCCAAAGGTTTAATTGCACAAGATGAGTCCTTTGTGGACAAAGTCACCACTCTCATTCTTCCAAACATCGAACACACTATAGCCGTTCCTGGCTGGCACGAAGCCCTTGTTTCTAGAGGGATCAAACCGAACATCGTTGGGTCCCATTTTGCATACGAGAGAACTGCGGATTTTGTCACTTGCAAGATCCTCAAAACCGAAGGCTCCAAGTCTCTCAGCGGTAAAGATTTGGTTCAATTTGGTTTGAACGAAACTGATCCTTTGGCCACTACCGATAACGTGAAGTTCATGTACTTGCCAAGCCACAAGAACTTGGAAATTGTTGTTTTCGACACTAGAGACAAGGTACTCATGGAAGGAGACGTTTACTTCAACCTCCAGACCGCTAGCAACAAAAACCCAGACTCTCTTCTTTTCAGCGAGCAATACGATGGTGTCGATCCCAACGTCGGGGTTTCCGGTTGGTTTGCTTCAAGAATGTTGGCCAATGGCTCACTGTTCCAGCGCTATCTCCAGCGCAAACTTTTCAGAGACCTAGAGGCACTCAAAGCAGGCATCAAAGTCATGGTCGAAGATTGGAAATTCGAAAAGATCGTTCCTTGTCACGGTGATACTGTAGACTCCAACGGTTCCCAGGTGTTTTCCAAAGCTTTCTTAGAAGCTTAAACGAAGTGTAGCTAAGTTCGCTTCCATAAATGATTTCACGCTTTGCTCTTTTCCCGTCCTGGCTTCATTTTTTCTTTCCGGTTTATATGTCAGCAACTATCATTTAATCAGCTCTGTAAGGTGTGCTTTTTTTTTCAACTGAAACTCGATTCTGGCTTTTTTGTATTTTTGTTCAATCTCCGTCTGTTTTGCTGAGCATGCTGAGCATTTTGAGACGCGTTAAAATTTAACGTTGTTAATCATCAAACACTCCCCAAAGCCCACTCTATTTTTTCAGCAAGATGAGTTCACCAGCTCAAAAGAAGCTGAAACAGTCTAGTTTGCTGTCCTTCTTCAAAAAGGCGCCAAAACCTGTTTTTTCGCCTGAAAAGGACGTTTCACACGACAAAATCAACGGCACAAACTCTTCCCCAGTGAAACATGAGAATCCAACTGATAAAGCTAGGAATTCCAGTCCTGACAGCACTGCAATCAGTGCTAATGAGTTGGCTTTGGAAGCAGACGTTTCAATTAATGGTCAATCTGCTGCTGATGGCCCTGCTGCAGTTGCAAACGTGCCTTCTTCTCCGGTGGTGGACAACAAGAGAAGAGTCAACTATGCAGAAGATTCGTTCAGTGACGATTCAGATGATGAACCAATTGTGGCTAAGAAAAGAAAGGTCAAGGCCAGTAGTGACGACGACGCAGACGGAGATTTCAAAATGGGTTCAGACGATGATGAAGATGACGACAAGATAGACGAATCGAAATTGTCTTTGAAAGATGAACTGACCGATTTGAACGACACTACGGCTGTGGATGACAGTAATTTAGATGACACAACCATCAACTCATCTTTCACTAAAACAGTTGCAAAGAAAGCAGCCAAAAAGACCCATTCTGCAAGCTCCATTCTTGCCTCTTCTAGATCGAAAAAGCCAAGCTCTGCTCTCACTCCTCAGAAGAAATTCGATAAGGAAAACGAAGAAAGATACCAATGGCTTATTGACATCAAAGACGCAGATCAAAGACCTCAAAGTGACCCGGATTATGACCAAAGATCTCTTTACGTGCCTCCTAGTGCATGGAACAAGTTCACTGCTTTTGAAAAACAATACTGGGGAGTCAAATCCAAAATGTGGGACACTGTTGTTTTCTTCAAGAAGGGTAAGTTCTACGAACTATACGAGAATGATGCAGACATTGCGCATCAGCAATTTGATTTGAAACTCGCTGGTACAGGTAGAGCTAACATGAGATTGGCCGGTATTCCAGAAATGTCGTTTGAATATTGGGCTAAAAGATTCATCGACTCAGGTTACAAAGTAGCCAAGGTTGACCAAAAAGAAACCGCGTTGGGTAAGGAAATTAGAGCCAAAAACGGCACAAAAACAGCAAAGGAAACCAAAGTCATCGAAAGAGAGTTGTCTTACATTTTGACTTGTGGTACATTAACAGATGAAGCTTTGTTAAGTGATGAAATGTCCAAATACTGTTTATCTGTTAAGGAAAAAATTAATGAAAATGATAATTCAAGAGAGTTTGGTGTCTGTTTTGTTGACGTTTCCACTGGTAGAATGCATATCATTGAATTCCATGATGATTATGAATGCTCTAAATTAGAAACATTGATTTCTCAAATTCAACCAATGGAAATTTTGACAGAAAAGAATGGTGTTTCTCAGCATGCAATGAAGATTTTAAGATTCAATTCCAATCCTAACGCAAGTTTCAACTTCTTAAAATCTGCAGTTGAATTCTGGGATTTTGAAACTACCTTTGATGAGTTGAATAATGGCAAATATTACGAAGATATCAGTGATATGCCCCAAATTTTAAAAACATACTATGAAACAGAAAAACAATTGGCTTTTTCGGCCTTTGGTGCGCTTTTATGGTATCTCAAATCCTTGAAATTGGACAACAATGTTATCACCATGAAAAATATTGAAGAATACGATCCATTCCATCCAAAGTTACTAAACTCTTCGATGAGACTTGATGGTACTACGTTACAAAATTTGGAAATATTCTCCAATACATTCGATAAATCCGATAGAGGGTCATTGTTCAGAATTCTGAACAAGGGCCTGACTCCATTTGGTAAGAGATTATTTAAAAATTGGGTTTTACATCCATTGTTAGCTAAATCTCAAATTGAAGAAAGATACGATTCTGTTGAATCTATTTTGAATGATGGCGATTTGAAACAAATTTTGGAATCACATCTAGGTAAATTGGCTGATATCGAAAGAATGCTTGCAAGAATTCATTCAGGCACTTTGAAACCAAAAGAGTTTGTTAAAGTTATCAAGAGTTTTCAAACAATGAGATCACTTGTTTCTAAATTGAGCGAATATGGTTTGGATAATTTAAAGGGTGCATTGAAGAAGTTGACTACTGATTTCCCTGAAAAGGAATTGGCTGACCTCTTGGAAAAATGGGAAGATGCGTTTGATCAAGATTTAGCAACCAATGAAAATATCATTGTTCCGAACCCGGGTGTTGAACCTGAATATGATGAATCCAACGCAAAAATCGTTGCATTGGAATCTCAATTGGCTTCCATAATTAAAGAGTACCAAGCAGAATACAATTGTAAAGATATTGTTTATCGTGACAATGGTAAAGAACTGTACTTGATTGAAATTCCTGCTAAACTTGTTCCACAGATTCCTATTGATTGGATCCAGAAAGCATCCACCTCTAAAGTTAAAAGATATTGGTCACCTGTTGTGAAAGATGTTGTTAAAGAATATATGATCACTAAAGAGCTGCATTCCATTTTATGTGGTGAGCTGCAACAGAAGATTTACGCTAAATTTGACGCTCATTACTCATATTGTTTGAAGATTGTTAAGGCAGTTGCAGAGATCGATTGTTTGGTCTCGTTGGCCAGAGGATCGGAATCTATGGGCTTCCCACTTTGTAGACCTGAAATTGTTGATTCCGAATATTCATCAATTGAGTTCAAACAGTTAAGGCATCCTTGTTTCATTCCAGGGTCAGGTATTTCCTCAACTCAAGACTACATTCCGAATGACGTGGAATTGGGTGTTGGTAACAAAAACAAAATTGGTCTACTAACTGGTGCCAATGCTGCAGGTAAATCCACTCTTTTGAGAATGACATGCGTTGCTACAATTATGGCTCAAATCGGGTGTTTTGTCCCAGCAGAGTCTGCAAAGATCACACCAGTCGATTCCATCATGACACGACTGGGTGCCAATGATAACATCATGCAAGGTAAATCTACTTTCTATGTTGAATTGTTAGAAACAAAGAGAATGCTAGATTCATCCACTCCTAGATCCTTGATTGTTTTAGATGAATTAGGTAGAGGTGGTTCATCAAGTGACGGGTTTGCCATTGCGGAGGCAGTTTTGCATCACTTCTCAACACATATCCAATCAATTGGGTTTTTTGCAACCCACTATGGTAATTTAGGTGATTCATTCATCAACCATCCAAAGGTGAAGCCGATGAGAATGGCCATTTTGGTTGATGATGAATCCAAGAAAATCACCTTCTTGTACAAATTAGAAGAGGGCAAATCAAATGGTAGTTTTGGTATGCATGTTGCCACCATGTGTGGTATTAATCCGGAAATTGTTAAGATGGCAGAGGTCGCCGCTAATGATTGGGAACATACAGCAAAGTTGACACAATCCATTGATGGTTTGATGCCTTTGGGAATTCAAAGTGATTGTTCATGGCTAGTTCAAGGAAAGGATATTGGACAGACTGTTTCTGGGAGATATAATGAAAAGGAAGCACTAAAGTCCATTTTGAGTATGATTTAGTTGTTTAGTAGTAAAAGTAGCATATGTAATGAGCGTTTTTGAAAAATTGATTTTGCTGTATCGCACAATCTTTCTTAATAGAACTCAATGGCTAACAATGATGATTTAGATGAAAGTCTAGTCTCATTCATAAGTGAAGATGAATCTTTGCAGGCCACAGGTGATGTATTTGATTACATAGCCACTCAAAGAAGTGAAAAAAACGATGAAAAAAGGAGAAAATTAGACACATTTGTATCAACTTCAAGAGAATTAACACCTATAGATACCCAATTGCATGTTCATAAAAGTGATTTGATGTGGTCAATTAAATATATACCCCAAAAAAGTGTGGATTTGACTCTCCATCCTAAAAAGATCAAAGATTTAAAATCTATTTTGAACGATATGATATACAAACAAACTGAGAAACGTGTACTGGTAGTGAGTGGGCCCAGTGGGTGTGGAAAGAGTATTAGTGTGAAACTTTTGTGTCATGAAATCATGGAGGGAAAGAACAAATCAAGAAAAAGAACACTAAATACAGATGATGTAAGTCGAAAAACCAATTTAATAGAGTATGCATACTCTACGAACGGAGAGGACTCAATTGAACATTTTGCAAACTTTCTTGAGGATTGTAAATTGCTTACTGGATCTGCAGAAAAATGTGTGATAATTGAGGAATTACCAAACATTTATCACATGAGGACTCATGAGAAGTTCCAACAAGCTTTAAAACAATGGTTGGAAACTTCTAAATTGATTGATTTACCACCTTTGATAGTGTGTGTTACTGAATATGATATTGATAGTAGCCAAAAAAGTATGTTGTTCAATATAGAGAATACGTTCAAAGTGGAAACGGTGCTAGGGTACAAGATTATGGAGCTAGAAAACATTTTGTGGAAACGAGTGGTATTCAACCCCGTCGCCAAGACTTACACGAAAAAGGCAATCACAAATATTGTTAATAAGGAACATATTGCGATGGACAATGATTTGAAATTGCGAATTGATGAGATCTGCCATTTGGGTGATTTGAGAAATGGAATTAATGTGTTTGAATATTATGTGAGATTTATGAGGGGCATCAAAGGTGCTAATGAAATATTAAGTAAAGAATCTGGTCTTAACTTATTCCATTCTATTGGTAAACTTATATATGGGTCAAAACACCAAGAGGATGAGTTGTTCAATTTCAGAAAGGGGATGAACTTGAATAGCCTATTGACTAATGAAGCGGCCAGCGAATATAGCTCAAATTTAATTACTGCTCTTTTGGTGAGTGAAGAAATCCAGGGCTCATTAACCAAAGTCAATTTATGCTGTTTGGAAAATTATAAGCTCAATGCTGGAGAAGAAGTGACTGAGCAAGTTTTTGACATGATCGATACTTGGTCATATGTGGATTCAATGGTCAAAACCAAAAGCGAAGATTTGATCAACTGTCTAACCCTGTACTCATGTCTTAAGACAAGGCTTGATTTTTCGAACAGCGTTTCTAACAGTAGTAATTACAAAATGGTATTTTCAAGAGATTCCAAGGCAATAAAAAGAAAACGGTTGATCAAATATGAAATTGATGGCTATTTAAACCGTAGACAAACTAGACTTCTTAGATCTAAATTATCGTATGGTTATTTGAGTGGTGTCGATGCTGTTCTTTATGATGGATATTACCAAGCGAAGATCATGTGTTCGTTTAAAGAAAGACAACGTAGATACATGGATGGTAAGGATAGTTTGCATGTGGATCGCCTTGGTGGTGGTTTCCATAATGGTATTGAACCTGACTCTGAGTTTAAAGTTGTTGATTTCAAAGCAATCGAAGATGAGTATTTTGGTAAAGCCGATAATTTACTTGATGAATCTTCAGATGATTTCGATGATGACCCATTGGAAATTACAGAGGATGAATTTTCCGATGATGACCAAGTGGCTGGCTATGGAAATGACACATTCAGTGATGATGACATCTTGATATAGCGCTGCCCTTACCTACGTTTCCCAAAATTATTTTATTACTAATTTTATAAAACACTTAATTACCTTCAATGGCATGTTCAAAGAACTGGGGATCTTCGGCCAAGTTCTCCTTAATGATATCCAATCCACCTTGGAATTCACCGTTGACATACAATTGAGGGAAAGTCGGCCAGTCAGAGAATTCCTTCAACCCTTGTCTAACAGAATCATCTTTAAGAATATCAAAGAACCCAAATCTGACTTGGTGTTCTCTCAAAATAGCAACCATCTGCCTTGAAAACCCACATTGTGGAGCAGAAGGAGTACCCTTCATAAAGAGCATGATTTTAGCCGCAGTAGTTAGCTTCTTCAATCTTTCGCTCAATTGTTCTGGAGTTTCTTCAGAAGAAGAAGCGGTTGGCTTAGGAGCAGAGATTAAAGCATCTGAAGTGTTGGAATTAGTAGCAGAAGAGCCAACGGATTCCAAAGCGTTGGCAAATTCCTTTGGATCAGCACCACTGAATTCTTTCAAAATAGTACCATTCTTAATCAAAACGAAGTATGGAACGGCGGTAATATCAAAAAGATCTGAGATTTCTGGAAAGTTATCAGCATTGACAGAGAGGAAAGTGGTTTCCTGATGTTGAGGAGCTTGGGATAAAGCTTCAACAACTTTATTCATTTGGAAACACGGAGTTGCCCATGGAGTGTGGAAATAGAGAGTAATCAGCTTATTCTTGACTGTAGTAAGTTCAGTAAACTGTTCCTTAGATTCAATTTCGACGAGTGCCATTTCTAAAGAGAACGATTAGTAAAGAAGTTAACACTGGTAGGTGTCGAGTTCGTTTAAACTTATGATAGAAATTTCTTCTAAAGGATTACATATACTCAAAATTTGATTGGCTGTTTCGGCTTTAGCGGAAAAAACAAAAAAGTAAAAAAAGCGTCAGCTGCAGGATTCGAACCTGCGCGGCCAGAGACCATTGCATTTCGAGTGCAACTCCTTAACCACTCGGACAAACTGACACTATAACACAAATAAGGTCGTGTTGCGGTTATGAAGTATAATGTCAATGCAATTAGGCTATTTTGGTTCTTTTTTCCTATTTTGGACTATAATAACAGTTGCAGACCTGGTCTTTTGGTAATGAATACATATCCATTCAAGAATTAAATACTTAATTTATTGGTAAAATCACTTTAGAGCGTAGAAAGATGCATGGTACTTGATTTTATGTCCCGTGTATTTCTAGTGTGATCAACATCACGCTGTTCCCACGGCGCAAAAAATGTGATCATTTGTTCTGTTAAGGCAACCCAAGAAAGTGAACTCAAGTGCTTTAAAGTGTTGCCTAGAGTAAATAAGTAAAATTAAAGAACACGCTTCTATATTCTAGTGAGCCTGTTTTAACCACATCTGATCACAAATTCAAAGAAACCTTTAAGCTTGAGCTGAGCGGGCCATTTTTTAATGGGAGCATAGGAAATTTAGGCCCATGTGACCTATCCAACGAAGCTCCTAAAATATTCACAACAATGTAGCATACCATCATATGAATGAATCATTACAAAATGAATTAACAAATTTTAGTATACAAAATACACACAAAATACCTGCCAGATAAACACATTATTTCTCGGTCTTTCCAACATCATCGACGCTATGATCATTACTGATAACTTGCTCATGTTTGATGGATTCATGATTTTTTCCTTCTTCAGTTTGATGCTGACTAACAGCGGCGGCAATAACGGCAGCACCAGTAAGCTCATCGTTGGCTTCATGTTCACTGGCGTCTTCTTCATTGTTTTCATCATCAGAATCATCATAAGTAATCGAGTCCAAACCCATGTAAACTAGCATTAATTTTTTATGAGATTCAGGTTCCTTAATGTCGTTAAATGGATTTGAATACCCAGCTTTGATTTCTTTGTTGTCAAAAATTGTCTTTACATATTCCATCTCCATTCTCTTACACAACTCCATGTTCTTTTGAATGCAACGTTCGGAATTGAAGTCTTTGCCAAGATCAACAGCAATTCTCTTCCATCTGTTTTCCCAATCTTTCCTAATGGCATTTATTAATTTTACTTCCATAAACCTTGACCATTCCTCATTACGAGATTTGTGATTTCTTAAATACCTCATTTGGATTGCTTGCCATGTGTGTCTGAAATCCAGCTGTTCTTCAATCTTTTTCCAAGAATATTTTTGATCTTCTTTGTAGTACACAATTGCTTCGTCTTCTTCCTTTGTCCAAGGATAAACCTTCTTAGCTTTTGATGGTCTATGCTTCTTAGCTGCTAAAACGCCGGAGATATCTCTCTTTCTTTTATTCAAATTCACCTCAATTGGAACTCCGTTAAATGCGGTGCTTTCTTCGTCATGTTCGCCCTCCAGATCATCATCATTATCATCGTCATCATCATCATCAAGCATTTCTTCATCAATATCCTCTTTAGAAGACATATCGGTATTTCCCCTATTATTTTCTGTGGCAGCAGCGGCAGCGGCAGCTGCTGCGGCTGTAATAACAGAAACATCATCATCATCATCATCATCTTCATTGCCTTTTAAATGATCTTGGTTCAAGTAGACCTTCTCCTTAGCAATTGGTTTTGACTTCTTACCAATAGTCTTAGACTTCTTTAATTGAACCTTTTTGTGATAATCATTAACATCATTGTTCAAAGAGCCTAACAAATCTTCATTTGTTGAACTAGTGGCATTAGCTGCGGAATTTGAAGAAACACCAGTTTTGGCATCATTTACCAAATTCTTCAAATCGTCTATCTGACTCTTAAGTAAATCGAACTCGTCGCTCCTCTTAGGCTTCGACATATTGATTTTAAATTTCCTTTGATAACCAGATCGAAAATATTAAAAAAACAAAACAAATTGCTTGTCACAAAACGACGGAAAAATTTTCATACAAAACAAAAAGTACACAAAACACAAAGTCACGTGACATCACGTGACCGTGTATTAAAACGATGGAATTGAACCGCTAACCAAACCGACGACGAGACTTTGAAACTGACGATTGAGGTACTCCTGTAGTGGTGTTTGCACGAGCAATTGGTTTAGGCTGAAACGACGTGCTAGGGAAAGAACCAGGACTGACATTGTGAATAATGTTTGATGCTTGTTGGCGCACCTCACCCATAGACTGTACAGAAGTGTGACGAATCTTTTCTAGAACAGTGCCAGCACGATGTTGCATATTGGGGGACGGAATTCTTTGTTGATGTTGTGGTTGCTGCTGTTGTGGTTGCTGTTCTGAGTAAAATCTTCGTGGTTGAATTCGAGATTGAGGCTGCGATTGGTGTTGCTGGGTATTGGAAGGGTTGTTTTCTATTGAAAAAGATGACGATCTGTTAGAGTGAAACAAACTCGTTTCATGAGATTGGCGACGTGGGGCAGCTAGCCATGTAGGAATCGGTTGATTTCGATCATTATAAAATTGTACAAGAGCACGATGAACAAGCGTAGAGTCCTCAGTTTTCCCATCGTGTTCTTTGCGTCCTATACTAGGGGCATGCATCTTCATCTCATTCGCCTTAGACCGCACATAGTTACCGAAACCGCTAACCATTTAATGACGGAGATGAAATGACGAAGTAAAATCCAAACCAATATCTCTCACTGGAAAATCTATAATAGTCACGTGACATAATTGATTTACTTAATATAGTGGAAGTCATGTTCATTGTGGGGCTTGTTGAACAGCTCAACGCCAAAGCCAGAAGCTGTGCAATCCTACTGAGCTAAATAGTCACTACATAAGAACGTTTTGGTGTCCAAAAACTTAAAGCATTGGTCACGTGATGACTCTTCAAGTTTGAACTCATTTCTAGCTAAGTGATCCTGCAAGTAATCTAATTGAAAATAACATGGTCTAATCCTATAAACGGGGATAAAGAGTACTTATTATTTAAAGAGTCTTTTCAGTTAAGAAAATACCGAAATCTTCCTTCAAAGTCTTCATGATAGGATCATTGATTTCTGGAGTCATTGGAGCATAAAGACCTGGAGAAGCGAAGGCACCCTTGTGTTGAAGAACTTCCTTAACAGCAACGGCACATGGAACACCAACAAGCTTGGCCATGGAAGAGTAACCGCCTGGAACACCGTAGTCGACCAAAGTGGAGGTTCTAGTTTCCTTAGAACCGTCAGCCCATTCAATACCGAACTTGTGTTGAAGAACAACCAAATCTCTTTCACCTTCTTCGTATTGCATCTTTTCTTCCAAAGTAGCACATAAGGTGTCCAATGGGTTACCTCTTGGGGTAATTGGAGTAGCAGAGAACAAACCGAGCCACTTGAAACCAGCAAGAATTCTTTCTCTATCAGCTTCATCCTTGAACTTAGTTAAGGAATCAATCTTGGCAACAATGTCTTCTTCGGAGTTAGAAGCAGCACCAATGTACTTGGAAATAGCGTCATTCCAAGCAATTGGTTGGGTGAAGATATCGTTAGCGTCTTCCTTCAAGAAACCAATGTCAACCAAAACCTTGACGAATTCTGGGAAACCTTGGAATCTCAAAGTACCTCTGATGACAGTTTCAGCTTCTGGAATAGAATACAACTCCTTGTAAGCGGTGGAATCTCTGTTTGGATAACAAACAAGAGCGTAACCTGGGTAAATGTAGTATGGCTTAGCAGTGGCCATCAAATCTTCGGACTTGACGTTGACGACTTCACCATCCTTCCAGTAGGAAGCAGCGTTTCTCAAGGCCAACAAGACACCTCTTGAAGACCAAGAGAACTTATAACCCAAAGGATTGTCGGAATCTTCTGGAGCTGGTAAACCACCACAGTAGGAAAGGAAAGACTTGATCTTACCACCAGCCTTGTGGACTTCATCAATGGTCTTAACAGCGTACAAATGATCGAGACCTGGGTCTAAACCGATTTCGTTCATAACGACAATACCCGCCTTCTTGATTTCAGGTTCGAGAGACTTAAGGGTTGGGTTGATGTATGAGGTTGTGACAACGTCAGTCTTACCAGAAGCAATTGCGGCCTTGACGACATTGGCGTGGTAAATGTATGGAATTAAAGAAATAACCAAATCGTAGTTCTTCACAATCGAGTTCAATTCTTCTTGGTTAGTAGCATCAACTGAAATAGCCTTGGCAACTGAGCCAGCCAATTTCAAAGCAGAATCCAAAGTTCTACAACCAACTGTGACTTCAATGTCAGCTTGCTTGCCTAAAATATCAACGGTAGGTTGGGCAACAAACCCGGAACCCAATAAAAGAACCTTCTTGACCATTATTTGTTTAAATCAAGAAGAAGAAGTGGGAGACACAATCTCAACTCAACAGATGAAATTTATGACTCAGTTAAGCGCGCCAAGAGAGTTTCCTCTTTGGGCCAAAACTGGCTCAGGATAATGATCCATGGCAGGAAGAAAAACCAAGGCGATATTCGTGATCTGCTAATTTGCACCTTCCTAATGATACTATTCATAACACTATTGACCCAATTTCCATATTTGGCCCATGTGTCATTCTTTACATGCGCCGCAATTTCCGAACTCCGCTAAGACCATATGCATATTTTTCAATGTTTTAGGAGGGCTAAAGACTTGAAAATTGGTTCCATATGATCCTGAAATTGCAAGGTACATGATGGGATTTTCCACGTTGCTCTAACGTTTTCAGAACCTCCTCAATCGGTACTTCTCCGCCACAGCACGGAGTTCAGTCAGAAAATTTTTCCGGTCAAGTTAAAAAATTTGTCATTTTCCGTGATGGATATAAAAGGCGTGTGTTTCTCCGTTCGAGCACAAATCTTTTTGCTCCTTATCATTAACACACATTGCCACACATGTTCTCTCAAAAGAAGGAAACCCAAAACTTAACCGAAACCGAAGCTGAAAAGGCTAGACTTAACTACGGTGCTGAAAAGGAAAAGCAAATCATGAACCAAATCAGAGCCAATGCTATGCAAAGACAGAACTCTTCTTCTTGGTTACAATCTTCCCTCGGTGGGGGTGTTTTCGACCTTTCTTTCAGCAAGAAGAACTAAAGATTTCACACATATTCTTGCCTATATAGTCAACACCACTGCTTTATATATACCGTATCTAATTAATATTAATCCGCTTTAAAACAGAGCACAAAATTGCTCATGACAAAGGCAAACTGTTTGTTCATCTTTGTTACACGGTAAATGAGCGAGCCAGTGTATGTTATCAAAAGCTCAAAGCAGCTTCAGCTGGCACTCGATCAGGACTGGGAAGGCACCCATCATCTCTATGTTCGTTATGCTTCTAAATGGATTTTAAAGAGACAGAAATTCATTATTTATCTCTTGTCAGTTTTGCGATTTCTAATAGCACATCAACTGAAAGCGCTTCGGACACCGCAACAATGGTTCAGTTTGACCATTGAAGACATGCGTGTGACGGATGTGGAAGTTGATAAAATTATCAAGTTTCCTGGATTTCTTTATAGGTTCTCGAGACGGAACTACAATTTCTGGAAACACCAATTTACGAAAAAGGAGCCCCCTCATGTTTCACAGAAAGGAGAACAAATGATGGATGTTGAAATGGATTTTACCGACATCTCAAGTGATTTGAAACCAACGTATCCCGCGTTTCATTCCCTAAAAGATAGATTAAAACGTTCATTATTAAATTATAAATATGTCAATTGGATCAGAAAATTGGATTATGATCCGGGTAATTATGCGATCAAGTATTTCATTAAAGAACTCAGTGATGAATTGTTTGTGGAATTCAAATTGAGCCCAATGTGGATCAATTACATAAATGATCAGAGTGTGGATTTTGTCAACTGTGTATCTGCCATCACCACTGGGTATTTTAGAAATGGCTCTCCATGTGCTTATCTGAAAACACAATTTCTTACTAAGGAAGCAAGAGAGTATGCCAAGTCCAATAAGAATCTTTCAAAAAAAACGAACTTTAGCTCTTGGACAATGCTTGGGTCTCGCTTGTTGAAATTTCGGGCACCACCAGGTGTGATGAATCAAGAAATAGACAAAAGTTTATCTTTATCAGTGACAAAATATGTGCCACAAAGCACTCAAAAAGAGGAAAAAGAAAAAGGAGAAAAGGAAGAATCACAAATTGTTAGTAACAATCAACCACTTGCTGTATATGATGCAAATATTCTACCCTTGGTAAATCTTTGGGATGGCGAACAAACACCATTTTATAAGCCCGCTACTGTTCCTATAAATACTGATTTTGGCCACTTCAACGATGAAAATCAAGCTCCATTTTAATCTTTCGTTTTTGCTAATATTTGCTTGTATTTGGTCTAGCCGTTTGTAATGATAACAAATTAGGTGTAGAAGCACTCTTACTTGGCATAGTTGATTTGATCTTGTCAATTGTGTCAATGTTGAGAAGTTTTGAAGTGTCATCGGAACTTTCACCTTTAGGCTGAGGTTTCCTCTTGTGGTGACGTTTTGTTTCTTTTGGATGAGACCATGCATCACGCCAAACTGGGCCTTCTGCTGTGAATGAGCAGTCGTTTAGATGGAAAAAGTTGATCAATGCATTATCTACAATTGCAAATGTGATATTGATATCGGATTTCCTCAATGCTGGCATATTGATACCTTTAGTGTAACTCCATTCTCTTTGAGGCATTGTTGGAGCTGTTTTTGAAATGGACAAAATTGAATGTATTTCAGCTAAACTCGGTAACTTGGAGCTTACTTTACGAATGCATATCTGGTAATCAGGGAGCGGGTTATTTTTCTTCTTGAACGTACCTGTTGGTTTCCAAACGTTGAAGTCGATGCCGAGCACCTTTTCGGTCGACCCCAATTTGGGCTTTAAGCTCTGTCCAAGCACTTTTGAATGCAAGTATTGAAACACAGTTTGATAGCTAAATGAGAAGACCCATGGTAATTCCCATTTAGCAAACAATTGTCCCCACCATGTCATCTTAAAGTTACGTCTGATAACATTCTCTGGTCTTAGAACGTCTCTTCTTGTGCCGTCATCTATGTGTCGGAGAACAATGTAGCCATCTCTTTTCAAATGCGAATAGACTGTGTACCGATTCAGCATCTCCTCATCTGTAATCAAGAGAGAATACACCACCTGTAAACTCAATGGTGGCATTCGTTTGTAGATGTCATTTTTCGCTTCTTCAGGATGATAAAGCACTGCAACACAGCTACCACGCTCAACTAAATAAACCACCTCTTCTCGTGTCAAATGGCATACATTGTACCGATCAATGTCTCCCATAGTTTCTAAAAACTTTCCCTTGGGATTAACCATGAATAAATCATCACGGTCAACCACATTTATACACACAATTGATTGTTTGAGGTTGGATAAATTCACAATGAGTCCTCTTTTGTTACTTAAAGCGTTAAAACGCATGTTACGTGCTTTGTTGAGTCGATTCTGATCATATTCACTCAAACTCTGTGCGTCTTTAAGTGAGAGGAGAGGTTGCAGGTCCTTCGGACCAAATCTTTTGATGCTACTTAAAGCCCCCCAATCTTGAAGCTCTTCCTCCTCTTCCTCATCAGAAAACAGATCCTGCGAACTAGAAGTGGCCATTTTCAATTGCAACTACTAGTTTCAAATTATATCACAAAGAAGTCTGTTGTGTGCTATAAAAAAATGGATCTGGTTCATCACAGTATTTCCATAGGGTTATTCAGCAATTGGCTAAATAAGCGGGTGAGAAAGACTTTCAATGACTGACGGAGAGGTAAATGATAATACGCCATTGTCGTATGCAGGTTATTGCGGTACTTTATTAGATTCGATGGTTTCCCATGTCATATATGACGTTGTTTCCAAACAGTTGCTGCGCGAGAAGCTGACGCGACGCGAGTATGGAAGTGTTGACAGTCCGAAGTTAATGGCGGATGTTGAGGGAGCTGATTGTGACATTGGTCGATTTAGATTCAAGATAAATGGCAAGGACATTTATGTCAATGGATTAGAGGACAATGCTAAGGTTCTAGGAGATAAATTGCAAAGCATCAAGACGGGTACTGCACAGGACACGTATTTCAAGTGCACCAATTGTGATAGAAAGATTGCGGGCAGCAGATTTGCTGCGCATATTGACAAGTGTTTAGGTGGTAGATCGAGGAAATAGAAGAGAAGAGAAGGGAGGGGTGTACGATGAGATCAGTGGAGATACAGTCACTCGATTTGATTGCCACATAGACACAGCTGACCATCAGCTACTAATACATACACACATTACATTTAATTACTGCATTACAATAAACACGATTTATGTAGATAGACGCGGCCTACAGCTGGATTTTGAGGGATACCTCATTAGAACAATGAATTGCAGTGCGGCCAGAATGGATGGAGAGCCTCAGGTGCGATAAGAGGGTTTTTTGTGTTGCTAGGTGTTTCTTACACGCGTTCAGATGAAGAAATAGAGGAGAACTCGTCTAGATTTAAGCTGAAACGTTGCAGCGTCGGATTTGGACCCGCAAGGTTTAGATTGAGAAAATCTTAGTGGGCTCTTAGTCGGATAAGCTTGATTGGATACGCTATTGGTGTGATATTATTGATTGGTTAGGCTCTGAGTTGAATAAAGTTGATTGATTAAGCTATTAGTGAGATAACATTCATTGAATACACTCTTTACTTGATTAATGAGACACTATCACTTGATTATGCTCTTAGTAGGTGAATCTTCATTGACTTCTCCTAAACGGGTAATTTCCATTATGCGATTCAAAAAGCAAATCACAGATGCAAAGATAGACTCGGGTATATAAAAGAGACAAACAAGCAGTCTTGAATGTGCGCACCAACCATTTATTTATTGAATTGTCCTGTCAGAAGAATGGAGTCCTACGAATCCTTTGGAGGAAAAGTGTCTACACTCATGAGCGAGACAGAGCTCAGAGAAGTAGACAGGCAAACCACGGAATTAGAACGAATTTCCTGCGACTGTGCTGCTTGTAAAATAAAGAAGCGTATTTTACCCTATTGTTTGCACGTATGTTGTCCAGCTGTCTTACTCGCATATTGTTACTAACACATTATTCCTTCTAGCTATTTCTCATCGGATTAGCTCTGCCGCCCATGTTTGTTCCTATCTGGGTCTTTCAATTTTGGTCCACATGTGTCAAATTGAAAATGTACAGAGACAGCGACAGTGAGACCAATTCAGAGCCATTTGACCACACTAGTGATATCAATTCAAACCCATTTGACGACAGTCATCAGATCGACAAGACATATGATTGGAATCAGCATGTTGCCATCCACAAAAAACTAAGAGCCTGGACCTGGAAAACTCTTTGGGCCCTGTTGTTTCAAATCGCTCTGATTGCTGTAATTGTCTGTGCTGTTTTAACTTCATGAGCACAGTTTCCTATTTAGGTAATCAAAGCATGCTCATGAGACTTAACGGACTTTCCGTTTTGGGGGGTCCAAAGGAAGTTGGTGAAACACTGAGTTTGAAACAAAATTGGATAAAAGGACAATAAAAGCCTATCTTGCGGGCTGCGACAGCAGTGGAGATGTTATCTACGTAATATGGCGAATTTGCAAGCAGCGTTTATTTCACTTGATGCTATTTGCTTGACTCTGAACACGTTCTCCAGTTTTTGGCACTTCAAGTCCAAGAACTTACCAGCAATTGCAATTGTTTGCTATTTGCAAATTCAGTTAATTAATGGACTTGTCAATGTCATCATCTGGGGTGGCAGCAATTATGAAGATTCCTGGATAGGATATGGTTGGTGTGATCTGATCATCAGATTACAAGCTGGAACAACTGTTGGACTGCCAAGCTCTGCCTTTTGCATTTTGTTGAAACTATTTTTTATCTTTCTTGCAAACGATGTCACTGTCTTTTGGTTCGACAACAGATGGGCCCAACCATGTACTGAAGTGTTTTTGAGTTTCGTATTTCCTGCAATGATAGGTGCCTTCTCGTTCTTCGCCATGCCTTCCAGATACATGATTTTCAAATACACTGGATGTGTTGCAGCCTATGCGGGTATGACTATTAGTCTTTTAGTGTACTACTTCTGGATTTTCTTCTTTGCGTTCATGTGTCTGGTTATGAGTATTTCTACACTAATGATTTTCTATATGAAGCGGAAGGCAGCAAAAAACATACTTCTATGCACCAATTCAGGCCTATCTATCAGGAGATTTGCCCGATTGCTCACATTTTGTGTTATTGTCACCATCTTATCAATAGTATTATCTGCACTTTTGGCTTACACAATTAGAGGCATGGTACCTGTTTTCTACAATAGAAACTCGATTCACGGTCCGCTATGGGGGAATATTTTCTTTTTTGATCACGATGATACCCAAGACTACACCAGATGGATTGTCATTGTGCTATCTTTCACCAACTTCTGCATTTTTGGATTTGGCTCAGACGCCAAGGAAATTTATGTCGACATAATTACACGTTTAGGAGGGGGGAAACTGCTACTATGGCTGGATTCCAAGTTCAGCGTGAATAAGGAAAAGAACCAGTACATGGCCAAGTTTTTCCCAGCGAAAAGCGAGCTGGAGCAGACCAAGAGCGAGGCAGACTCGCCAGCAGAGACGTATTTCACGTTTGCCGACAGTGCCAAGCGCTCTGACTACGAGAGCCCTGCAAGCGAGTTGGAGATGGACCTCGATCCTGCAGTGAGATCTCAACTGCTGAGTGCGGAAATGGACCTTGGTAAGAACGACAATCTTGAAGAGTTTGAGTATCTCTACTACAGCTAATACTTTTTACAGCTTTTAACATATATCCTTTATTATTTATGTACAAGCAAAGTAAAGTGCTTTTCAGGGCTTTTAAATTGCTTGCTATCTGAAGTGAGAGCAAAATAATAGATTGAACTTGCTATAAACAATGTATAAATTGACAAAAGCTAAGCACTCAGTCACAGACTTAGGTTGAGTATTTCTACAACAGTTTATGTTTACGCATACTTTTCACGGCTTTTTACATATATATATCACACACTATCAAATGTGGTTCTACAGCTTTAAACAGATTTAATTCATTATCTAATGTACAATCAAAGTATCGTAGTTTTGCCAGTTTTCAACAAACCACCCCTCACACCTTTGTGCAAGCAAGGTATCGTACTCTTTACAGCTTTCAGTAAATTTAACGCGCCATAAACAAAGTACAAATGAACAAAAGCAAGCTTTTAGCCACTTACTTGATTCATTACTACCACTACAATTGACGCGGATGCCAACTTTCAACACATAGCACTCACTTGTAATGTACAACCAAGGTGCAAACACACAAAAGCTAAGCACTTAGCCACATACTTACCTCTATCTCTTATACTGTAATTGACGCGTACACCTACTTTTCACAACTTTCAACACATACCATTCGCTTGTAATGTACAACCAAAGTGCAAACACACAAAAGCTAAGCACTTAACCACATACTCAACTCCATAACTTAGCCACATGCTCACCTCCACTACAACCAACGCGTATACACACTTTTCACAACTTTCAACATATTTAACTCACTATCTAATGTACAAACAAAGTATAAATGAACAAAAAAAACTAAGCGCTCTTCTCCTCAGCAGACTTAGGATACTTGAGAACCTCAATCGAGTTTTGGAAAATCATGAAAGAGTAGCCCTTAGAACCATCTTCCTTTTCGTAGGATGAGTTGGTGGCATCACCTTCGACGTAGACCTTAGCACCCTTGCCCAATCTTTCAGACATGAATTGAACTTGTGCTGGTGAAAAGCAAGCAATGTTGAACCAGGAAACGGTGTCGGTACCCTTTTGTTTGTGGTTCACTGCGAGCGAGTACTTGACGTATTCCTTGCCGGACGAAGTCGTGGCCTTGGCCACATCGGAGCCAATCGTACCAATAAGTGACATCTTAGCCAGTTGGGCCTTGGAGGAGGCGTGGAAGGATCTAACGCTAGTTCTGAACATGTTTATTAGTATAATCGTGTTATATTACCAAAGCAGCTATAAAACTTTTTCGCGTGTTGAGGCGAAATTGAATTTTCGCGGCTCGACGCGAATGTTTTTTCTATTGTCCGACAGCTAAAATGGCGAGTTTTGAGCGGTACAGTGAAGTTGAGGCTCTGAAAGTGGCAAATTCGCTTTTGGCTGAGACGGCAGAACAGAATGATACCGAATTGGACATTCAAACGGCAGTTAACAAGCTGCGGTTTGATTTGGACGACGTGGAAAACAGTGTCAACCGTGGATTGGAGGCGCGTGTGGACCAAGCTACAGCCCATTTGGACCGTCTGAAGATGCTCAATGAGGGCTTGGATTCTCACATTCTTCCCAGCAAAAAACAGCTGCAAAGATCGTACGAAAGACTCGATTCCAACCTGGTGGAGCCGTACAACGAAGCGATGGGCATTCACCGGATTATTAAGAGAATCCACGCCACAAACAAGCTTTTCAGAGGTGCTGCAGTGGCATTGGCATTGACTGAGAAGATTAACGCGAAAGATACAAAGATGCTAGACAAGTGTGTGGCCATTAACGCATTGGAGAGTCATATGGCGAACTGTGGCTATTTGAAGCCATTGGCGTCAGTTCAGTCACAGGTTGAGAGTGTTCAGAAGGTCAAGGAGGAGCTATTGAACAAGCTGCAAGCAGATGTGCGGTCGTTGAGTAGCTATGGCGTTGTCAACGGGATCAAATTACAGCTGGTTCATCCAGAATTGTTCAATAGTCAAGCCGACGTGACGAATGTCATCAAGGCGCTGCATGAACTGGATTCCAAGGTGGCAGAAACGTCTATTCAAACTGTTTTCAATTCAACACTCACCCATTGCGTTCAGTTGGTGTCTCGAAACATCAATAATGCCAAAATGCTTCCGCAGATCATCCTCAACATGCAAGATATTACGTTAAATTTGACAAAGATAGAAAAGGTGTTAGAAAAGGCCGACATGGCTCGAGAACAGGCGTGGGACAGTAAGTTCTGGATCGAACTTGGCGTCATGATCGAGTCCAGAGTCAAAGACGTGATTGCGAAGGGTGGGCCTATTGCACGCAACTTCAAGATGGTTCAGCAAGAACTGGCCGAAGCAATCAAGAAGGTTGTACCAGAGGAGTCAAATGTGCAACTCATTGTCTTGAATGCATTCAAAGTGAACGCACAGTGAGACTCGTATCACTGTTAACGCACAGTGAGACTCGTATCACTGTTAACGCACAGTGAAACTCGAATTTTGGTTCATCATTGTTGACCCACAGTGAAACTCGTGATTCTGTTCTGAATCTTCGCTTTATCAACACTGAAACATTTTGGATCACTATCGTTAACTTACAGTGAGACTTTAGACTGAATCTGTTCTGAAATTCCGGGTTAACACTGAGACTCAATTTTTTTCCACCACCGTGAGCTTACACTCATGACTCTGTTCTGAACTTTGGTTTACCAACGTTGTTCGCTTTGAATGCTGGTTTTTTCGGTCCCAAAAACGACTTTTTAATCACTGGTGTAGGCAATGCCATGGTCCGTTTCTGTTTGCGTTTTTCGGCCTCTTCATTCTTCGCTGCCTGTAGTCTGTTCTGGTATAATTTAAACTTCTTACGAGATTGCAATCCACGTTTATTCTTCTTGGATATTTGCTCATGATCACTGTTCGTTATAAGCTTTTTAGAAGCACGCCGTTCGTCTTCTGGTAGAAGCTTCAAAGGCAACGAGCTTTGCGATATTATGAAGTCACCCTCTACAGCAGCTTGGTCAAATTGGCTCTTGTTCGCAGTGCTGGAAACATACATGTAATAGTTGTCATTTCGTTTTCTATTCGCAGCAATGAGATCCCATTCAGCGTCTCTAGCTACGGTGTCTATGAAATATTTCTTTACTAAAGGCTCTCTAGTGTCTTCCTCGTCCTCTTCCTGTTCTGGGATTGTTATTTCCTGTGCAGTTGTGTGCGAAAAGAGTTGAAAAGAAACGGGTTTGTCTTCTTTCTCAATGTCAGAATCACTGGAATTCATTTCTAGCACCATTTCTACTTCGTCAAACTCAAATCCAAGAGGTTTTCGGTACTCTCCAAAGTCGGAAGATGTACTGTGCTCACTTTCGGACCCGTAGAGTGCTTCACGAGACACTTTTTGAAGGCTACTCATTTTTCAATAGAATAAATGTGTTGTTAGAGGTGGATAAAAAAATTTGGTTCAAGAGTGAAAAATCAATAAACGTTTGAGTGATATAGCACAGAGTCAGCTTCAGGAGTGGTTAGAAAGGGTGTTATTTTTTTTTAATCTTTAGAATGAATAAATAGAAATATATCAAATATAAATGTAGAAGCTTAAGCGAAACACGCTTGTAGAACGCCTATGATGTGAGAATGAAAATGTAAAAAAAGCACATTGTCATTGGCTTGAGAGATATTTATGAAAAAGAACCATGTTCTTAAAGATTTCATGTATTTGTTTATCTGTATGGAGCATCAGCATTCGCAGCGTATTGGTATTCTTGTTCCCACTTGTCACCGTTGGCCAACAACTTTTCCTTGTTGTATAACAGCTCTTCTCTCGTTTCGGTGGCGTATTCAGCGTTTGGAGTTTCCACAATCGCATCAACAGGACAAGATTCTTGACAGTAACCACAGAAGATACACTTGGTCAGATCAATATCGTATTTGAAAGTTCTTCTGGAACCGTCGACTCTTTCTTCGGCTTCGATGGTGATGGCTTGAGCTGGACAAATGGCTTCACATAATTTACATGCAATACATCTTTCTTCACCACTTGGGTAACGTCTAAGCGCGTGTTCACCTCTGAATCTTGGAGAAATGGCACCCTTTTCAAATGGATAGTAAAGCGTGTAAGGGGCTCTGAAGTACATTTCCAAAACAATGTACATACCTCTGAACATTTCCGCCATGAGGAACCACTTGGTGGCCTTGGAAACAGCGCCTTCCTTTGATTCTTCCCAAGTAGCAGGACGTGGGACTCTGAATCCAGAGGGTCTTGTAGCCAGTGGAGAACCGGCAACGGCTGGTGCCAAGTTGGCTCTCACTGCAGAAGTTGACATAAAACGTGGACGCACGAGCTTGGCAACTGACATTGGAGCTCTGAACATTCTGGTTGAGGAGTGTTTATAAAAGAGACTGATTCTATTGGAGGAAGCGAAGCTTAAATTTTTTGGAGATGAAAAAAGTGCAAAGCCAAATGGTGCAAGGATGTTTTGGGGGAGAAGTATACAATGTGAAAGCGGATGGGAAAGGGTTGGGCAGGAGTTGAGTTGTGATGGGCATCTGTGAATTTTTTTGCACACGTTGAGCTTATTTTGAACATTTTAGCTCTTTGTGCGGATGAGATATCTGAATTTCTTCAAATCAATAATTTTCAAATCAATAATCACGGGCTCTACGAACGTCTAGTGAGCACCAATGCAATCTCCCAATTAATAGCTCTGTAACAGTATCATTCATCACTTTTTTCACCAAATTAGATGTGCATTTTTCAACTCACTTCTATTTTTCATTCTTCTTAGTATACCCGTTTTTTCACATATATCCAATGGGATTCAGCTTCGGGTTTGACGACGAGGGCGACGTTCCCGTTTCTGGCCCGGAACAGCCAATAAAAATTGACACCCAGCTTCTTGAGTCCGCGAGACCTCCAGTAGTGCATGCTCTGAACGACATCTTATCAACGTTCAATGGAATCAGATTGTCGTATGAAAAGGTGCCCTGTTCTGTGGACTTGTACCGTAGACAACTCCATGACGTGCAACACCAGCTTATGGTTGAAGACTCGCTGCAGACGGATTACGGAGACGAGTTTGACATTCTCATTGGGTCCTCTGATGTTGATTTGAAAAATGGTGTCTACGAGGGTGGTCTCAAGTCGTGGGAATGCGCGTATGATTGCATCGACTACTTCCAGTCGATGTCCCAGTTTCACGATATTGTCGCCAATGGCCATCATTCCTACTTGGAGATCGGATGCGGTACTGCATTGCCGTCCTTATTCCTATTCAAACGTCTTCTTGAACACTCGACTACCAACGTCCAACTCGTTCTTACAGACTACAACTACCATGTCTTGCGCCTAGTCACAGTCCCCAATCTTTTCCTCACTTGGTTTCTCACTACAAGACTGCTTTCACGTGAAACTAACGAGATTCTTGTCACACAAGAGCTGATCGACGAGTTCACCTCGCATCTCGCCCGTTCCGGCATCGTTATCTCCCTCGTTTCTGGAGGATGGTCTCCGGCGTGGCAGAAAGCTGTTGAGCCGCTTCTCACGCCCTCAAAGTGTCTCTACGTCACCTCGGAAACAATCTATTCCGTGCCTAACCAACCGATGCTTGCCAAGATCTGCCAAGACTTTACTTCTAAACACGCTCTCGGCCTCATAGCCGGTAAAGATATATATTTTGGGGTGGGCGGAACAATGGAGGATTTTCTACAGCTCCTAAATGACTCTAACCACGTTGAAAGAACAAGAATCTCTGGCGATGTATGGCGCAGCATTTTGTTTTACCATAAATAGCATAATTAGTCTTGTTTCTTTCTATTTTATACAATAAAACCGTTGATAGAGTATGAACCCGCTGTCTCGAGCCCCCAGTAGAAGCGCCAATGACACGAGGGGACGTCGACTGCCCAACCCACTGAGTTTGACGATCGAGACGCCGTCGAGGCCCAATCTAGCCGCTTCTACAGATATAACGGCGTCGCTTTTGGACGCCCAAGCGCCAATGACGGCCTCCACCGCGGCTGCATACCCCTCTGGGCCTGTGTGCGTGTATGAGCCCAACTTGTATCTCTATTCCGAGCCTGAGCGGCCTGTTTTAGACGCGTTCGATGTTGTCATCAATGTCGCGAGAGAATCGCCAGATTTGTCTGCCCTAACGCACGGTGAGTACATCAAAGTCCCCTGGGACCACACTTCGCACATTTTGGACGACTTGAAGCCGTTGACAGACCTCATAGGCGACCGGTTGGACGAGGGGAAACGTGTGTTGATACATTGTCAATGTGGAGTTTCTCGCTCGGCGTCGCTAATTATGGCGTTTCTCATGAAACGATCCTGTGGTGGCGACTACAACGAGGCGTACAGACGGTTGAAGGAGAAAGTCAGCGGCATTTCGCCCAATTTAAATCTCATTTATGAATTGATCCAATGGGGATCCAGTGACGAGGTCAAGGAAGAGGGAAAAAACGTGGAATGAAGATTTTACATTATGGGAGGCCAATAGGTGGCCCCCGGGGACTTTTTTCCAATCATACCTAGCAATATAGCATAGTTTTTAGCACAAATAATATCTTAGGCATAGCAAGAGTACAAAGTGAACGTTGGATGGACCACATTTAAGGCAATTGAGTGGGGGAAAAGAGTAATTTAGGATAACCAATTTTGTACTATCCTCTGAGACGTCAAATAGATGTATATTCCAAATTCTCACCCCGAATTTCTATGTCCTCTTTGTTATTCTACTTCATGAGCTTGCTGAACAAATTTTCAAGCTAGCTAAAACACGCTGTTTTATTGTTAATCCATGTCTAGAGGCTATTATAGAGGGGGCTACGGACCTCGTGGAGGGTATCGAGGAGCGGGATTTACACGGGGGCGTGGAAACCCAAGGCCTCGTGGAAGTTACGGCTCAAATGGAGCTCGTGGAGGCTACGGAGCCCAACCGTATGGTCAAGATTATTACTATGGCAACAATAATGGGACAACTGAGTGGCGAGGACATCATGGCCATGGTCATGGATACTCAAATGATCAACAAAACGCACATTGGTATCATAATGATCAATATGGAAACAATGAAGACAGCACCAACCCCATTTCAGAGCCTAAAAAGGAAAAAGAAGACGTCATGGCGAAGACTAGAGACGCATTCAGCTCTAGAAGACAGGTCAGAAGGCCTGAGACAGGTAGAAAAGTGAAAAGAGAAGAGTCTAAACCATCACCCAAAGCTGAAGACCCTGCTGATGATTCTGATGAAGAGGCGATTAAAGTGAGTAAACGAATTCTCAAGCAGGAGCAGGATGAAGAAGCTGAAGAGGCGATTAAAGTGAGTAAACGAATTCTCAAGCAGGAGCAGGATGAAGAAGCTGAAGAGGCGATTAAAGTGAGTAAACGAATTCTCAAGCAGGAGCAGGATGAAGAAGCTGAAGAGGCGATTAAAGTGAGTAAACGAATTCTCAAGCAGGAGCAGGATGAAGAAGCTGAAGAGGCGATTAAAGTGAGTAAACGAATTCTCAAGCAGGAGCAGGATGAAGAAGCTGAAACCGATAGGGAAGATGAAGATGCCATTCCTAGGCCATCTCATAAGACGAAGAAATTGCATAGATTGCTGAAAAGATCGGTGAGTGATGATGAAGAAGAAGAAAGCGAAGACCAAGAACCGAAGAAATCCAAGCCAGTAGTGAAACCAAGAGTGGTTTCTAAATCTACAAGAGATGCATCTGGCAGAACTCCATTGCAGAAGGCTTGTAAGAAGGGTGATCTTGAATTGGTGACAACCTTGGTGGAACAGGGTGCTAATGTCAATGATGCAGACTTTGCTGGTGTTTCTCCATTACATGAAGCGGCTCTCAATGGCCATGTAGAGATCATCAATTTGCTTCTTGACAGCGGAGCAAATATCAATGCCCAGACTGGACAATATGACAAGGACACGCCGTTGTTAGATGCGTCGTCAAACCTGAATATCGACTGTGTCAAAGTTCTACTTGAACGTGGCGCTAATCCATTGATGGTCAACGTCCAAGGTGACACTGCCTTGGATGTCTTAGCAGATGATGACGATTTTGATGAAGACGATGAGGATTTGGAAAAAGTGAAAGAGCTAAGAAGAATTCTTGGTAAGGCCATCAAAGAAGCCAAAGCTGCTAGAGGTGATGATGATGAAGATGATGATAATAATAATAACAATAACGATGAAAAGCCCAACGCAGGTCAATCCAATGCTCAACTTTATGACTTTGTCTCAAAGGAAGGACGAAAGGAGATCTATGATAGAGTTGCTGCTAATGACGTCAGTTACGTGATGCAGTTTTTCTCATCTTTGGACAAAAAGTGTCCGAAGGATTTGTTAGTTGTTGCGTGCAAGTACGGGTACGGTGAATTAGTGTCACTTTTGATTGCTTTCAATGCTGATGTTAATTATCCAGACGCCAAGGGTTGGACTCCGTTGATGCATTCAGTCGGTAAGGCACATAAAGACGTTGTCCAACTCTTATTAGTCAACAAGGCTAACGCTAATGCTAAGGACAAAAATGGTAAAACCGCATTGGATATTTTGAACGAAAGTGAGTTGTTTGATGAAGAAGAAGCCAAGTTGTTAACTGATTCAATGTCTACGTCTTCCAAGAAGAGAAAGAGTGAGCCATCAGTCAAGGTTGAAACTAAGAAAATCAAGAGAGAGGATAGCAGTAGTAGTAAGTCCAAGATTATTTCTCGTTCCGCCGATAATCCAATTCAAAGCCAAGTCACTCCTGCCATCGAACCTACGCCAGTGACACCAGTGACACCAGTGCCTGTTACCCCTGCTGAACCAACTCCTGAAGAGATTGAAGCACAACGTTTACGTGACATCGAGGCTCAAAGGGCACGTGATCTTCTTGAACAACAAAGACAAGAACGTAAAAGAAACAAGGGGGAGGAAATTGCACGTATGATTGAAAGAAACGAACAGAAAAAACTTGCAGAGGCACAGGCTATAATTGAAGCTGAACTTGCTAAAAAACGTGAAGCTGAAATGGCCGTCCAAAGAAAGATTGACGAAGAAAATAGACAAAAGAGAATGGAGCTCCACAAAATTGAGATGGAGAAAAGAAAGTTTATTAGATCTTATTACCCTTATGGATTGCAATTGGCTACTTTTGAAGGTGCCAAAGCAGAACAGGCGCAGAGCTATAAGCCATACTATGCCATCAACGGTAAAAACATATTGGACCTTCAAGTAGCATTACTCTTTGGCACTGAAGAACTTTACACGCAGTATGCTGAGTTGGATTCATGTAAGAAGCCACTTACAACAGCTGAAAAGGATGCTGCTTGGAATCTCATGTGGCCTATTGTTGGATCATACGGTAAACGTAAGTTTGAAAACCTTGCAGAACTGCTTTCCACTTTTGAAGCCGAACGCATGAAATTCCGCGAATTGCAACTCAATTTCCTTCCACTTAAAACAGTCACTAGAATTGCCAAAGAAAATTCCACTCTTTCACCAATAATTCCACTGTTAGAAGAAACCGAAACAGTCCAGTTAGATGTTCCGGTGCTGAGCAACATTGGTAGTCCTTCACCGGGGCCGGTTTCACGCCCTGGTTTTTCTCAATCGCAAAAAGGAAATTCAACTCTTCCGTTGCCATCAATCACAGCCCCAGCGTGGTAGCCAATCCCATGTATTTTAATTCTTTTGTATTATATAACCATTTTGTATGAATTTTCAAATTTTTCTCGACATCTCAGAATGTGGCAAAAGTCTAATTTGTAACTTCTTCTTCCATTTTCAATGAATATGGGCAGTATGCCAAGCGGTAGTGGTCCGCCGCAGGGTCAGTCACAACCACAGACTCAGTATGGAGCAAATGGCGGGTTTTCGACCCCGTTCAACGCTCAAGAAATCCTTTTACAACAACTCAACCAAAATCAAGTTGAACAAGAAGGAGGTCTCAACCCTTCCAAGCTGTTATATCATCCACAACAGCAACAGCAACAGCAGCAACAGCAACAGCAACAGCAGCAACAACAACAAGGTTACAGAATGCCGGGTCCAAATCAGACCTTGTCTAATGTCCAAATGCAACTTCAACAACAAATTCAACAGATCCAACAACAAAACGGCAACCAACAACAACAACAGCAACAGGGTAACAACAGCATGTTTAACATGTTGTATCAACAGCAACAAGCACACCAACAAGCCCAACAACAACAACTGCAAGGTCAGCAACAACAACAACCAAATCAACAAAATGTAGTACAACAATTGGCCCAACAACTTCATCTACAACAACAATTGCAACAGCAGCAGCAACAACAGCAAGGGTTTGTTAATGATAACATGATGTATCAGGGTCCTCTTCCTGTCGGCCCATTACAAGGTCCGCCAGGAATGCCTCCTCAATTACAACAACAAATGCAACAACAACAACTTCAACAACAGATGCAACAGCAACAGCAGAACGTTTATGATTTCAAATCGATTCCTGTCGATCCATCAACTGCTTCTTCTATCCATTGGCAACATCAGCAAGATTTGGCAATGGTTTCAAGACAAACCAGTGAACAACCACATTATTATGCTAGGCAAGCGGCATTGGCTTCTAAAAGAAACTTAATGATAGGCGGTGGTCAAATTGTTGATGATGAATCCTCTACTATTGTGGATATCACTAAGAACTTACTAAGTTCAGCATCAGCAAACGAAAACGCGCTGGGTGGTGATTTTAGCAATAATGTTAATGGTGTTAGCACTCCAGTTTTATCCAATTCCGACATTGTCAAAAAGACAGGTTCTGCAAGCATTGATGCAGTCAATGAAGAATTAGAAGATCAAAGAATCAGAATAAAGGACAATGATGATCAGCTGTGGACTGGTCTTGATTTATCAGGTCAAAGGTTGATCAATTTATCATCTAGTCTTTTCAATTATACCTTCTTAAGAAGACTTTATTTGAATGGTAATCAATTCAAGGTTGTTCCAAAGGCAATTTGTAAATTGAAATCATTAAGAGTTTTGGATCTATCTAATAACGATTTGACAGAATTGCCTAATGAATTGGGTAAGCTTTTCAATTTAAGATATCTTTATCTGTTTGATAATGATTTGAAAGATTTACCAGCTTCATTTAGTAATTTGTTGGCTTTGGAATTTTTGGGTATTGAAGGTAATTCCAATATTAATAGAGAAATTGTTAATATTATTGCCAAGAAGGGTACTAAGGGATTGATCATGCATTTAAGAGATTACTCAAGCTCCTTACCTAAACCAGAACCAAGAAAATGGATTGAATTGGATGATGAAGGTGAGATCAAGGATGAAACTGTTGACTTTGATCTACATGTTAACTCGAGTAATGGGTTTACCATTATGTCTTACAACACCCTATGCCAACACTATGCAACTCAAAAGATGTATAAATATACACCATCTTGGGTTCTTAACTGGGATAGAAGAAAGGAAAAGTTAACTGAAGAAATCATGCAATACAAGCCTAATGTTATTTGTTTACAAGAAGTTGAAACTAGAACATATGAGGAACATTGGGTTCCACTGATGCTCTCTCATGGCTATAGAGGACTTTTCCGTGCTAAAACTAGAGCGAAAACTATGGGTGATAAGAATGCAAAGAAAGTGGATGGTTGTGCAATTTTTTATCAAGAGGACATTTTCAAATACTGTGAAAAGAAAGATTTGGATTACGGGTCTTATTTCATGGGGAAGTCTGCAGCAAGGGATGTTTTCAACAGATTCCAGACCAAGGATAATGTTGCCAATTTGGTTATTTTACAACACATCAGTTCAGGTAATAAGGTGATTGTTGCAAATACCCATTTACATTGGGATCCAGAGTTCAATGACGTTAAGGCATTACAGGTTGCTGTTTTGTTAGAAGAAATCCAATCAGTTATAAAACAAAATTTCATGAGGGAAGAATTAACAAGGGTTCCGTTAGTTATTTGTGGTGATTTCAACTCGCAACATGATTCTGCAGTCTATCAATTTTTTTCTCAAGGTACTTCCAAGGACCATGGCGATCTGGTTGGTAGAGACTACGGTAAATACACTGATGAAGGTTTATCACATCCATTCCACTTGAAGTCGGCATATGAAAGTGTTGGGGATCTTCCTTTCACCAATTTCACCCCCACTTTCACTGATGTGATTGATTACATTTGGTATTCTATGGGTCCCCTGCTTGTGCGTGGTGTTTTGGGAGGTGTTGATCCAAAATACACCAACGAAGTTATTGGGTTCCCCAGTGAGTATTTCCCCTCTGATCATATTCCTCTTGTGACGAAGTTCGAGTTCCAAAAGCAGGCAGCCAATTCTAAACGCACACATCGTGCTGCCGCAGATTTTGGTAGAAGATAAGACGAAAGCCGTAAGGGCATTCATTGTACATTAAGATTGTTGAATGTAGTAGTTATTTGTATAGACTTTAAGAGCTAAAGAAAAAAAAAAATGTAATCTTTGATACAAAAGTTTATGGTATCTGTTATTCAGATTCTCATTCTTTTACTTGTTACAATACCAATGCGAGGCCGCGTTCATCATGATATTCTTAGAAAGACGGTGAAAAAAATCATATGGGGCTCTCATAAAGAGATTGTGCCCTCTAATGCGATTTTAAACCATCGTAAGATCGACGTTTTAAATCCGTTAAACGATCCCAATCTAGCTGTGAGGGTTTCTTCGTATAACATTCTTTCTAGACATTACATGTGGGAATCAGTTTACTCATATTTACCTTTAGAATATACCAATTGGCGCCATAGACTGGAAAGACTCGATCATCAGTTTAAAGACTTGGCTACTATTAGCGACATTCTATGTTTTCAAGAAATGGAGTATCAAGTTTACAAGACTCATTGGGAGTCTCGGTTTTCACGGCAGGGGTTTAATTCATTGTTTGTTAGGAAACCAATGCCAGGTTATTGGACAAAGGGAGCCAATATGATGGATGGTGTCAGTATATTTTACAATGAAGCTAAATTTGAATTGTTGAATTATCAAAAAGTGAATCTCAGCGATCATTTTAAAGGACCTTTGTTTGAGCAAACAGAGGACACTAAGGAACGGTTGAACAGTAGAAACACTGTGGCCATAATTGCGGTTTTGAAACATAAAATAACAGGTGAAACTATTTTTGTCTCAAATACACATCTGTACTGGTCTCCCAAACATGAAGACGTGAAGTTTATGCAAACTTATTTATTAACCACTCTTATCAGCCAAGCAATCGATCGTCATAGAAAAGTTACTGGTGATTCCAACTTGAAACCGAAGGTGATAATGGTTGGTGACTTCAACTCGCAGCCAAGTTCAATGGTCTATGAGTTCATGTCTACGGGGAAGCTAGACACTGGGGCAGACTCCCGCTGGGCTTTCAACTATGGCGAAGGGTTTGAAAAGGGTACAACGGTGTATAACCCATTAGGCTGTTTCAAATCGCCATACAAAAAATTATACGATGAACACCTTTTCACTAAGACAACATACACTCCTAAGTTTAAGGGTATCATTGATTATATGTGGTTCAATAACGGGTCGATGGAATGTTCCATGGACGAGCAAGATGGTATAAAGTTCACAAAAGTACTTGGAGACATTGACGAATCGTATTTGAAAGATTATGCTGGTTTCCCAAACAGAGAGTTTCCAAGTGATCATATACCCATTTTGGTTGAATTAGAAATGGAACCATAGTTGCAAGAAAAGGTGTTTAGCTAAACTATATGTGTATTATAATTTATTTTTTAGGTGCTGAGCCACTTGTTTTATGCTTACGTAACATCTAGGATTTTGATCTCATGTTCTTTTCTTGTCTATTGTGATGACAGTTAGCAAGCATTTTGCAAAGGAGAGTGTTAAAGTATCTAGAACAAGCGTGAAGAGGCAGTTGGGTACATTTGAAGAAGAAATGGTGAGTTTTGATTCAAAACGGGCCAAAATACGTAAAGTTGAACATATCAAACTTGAAGAAGAATTAAAAGATGATAATGAGGTGAAGTCTGGTCCTCTTCCAACTCCACCACATTTTTGGCCGATGTACAACGAAATACGGAAAATGCGTGAAATTATCAAGACCCCTGTTGACGTTTTTGGATGTGCTAAAATTCCAGTGATTTTAGAAGAAATGACCAATGAATACAATACCAAGGGAGAAATCCGAGAGTTGAGCATGGAAGAGATCAGAAACTTGAAAACAAATTCAGGTCAACCAGGTGAAGCGCTAAAGGAGTTTCAACCAGATCGAAAAACTACAAAAGAGTTCAGATTTCAAATGTTTGTGTCATTGATGTTCTCTTCGCAAACTAAAGATGAAGTCAATTTCCAAGTGATGCAGAAATTGCATTGTATGTATTTGCCAAAGTTTCCTCAACAGGGCTTATGTTGTGAAGCAATTTATCAAGAAGATGACGTTGAATTAGATAAGATCATTAGACCGATTGGATTTCATACTAGAAAGACGGGATATCTTAAAGCGGCCGCAAGGAGGATTATGGAAGACTATTCTGGTGATATTCCACGCTCATTGGACCAATTAATAGATTTTAAAGGTATAGGTTTCAAGATGGGAATTCTTATCATGATGGGAGCATGGGGGAAAATCAACGGTATAAGTGTTGATACACATATGGCAAGAATGGCGGGTTTGTACAATTGGATTCCGGTTAAGCAATCCAAGGACAAGATGGACCCTGAATATGTTAGAAAGTGCTTGGAAGACATGTTACAGAACGATAAGCAAATTTGGGGTGAAATCAATCCAGTTCTTGTTGGATTTGGCCAAAGCGTGTGTACACCTCAGGGTAGGAGATGCGATCTATGCTGGTTACGAAGTGCAGAAACTAATGAGAGTGGGATTGTTTGTCCTGCTGTTGATAAAAGGCTGCTTATTAGAGTCAAACGAGGAACTGATAGCGAGCGAAAGATCAGAGGCGACTTGGATGCGTTAATTGAGATGGCCCCAAAGAGGGTGGAACCAGCCAAGTGTGTTGAAATCAAAGAAGAGGAACTTTTTTAGAATATGATATATGTAATGGGTATATAGAAGTGCTAATAATTATTGGACTAGACCATTGTCATTCACGGTCACTTCTGCATTGATGTTGATCAAATCCGCGTTCCAATTGAACGGCAATTGATATTTCAAATTGCCTCTAACAACGAGTCTGAACTCGGAATTGAATATAGTGAGCCATTGGTCGTGGGTGAGCGCATCGTTGTTCAGCTTGAAACTGGCCCCCGGTTTCAGTAATTTAACCTGCGCAGCAGTGTTGAAGCTCTTGGCCGCGTCATGCGGAAAGACCAACGGCGTCAAAAACTTGGTCGCATTACCTAGAAGAATTGTCGCTGTTACGTTTTGGGTAACTTCGGTATTCGTGATAAGGAAGATGTCTAAATCCATGTTCCAGATGGTGATATCTTGGAAATTGGGGTTGGATCCCGCTGTGTGCACGTCGAGCATGAGAATGTCCTCATTAATAAGAACATTGTCCAATGATATGACCTTAAAATTTGTGATCCGGTTATTAAAACACCTAAGAAGCAATAAGTTCAATGCTAGACTTAGCAAGAATACCAGCGTGAGAAGCCAAAGGGTGGACTTGAAAAATGATTTTGGTGGCTGAGACTTGTAATCATGAGGAGTGCGGACTTCAAGATTGCGTGGCAAGTGGGTTTGTTGTTTTTTGTTTGCAAAACGATGAAGATCATAGAGCACATTTTCATCAAGAAGATCTTCCAACGGGTCTTCCAACGAGTTGTAGTTCATCTGAAGCTGTTGTTTCTGCATTATGAACCGGCTCACGTTTGACTTCGACCGTTGATAGTGAGAAATTGAACACCGTGGTGAGTTTTCAGTATTTCGTTTACTTATTAGAAGCATAGTGGGTTCTACGCCGCGTGGTCTCATACTCGAATCCGTCGACTCAGCGTCCAAGTGATCAACTTCGTCGATGTCTCGGCCATATGCGAATTTCTCCGTCTCCGTGCCATTGGTGAAGTTCATTGCGGGTCTAAACCCAGACAACGCATTTGGCTGTCCCAATCTGTAAGAATCCAGTGAGTTGAGATTCGAGTAGATAAAACTCTCGCTGTCGCCAGCAAGACCCGTCTCTTCGTCTATGGCCGCTGTTGCATGTGACCGATCTGGTCTGTGGTTTACAAACGTTGTCTGCGACGTCAAGTGTGTGTTTTTACTCGTCTTCTGGTCTCGGGTTTTGTTCTGTGTCTGCTGCATTGATTCTCTCAAGTCGTACCAGAACGATTTTGATGTTCAGTAGACTCTCTTATCAGATCTCAATATGCGCGGCTGTAGTTGCTCATGTGCTCAGCACAGAAAGTTAGTGAGAGGACTCACTTCAAATGCATTTTTTCAAAGTCTTCGCTGGCACTGAAAACGCTGGGCAGTAAGACAGAGTTGCGACGAGAGGGAAAATCAAATGCTATGGAAGTAGGGTCCATGATGGGCGAGTTAGTGACGGATATGCTGACCAAGCGTCTTTTATGGTTTGCCGCAGCTTCGTCGGAGCTGGGGTCCTCAGTGTGAAAACTCTCGTCTGGAGTCTCGGTATTATCATGGCGTCGCTTAGCTCGGGCCTTGGAAAAAGCTGTGATGTTTGTGAGAGAAGCACGTCGTGAGACAGAAGACTTTATAGTTCTCGAACTCTCGAGCGAAGATGTGCTGACACGACGGTTCTTGTTCCACGCCTCATTTGCCTTGTTGATAAGCTCAAACCGTTTTGCACTGTCCTGCAGCATAAACATGTTCGACGATGGCCCGCTGGACGGTTTCAGGATACCATTGTAGTCTGCCTTCAATGCTGACGTAATCATCAGCTCGTGGTGGATCTCTTCGTCCAATGGTGAAGATTCACTCTGGAGATCGTGCGAGATCCGTTTGAACGCCTTGAGCTTTGGAATCAACGCCTTTCGTGAGATCATCTTCTTGAAGATGTTGGGCTCTGGCCCCCCATTGGCCACGATGCCGGTCTCGTTCTTGAGAGACGTAAGTGGGGAGATACGGCTTTGAAACGCATTGGAGAACCGCAAAAACGGTGAGCCTACTTCTGTCTCACTTTCACTCTCACCCTCAGCTTCTGAACTCGACACGTTGTCGTCCTCGTTGTCGTCGTCGCTGCCGCCGCGCGAATGTGTTGCTTGTAGACACAGCAACGACGCGGATTGTGTCTTCTGTAGAATAGACAATGTACGTAGCTCCTCGGACGCAGATGTAGACGTTGTAAGCCTCTGCGTGCCGCTACTGGAGCTCATTGAGGGCCGTTTCTGCATGGTGATAATGAAAATCACATCACAATAAGAAAAACGTGAAATTCAAAGATGTACAGATATCTGAGGTTTGTGGCCATTTTTCCGGGGTCTAATGGGCACCATGGCTACATTCACCATAGAAAACTCTACGCAGCTTTTTTCAGCGCTCAATTGGGCCTCAAACACAATAGGGCAGTGTTTGGAGCCCCGTGTGTTTTTCAAAATGCCAAAAAATGGATCTTTTAGAACGGTTCTAGTGTCATTGTGTAGCCCCAATCAATCCAATTCCAACTATGGCATTCGTTTCACCATTGGACATGTCGTGGTTTGTGTGACCCCATATCAGTAAATTTTCCCCAGACCAATTTTTCATTCTCTATGTATGACCATCGGTGTTCCCAGCAAGATGTTTCTCTCTGGACTAAAAAGGACTATGTCGACGATCACAGCCCGTGCTGTTGTTTACGGTGAGCATGGCCAGCCAAAAGACGTATTACGTGTCCATACTTACACTCTCAACCCTGGTTCTTTAGGTAGCAAGCAGGTGATTCTTCAATCCATGGCATGTCCTATCAATCCATCAGATATCAACCAGATCCAGGGCGTTTATCCATCTCGTCCACCATTGGGGATCGACTCGTTGCCTGAATTGGCCTCTCCAGCTGCAGTTACCGGTAACGAAGGTGTTTTCAAGGTTGTAGCTGTGGGTTCAGACGTTAGTAATGTCAAAGAAGGCGATTGGTGCATTCCTAACGGCGTCAACTTCGGTACTTGGTGTACACACAGACTCGCAAATGGGGAACAATTGCAAGTTCTGCCTCAAAACATTTCGATCACTCAAGCAGCCACAATTGCAGTCAACCCCTCATCCGCATATCAAATGTTGACCATGTATGAGAAACTCCAACCAGGTGAATGGTTCATCCAGAACGGGGGCACGTCTCAGGTTGCAAGAGCTGCAATCCAGATTGCTAAGAAGAGGGGCTTCAAGTCGATCTCCATTGTCAGAGACAGAGACAACATCGAAGAAGTGAAGGCCGAACTCACCAAGCTCGGTGCTACCCATGTCATCACGGAGTCTGAAAACGAATCCAAAGAGTTTGGGGCCCAAATCAAAAAGTGGCTCAATGGAGACCAAATCAAGCTTGGTCTCAACTGTGTTGGTGGCTCCAGTGCTACTGGCTTAGCTAGAAAGTTGGGCAAGAATGCTACCATGTTGACGTACGGTGCCATGTCCATGAAACCGGTTTCCTTGCCAACCTCCTTGTTCATCTTCAAGAACCTCACTGCCAAGGGCTTCTGGATCACAGAAAACATTGTCAAGGTTCCGGGGTCCAGAGAGGCCACTGTTGAGGCGGTGTTGAAGCTGATGCAGGATGGTGATTTGGCAGACGTGGAGTACGACACCACTGTTCTTGAATTGGAATCTTTGACTGACGAGGCTTTGTTGGATGCTTTCAAAGACGCCATGAGCAAGCGTGGCAAGCAATTGATTGCTTTCAAATGAGTCTGAGACCACTCATGGTTATTTATTTAGTTATGGTATAGTTATGCAAGTTAAAATGAAATTCTTTAGTGACGTGAAAAGTGTGTAGTCGAGAGCATGTCTATATGGCTATTGTTAAGCAAAAATGCTTACTTTCAGTTTTGATAAACAGCTTACACTGCTATTGAACACTTTGAGTTTAAGTTTCAAAAAGGTCAAAACAAAAAAATGTTGTGTTTTTGTTAATTTTTGGCCAATATAACCATCTTTACTAAAGTAAAAAATATAAATATTAACCTCACAAAGTATTGTTCACTGTGAACGTTGTTTTGCTTTTAAAAATGAACATAGCGCCATTTTGGATCAAACACTTACTCAGGTGATATCCGCTAACCGACAGTTGAAACACTCAAATGCTTTGGTGGCCCAGTCGGTTAAGGCGTCAGTCTCATAATCTGAAGATCGCGAGTTCGATTCTCGCCTAGAGCATATTTTTTTTTGTCTCTTTCCACTCTCTGGCACATAAAACTTTTTAATTATTCATCAAGGATCTCTGTATTTATTTTTACAATAAAAACCAACCATGTCTACAACTAAGGCCGCATTAGCAGCATATAGAAACTCACTTAGAGCTACTAGGATAGCTTTCACTAATGATATTGCTGTTTTAGCCAATTCCAGAGAACAAATCAAAAAAGAAATGAGATTACCAACTTCGCCATCAAATCCATTATTGAAGGTTGAAGAACGTATTGAACTACTCAACCAAATCAGCGATTTTTTGAAGAGAAACATTGTCCAAGGTGTGAAGACAGGTAAGCTCGATGATGGCAAAGACAAGTACACATTGAACATTCACTCAGACACTGAATTGGGTGACAACGAAGAAATCAAGATCAAATCCAACTTGAACGTGGATGGTTCTCCTATGGTTGGTGGCTGCTGTGGTGGTGGTAAAGTTGAGATGAACGAAAAGAAATAATTCAACTTCTTCTAATTGTAGCATCCTCCACACCCATTTGTAACAGAAATCTAAACTTGTGTATAAACTCTAAAGACCTGAACGAAAGAATAGCATACAAATGAGAAAAATGGCGTTTATATCAATGACATCATGGTTCAGCCATTCCCAAAGGATATACGAGTTTGTTTGTGGCGTTTAGAAAAGAGTTAATGACAAGCCTGTGTCGTCATTTTAAGTTTCATGGAAAGGAAAAAGGACTAAATGCGTTCAAAACGTCAGCTAAAACAGTAAAATTTTCAATAATCAACAAGCTGTTAAAAACAGCTATTCCACCCAACCACTCATGTCTCGATCCGCCTTTTGGTTTATTAGTTTAATCCATAAAGCCATGATTTGAAAAAAATGCTCATGACCCATGGCCCGGGATGGATGTGATTCCAGTTGGCAAAGAGTTCTAGAAGCTGCTCCTGTCAAGAAAACGCTATAAAAGAGATCAATTTGCACCGGCTGTTACTCGAATATGATTACTTCTGAACTCATCAAAACAATAAATTACAATGGCAGACTCAGGTAGAAAGAATTTCAGCGACAAGGTTTCCGACGCTATCACCCCAGACTCTCAAAAGTCCACTTGGGACAAGACTAAGGAATCTGCTTCCGACGCTTACGATGATATTGCCGGCAAGGCTCAACCAGAAGAAGATAAGGGTGTTTTCCAAAAGATCTCCGATACTCTTTCTGGTAAGAAGTAATTTGTCTAATGATTTTTAGAAATGGCGAATAGTGACGACTACTTTTCCTTGCTTTAGAATTACTTTTTCTAACTTCTTTTTATATTTACATCAATGATATCATGAATTTGCAAAAGCTAAAGCGAGTAAAAATACACAATTTGGAATTGTAAAGGGTATAAATTAACATAAAATGTTGAGTGGCATGAAGTAGAAAATGTACAAACAAGCACGTGCGTGGTCTATGTTTGTCTTTTTCCAAAGAAGGTATCTAGTTTTTTGTAATCAGGGAATTGAGATCATTGGCATAAACAAAATCAAAATGATGGTATAGGATTTGGTCCACTTTATGATCATGTTTTGCCACTGCGTATTGGCAATTTTGATCTGAGTATCATTATATTGTCATCAGAAGCTGGATCATCTACATCATCAAAACTCGCATCATCTTGGAAATACTCAAATGTTTTTTTAGAGAGTTTAAGCTTGGCACCGAATCTATCAACTCATTTTCCTTATAGTTGTTCCATTTATAATCATTGCAATTTAGTAAATACACCACCAGGCAGCGGTTGATCCAATTGTAAAATTCAACCAAAGGTATGAACAATCGACTGTAATTTAGTATGTCATGAAAGACAATTTCTTTGATGTTGAGGAAATGTGATCGAAACATTTCAAAGCCACAAAGCAAGTTCCAGGGGACAGAGGAAATCAAACGTAACCAAAAATTCCTAAGCTGAGGTAACTTCGAATGCATAGGATCTAGTAATACAATCTTGCTAACGCTCTTAAAGTAGGGATAAAAGGATTTATTTTTGATCAAACTCAACACCAATGTTGCATTGTAGCCAAACACAGCTATGTCTATTGGCCCATTCCAATTAGTCAGCTTCTTTATGAAGCAAATAAAACTTCCATAGTCTGTTCTAATAATGTCACTCGCATCCCAAGAATCCCAAAACTCCGGGTCTGATGTGCAAAGTGAAATGTGGTCAGAATGGTTTGACAGCCGGCCATAGCCAATCCAAACGTCATGGCAGTCAAAAAAAACCAATGGCAATGTCATTGATGGGACATTGGTTAACAATAGTAATGGTCGTTTGGACACAACTTTCTTGGCATTCAAACCACAGGACAAGCCATTTCCGGGCTTACAAATATGTTTCAACGTGAGAACAAAATTGTCGCTAGTCACCACCTCAAACACTTCAACCTCCGTTCTCATACTTTGCAGTTTTATATTAGTCGATTCATTTTCAAACTGGTATTCATGAGTAGATAAGAAATTGACCCTGTACTGATAATCGATAATGGCAATGGGAGTTAAAACCACCATTGCGAGAGCACCCAAAATAACCGCTATAACAGTATATATCAGTTTCACAGCTTGCGTCGCCATTTAGAAAAGAAAATGATATTGCTAGAAAGCTATCAAAAGCCATGTCTTGTGTCAAATCTTTCGGGATAATTATTATTGTCCCGATGCGGAAAAACAGAAGATTTTCTTAAAACTGAAAAACGCATTTTAAGGGGCTAAAAAGAAAGTTTCTGGGGATCAAACCATATCAGCATGCTATGCTTGTGTTGCTCCATCACATACTCTTTTTTGGGAAAATTTCATGTCACATTCTTGCTGAGCAAATTTACAAGCCAGCCATCTCCATAGTAAAAAAAACAGATTCTCGCTTTTTATCATATCAGATCTTATCTTTTATTAACAGGATGGCACTTGAAGTAGCAATGAGAAGTTCTCAATTGAAAGAACCGACACCATCAATTTTATATGCCCCTAATCCGCTTTTTTACGGCTCAGAAGTCTCTAAAAGCTTGAACGTATACGAATCTGATCCATCATCTGAATCAGAGAATGAAGATGGCCCGGAACAATTTTATACGATTCCAGCGCAAAAACGATCACCCAAGACCCCACCACATATCATAGACACGAAATTTAGTGTGTTTGAACATAAGAAGAAGAAAACAAAGAATCCATTGACTAGACTGTTCAACAGAAGAGAAACCACTACCTGGCAAGATGGCGCCAATAACGATTTGAGAATGCGATTGAGACCAGAAGAGCAAGTCGTGAGTTATAGTGATGATGAGCAGGATCATTACGAAGAAAATCTTCATTCTCAGCCAAGCTTCCACTCGTTTTCAAAAAAGCTTAGCATCTCAGACAAGAAGGCTTCAGTTTACACAATGCCCCTGTCCAAAGGAGAACAGGTGGAACATGTAAATAGGATAAGAGTGAAATATAAAAGCAATGGAATGGTGGACGAGGAGATACACGAAACGATTCTCACGAAATCCACAAAGAAAAGAACACAAGCAGAGACCAAATATTTTCCCACTGATCAAGAAGCCTATGACAGAGAAATTGCACTCCAATTAAGAAGAAACCAAGCTGCCATGATGCAGCAATATGGGCCTTCCTTCGTCCATGGAATGGAATCCAAATCCCCACCAAAGTCGAAATCTAAATCTAAATCAGCAAAGATGAAACTGAAAAACTTGATGTCACGTTCCAAAGCCTCACGAGCGGACGAATCAATTAATTCGCTTTTTGATGAAACTGCAAACTCCTACTCTCGGCTTTCAGAGTCAATTCAAAAGGCCCTTCCAGACGATGTGAAAAATATGCTCATTTCGCCCAAATCAGCCGTCCAGTTTCATCGTTCTGCTACCAAATGCATCAACTCCTTACCATTTGGTGCGATTCCGGGCCCATTACTCACTTTATTGGGCACTTTGATCACAAATCGCGGATCTGATGAAGGAAGTTATTTGGCTACCGCTGTTTCCAGCGCAACTGCTCTCATTTTGATTCTATTTTGCTTCATCTCATACAAGCTTTTCATGTATGTCTTTTCTGTGCTCAGAGTGGTGTTCAAAATTGCCAACTTCTTTGGAATATCCGTTTGATTTCTTTTACTTCTGTTTTATACGTTCTGTTTGTTACTTTTACTTTTCATAGTTTAATAATCTGATTTTTTTTGTTTTAATATAAAATTGACCTTCTCAAATGATAAGCGGTCCCCAAACCTTCAATAATAAAAATAATACCCTAAATGTGAAGAAAAAAAATGAACACAAACAAAAAAGCTTCTAGTTAGATGCTGCCATGATGAAATCTTCGACAAACGAAAGAATTTCTTCTCTAATTTCGTCGACTTGAGAAGATGCGAAATCCCCAACACTCTTGATAGACTTGTCAAGGTCTTCTTCATCTTCGGATAAAGTATTCCAGAAGTCCTTCAAATCACCACCTGAACCGTTGTAAATCAAATTGTTTGGTGTATCAGCTGGAATATCCTTCAAAACGTTCTTAGTACCATACTTGATGATGTTATTCTTTAATTGTTTTGGTGTGATAGCACCTGAAGAAAATTGTGAATCGGTGGATGGTGCCAATGAGAGGAAGTAAGTTAACAACCCTGCAACGTGAGGGGATGCCATTGATGTACCAGACAAAATGGCAGTAGCAGAATCAGAACCAATGTAAGTAGACAAAATGTTTAAACCAGGTGCAAAAATGTCAACACACTTACCATAATTGGAGAAGTAAGCTCTAGAGTCGGACAAGGCAGATGCACCAACAGTGATGGCATTTTCAGCAGCAGCTGGAGAGTAGTTACAAGCATCAGCATTGTCATTACCAGCAGCAACAGCAAAATGTAAACCTGCTTTAACAGCGGCATTGACGGCCAGATCTAAGGAAGGTGATTTACCACCACCAAGAGACATGTTGGCAGTTGCACCCTTGTAACCTTTGGTTTTTAAGTTCTTGATGTGGTCGTTAGCAGCGAATTCAACACCCTTAACAACATCAGACATTGTACCGGAACCATTGGATCTTAAGACCTTAACGGCAACAATGTTAGCATTTTTTGAAACACCGTAATCAGCAGAACCAATAGTACCAGCACAGTGAGTACCGTGACCATTACCATCGATATCTGCATCACCAGATGGGATAGTGGCCCCCCATTTAGCTCTACCGTGAAAAGCTTTGTGGGAAATGTTAACACCAGTGTCAATAACATAGGAAGTGACACCTTCGCCGGAAGCTGGTTCATAGATGTACTTGTTGTAATCACGTAAGCCAAGGGAATCTCTGTGAGAAATTCTTGCCAAACCCCATGGAGCACCAATTTGAGTTTCGGAGCCAATGGCATGGACAATGGAATCTTGTTCAATCATGGCAACTTCAGGTAATCTTGACAACATGTCAACAACCTCTTCAGTGAAAACACCAGAGTAACCTTTCATTGTGCCCATATCAAATGAATGACCTAAGCCGCCAGTTTGAGACCCAAAGTTCAAAGCTTGAACTGAGTCAGCAAATTCAGCAGCCGCAAAACCTTCTAATTTGGCAAAAGATTGAATCTGGGCATCTTGTAACCACATTTTGTGGAAGTCCATTTGCTCAGTGGAAACATTATCCTTGAAAATGACAATGTAAGAGTTGGAAACAGCGTTTTCTTGAGTGTGGATAGGAGAGTGGTCTTGTGCACTGCTAGGGGCGGCAACATCTGGAGAGTAGTCTTTATGGACAGCACCGGCCACAGCCGGAGCTGCAACTTCGGTGTTTTCGGACATGACAACAGGCATGTCATCGATCTTAGGGATCACAAGAGCGTGAGCAGAAGTCGCAATAAGCGCGCTCACAATGGTAAACAAGGTTTGAGTAGAGTATTTCATTGATAAAGAAAAAGTGATGATAAGAAAAAAATAATACTCATCTTCCCGGGTGGCAAATTAACCGCCTTATCTACCCGACCCTTAGAATGACAGCGTATTACGTAAGCAGATAGGAAATGAGTCCCCTGTAATTTTTGAGCCGACAAGGGCAACGCGTTTCTTAGCGATTAACTATGGAGGAGGCAGCCACGGGAGCTTTGAACTCCGCTGGCGACGTTTCGGGGACTGCAATGGTGTTGGAGCTTGATTTGGCGGGAAAAGTGCGGTTTGTTTCGCGGTCTTGGAGACATATAGTGGGAACTGATCCAGGAAAGATACTTAAAAGACCGATTGGCGATGTTATAGTGGGCGAGGAGGTGGACAAACAAGTTTTCACTAGAGCAATTGATATTATGCTTGTGGATGATGAAACTTGTAGGGTCAGGTTTATTGTGGAGACCAATTTGAAGAACATTTCTCATGGTTCAGACGAAGAAGAGAAGGAACCGGACACTTGTGGTGATGATAATAACGATGCGACGATTCACCGAATAGCAACTTATGATGCATTAGAAGATGACGCTGTGAGTGCCCACTCGAATGCATCTACGATGTCAACAGATGGGAACTTCATTGAGTTGGATGCTCAGGGAATTCTCATTCATGATAAGAATAGGAACCCATCTCACACAATGTGGATTGTAAAACCTTGGACTTCACTCAAGGAGGTAACAATGGAAATGCCAGAACAGTTGATTGCTACATTAGGCTTTGGGACCAAGCTATTAGAGACATATCTATTGTATCTCATGGAGTTGGAAATTACTGAAGAAGCCGACTTACCTTGTCCGTCAATGGAGTTATGTAGAATTTGTGAAAATAGAGTACCCAATTGGTGGTTGGAAAAACATACCGATCTTTGTGTGATTGAAAATAGGGTCCAAGATATGGTTTTCATCAAGCAGGAAGAATTACAAGAGCATCGCGTGTTGTTACAAAATATCTTAGACACTTTGAATGTGAGAACAGGTTCGACTACTCCACCCCCAAAACCACCATCTTCTTCTTCTTTGAATAAATCGCCTGCCATTTCCATTTCTTCATCGTCACCATCACAATCTCCATTAACGTTGTCACCCTCTAATTCATCAAGTTCAATGAGTGATTCTTCCCATAATTCTATCTTGATTACAGAATATAAAGGTTTACCCATTCCTGTTGGACCTCAAACAAATGATGCATTGTCCAGAAGGAAGAGTGTAAGCTCTACTTTGATGCCTCAAATTCGATTTCCTTTCAAAAACATTGAACAATTGATTTCTTATTGTGATGAAGCTTTAATAATCAACTCTGGAGAAATTAAGCATACATCAAAGTCAAATTCTCCTAGTTGGAACATTGGCATGCCCGAATCATCCAATGTTGAACAGACAGAGGTCGCTTATTCCCCAAATTCCGCTAGGGCCTTAAAGCTCGTTAGAGAACTAGAATTACCAGGCTCATCCGATCCTGCCATAAATGAACTAAGAAAGGACACTTTGGAGATCGTTGAACAAAAACTAGAGGCTCTAAGAAGATATGCTCACATCTTACAATATGTCAACAGAATCAATAGAGAAACCGACATCATGGTGGCAACAGTTGTCTCAAACATCGTTAGGCAAATCAAATCCCAAGTATTTAGTGGAGCTGACGATGATAATGATGGTAATATCAGTGATTTTGACTCATTAATATTACCTGTCAATGAAACTTTTGCAGAACCAAAATTAATCAGACCTCAACCAACTAGACATTTGAGAAGTGAGTTTAAGTTTTTGGAAAGATCAAGATCACAATCACCATTGGCTAGACAACAATCACCATTAGAAATTTCCAACAAATCTTCACCGGCCATATCAACAGCTCAATTGGCAACCAACAACTCAGCACTTTTCAATTCTTCATACATTTATGCTGGCCATACAAGGTCAAAATCAAGAGACGAGTTAATTTTCAATCAATCTACATCTTCATTCCCTAATCCAAAACCCAAAGATCCATTTAGCAGCAGTGGTAGCACAACTCCAGTTATATGTACACCTGTTCCATCATCAAGTAGTATAAGGGCAACAACAGCTTTAATAAACAACAGTTTTAGCAATGAAGTTAGTAGATCCAGCAGTGTAAATAAGAATGTTCTAACTCCTTCAATGTTTTCAAGTGATGAATTAGCTCAAAGGGTCAAGAGAAAGTCAAACACTTCAACACCTATCAGATCATCATCGCCTAATTCTGGTGCAAATATATTTGGTAGTGCTGCGAACAATGGTAGTGGATACAATCTACCATTGAGTTCAATTCAAAGATCAAGAAGTTCAACTCGTCATAGAAGTAATTCAAATGCCAATTCAGAAATTGGTAATAGGTCCTCAATGGTTTCACCGTTTGCCTCACCTTCGATGACAGTTACAGATCCAACAGTTAGAAACTCCATCAGTAACGTTTTAGGTGGCAACCATTTAAAGGCTCCAAGTTTAACCTCACAACCCCCCCTATCACCATTATTATTAGCACAAGGAAATTCAAAGGCGCCACATGTTGCTTCTATTAAGGATTATGAACCTGTTAAACCAATTAGTAAAGGTGCATTTGGTTCAGTGTTCTTGGCAAGAAGTAAACTTACTGGAGATTATGTTGCTATTAAAGTTTTGAAAAAGTCAGATATGATTGCTAAGAACCAAGTTTTGAATGTTAAAGCAGAAAGGGCAATCATGATGGCTCAAGCAGACTCACCATATGTTGTTCAATTGATCAAATCATTTCAAAGTGCCAATTACCTTTACCTTGTGATGGAATACTTAAACGGTGGTGATTTGGCAACCCTTTTGAAGAATGTTGGTTCATTACCCGAAGAATGGGCTAAAAGATATATTGCTGAAGTTATTGTTGAGGTGGAAGACCTTCATTCCAAAGGTATCATTCATAGAGATTTAAAACCTGACAATTTGTTAATTGATAACATGGGTCACGTTAGATTGACTGATTTCGGGTTGTCTAGAATGGGGTTGATCAACCGTCAAAAGGCTATCAATGTTACACTGGCGGGTAATCCAAGAAGATCATCATCGTTGATAGCGACACCATTATCCTCTGCGAATGGTAGCTTCAGTTTCCCAACATCAAATGTTCAAGTAATTGATAATCCTTTTAAATCTTTTTCAATGAATGAAGCACCATCAACAAGAGGATCATTACAACAGGTTACACCATTATCTTTAAATCATTCAGTTCAGAGTACACCATCTGATGTTGAGGACTTGAATCCTATCGGTCTTTTACAAATGGAATACAAGTCAAGAGCCAGAACCATTTCTAATGCAAGTGACATTTCTATGAGATCTTCACCAATTATTAGGCCAAAACAATCATCAATTGCAAATAGCTTAGGCGGTGGTAACGCCAGCTCCGAAGAGAATCCTCCAAGTAGAAAAATTTCAATAGTCGCAAGCTCAGAAAGTGACCAACCAGTGTCTCAAGGAATGCAAACAGATTCTCCAAAGGCTAATTATGCTTTGTTTGATCCTAATAACCAGGCTAAGAAGTTTGTGGGGACCCCAGACTATTTGGCTCCTGAAACTATTGCTGGTATAGGCCAAGATACAAGCAGTGATTGGTGGTCAATTGGCTGTATTTTATTTGAATTCTTATTTGGATATCCACCATTCAATGACGAAACGCCCGAACGTGTTTTTGATAACATTCTTCATCATGAAATTCAATGGCCCGATCTATCGGAAGATGATTTTAAGCTGTTTTGTTCTGATGAAGCCAAACATTTGATCACCAAACTATTAGTTAAGGATCCAAATCAAAGGTTGGGTTGTGTTAATGGTATTGATGAAATTAAACCTCATCCTTACTTTAATGGTGTCAACTGGGATACATTATTTGAAGAGGAGGCGTCATTTGTTCCAAATGTTGAGAATCCAGAGTCTACTGACTATTTCGATCAAAGAGGTGCTGATATTTCCACTTTCCCAACAGAGGGGTTGACTGATGAAGAAGATGAAGTTGTTACAGATGAAGAAAATGAAACTGACGATGATTATTATCATAAACAAAAATCTAACTTTTTGAGCAATGTTAGTGGGGAAATCCATTATAATGATGATGTTGCCATTGTTGATGACAATGATGATATCTTACCACATAGAGATCATCAAGTGCGACCACGTTATAAAGTCCATGATAGATCATATTCTAGTTCATCTTCTATCACAACTTTGGACTCACCCAGACACTCTTTCTCATCCAGAGGAATCTTGTTGTCTCATAGAGATAGACGAGGCTCGAAGTTGGTTGATTCTAATACTAATGAGTTTGGTAATTTTCAATTCAGAAATATTTCAGTATTGGAAAAACAAAACAAGGATGCAATTAATAGACTCAAGAGTGAACACTATGAACATTCCTCTAGGAATTCAATGTCAAGTGTGGGCTCATTAGATTATTTTGGATCTCAAACAGCATCTTCAGGGGGATCAGTTTCAGTTCCACAAACACCAACTTCGTTAGCCACACCAATCCCACAACCACAACAACCATCACAAATCCCACAACAGGCTCAAGTTATACAGCAACAGACAGCATCACCATTCCAGCTACAATTACCACAACAAGCATCATCTCCGTCTTCCATTATATTTGGTAACAAACTGAAATCTGTGAACTCGACATCAATGAAATCCCCAACAGCAGCAGAAAGGTTTATTTCCCCACTATTTGCGAACCTGGGACTATCACCACATCACGAAAGAAAGGGATCTTCATCGAGTGCATTAAGATTTTTTTCAAAGAAACCTAAACCTGGATCAATAAGTAACGAATCCAGTTCTGACACTGAAGAAAAACTGAATTTCAAATCAAAGGACAAATTCAAGCTAAAGTTAGATAATAAACTTCCAAGTGATGGATTAAATCTAGATGTTATTGTTTGTGAACCAATTCCAATTCATCGATTTTCGATCACCAAGAATTTAAAAGAACTGGGTCACAGTGTTACAACATGTGGCACAGGTACAGAATTAATCAAGCGAATTTCAGGCTCAAGACATTATGATGTTATTTTCATTTCAATGAATTTACAAAATCTGGACACGATTGATTTAGTGAAATTGATTAAATACACCAGTGGGGTCAATAATGCGTCATATGTTGTTTCTATGTCGGAATGGTCAAAGGATTTTGAAGACAATGAATTTGTTGACTATGAATTGGAATATCCAATTACTACGTGTAAATTGAAGACATTACTGTATGAAGTTTTTGACTTGCAACACGACAACGAGAAGGTTTTCCTTTCTGATACCGATTAGCTAGACTAATCATTATATATTAATTTAATTACTACTTTATACATTCCAATTGTTATGGATTATTTCATTTAATTGTTTCTTCATTGATTTGAAAGAAAAGTGGGCGTCGACTCTCATTTTGCAATTGGATGAATAAGATTGAGGGTCTAAAGTCAGACAAAGTTCCATTGTGGAGGTCCACTTGGAAACGTTATGAATATCAACGTTGAACCCGGTGTAATTTGTCTTATCCTCATAATAATTGACAATGGTTTCAATAGGACCACCAGTAGTGTCGGCTAAAACCAATTTTCCCAAACTCATAGCTTCTATTGGGACGATGCCAAAATGTTCATTTCTTGGGGTGTAAAGAAGCAGGGAAGTTGAATTGATTAATTTAAATTTGACATCATTAGAAACATTCAACCAGAAAATAACATCTACCTCTTCACCACCAACTTCATCTTCGTGTGATATCGTTTGATATTTCAACCCAAGTTCACTAGTCAATTGTTGAAGTTCTTTCAAATATTGAACATTTTCGTTCACACGAACGTCATAACCACCAGAGACAATCAATTTAACTCCTTTTTTGTCTTTGCATTCGTTGTATGCACGAATAGCCAAATCTATTCCCTTTTTACGTTCGAATCTATTGATTGATAAAAAGTATTTGAAGCTGAATTTATGATCAACGTCTGTGAACACAGGGGCCTCATTCACACAGGGGTATAATACAGTCAATTCATGCGAGATTGTTTTAAAAGCGTCCTTGACAATGGATTTTGTGAAGTTAGAGTTGACCAAAATTAAATCGGCCTTAGAAGTGGACCATTCCTCAATTGAATCCCAGAGAGATCTGTAAACCTTTCTTAAGGATCCCTCATGACTGGCAAGCAGTTTATCTGGGAAATGGCAGTAGAAAATGACCTTTGCATCTGGTGATTTGAACATTTGAATCAATGGAATACAGTAGGACAATTGGTCCATGATAATGAGGTCCATTTTGGCTAATTTCCCAGTGAAAACAAGCATTAAGACAAGCCAAAGCTGTCTAAAAAAGGAGCAAATGATGTAAAACCTTCCAAAGACGGTCATAGGGAGAAAATCGCCCATTTGAACAACAGAAAGCGATTGGGTTTCTTCAAAAGCATGGTTCGGATCATAGTGAGATGTGTAGACAGATACGGCGTAGTCTTCTTTGAGAGCCAAAGCAATATCCACTATGAGTCGCTCTGCTCCACCAATACCCAAATCAGGGTGTAAAATGGCGACACGATGGCAATTCTGGGCCATTTCCGGTTTTATAGTGAATAAAAAAGAGAGACGTAGAGTCTTTGATTTCCCAATCCTATATCATAATTAAAGTATACAAAATTTAAAGTATTATTTAAGCGACTAAGCAGTGAAAATGGTATGTGTGCTGTGTGTAAACTTTTAGTGGTCCTGTTTGGCTTTCCCACGACCTTTGATGCCCTTGTTCAAATTCTTATAGAGACTTGAAAAGTATTCTAACAGTTCCATCTCCTCAGGTGGTAAATTGTCAATACCATTGGCTAGTCTTTCGGCAAACTTATTGAGCGTGTCCAGATGGAACCTGTTTTGGTGAGACTTCATGTTGCCCAATTGAGTGAATTCCTTCATGCAGTTGTCAAATTTGCAAACAAATGGTTTTTTATTTTCGTGCGTTAGTGAATGGGCCTGTAAATTACCCTTTCTGGAGAACAACTTGGAGCACTTGTTACACTTGAATGGCTTTTCACCCGTGTGCAATCTCATATGAGTCCGTAAATTACCACCTTGGGTGAATCTTTTATCACAATAGTCGCATTTGTACGGCTTCAAACCCATATGTGACCTGATGTGAACTTCTAGATGATTTGTCTGTGTAAACATCTTGTTGCAGATCTTGCATTTGTGATTTTTGTTACCTTTGATGTGATTTTTTTCAACTCCACCAACTAGGTTAGTTGTGTTTGGGATCAATGAATTGTCAATGATGACTGCGCCTTCTCCATTTTCAATTATACCACCTGCAATGCCGTTTTTACGTGCATTGATGAGCAACATCAATTGGTCAACCTTTGTAGCCCCCACAACAGGGGTCTCATCGGAGGTGATAATCGAAGAAGAGTCAGGGTCTGTTTCACCTGGTCTGACTCTTATTCTTGGTCTCACGGATCTGTGATCAACCACACCCATGTGTGTTTGATCCTCAATGTCTCCATGGTCGTCTTCTTCCAGTTTTCGCTTGTTGGTGGTGTTTCTTGTAGCGCTTTTCTTTGGTCTACTTAGTGGAGGTAAAGGTTGCTGATTCAAAACAGAGGATAAAGCTGCGTCCTGCTCAGTGGTATTTGGTGTGGTATTTGTGTTGTCGATCCAAGACACAACTGGAATGTGAGGCGTCTGTTGGTCTTGGATGATGGGTATATTAGTAGAGCTTGTAGGTGTCAAATTGATGCTTAGACCGATTGAGTTACTTTTTTGGGGCACTTGACCCTGATTTGAAATCTGTGCTTGCTGAACTTGTTGTTGCTGTTGTTGCTGCGGATACCCTCCACTAGGGAAAAATATACTTGGTGTTCTTTGACGCTGATTGAATCCTCCTAGGAAGTCCAAGACCTCTATATTGTTTGGAAAATCCATGTTGGAGCTTGTGCTAGAACGTTTCCATACATCATCACTGAAATCATTGATCAAACCTATTGACGGAAACCGTTTCATGAACGATGAGTTTCGGGAATTCTCGGTCGATCCCGGGTCTGAAGTGGTGGTATTGACTCCCACAACCGAGGGGGGGAACTGCTGCTGCGGATTAAACAGATCAAGCTGCTCGCTCGGCTTTCGAACCGACGTCATCATCATCTCGTTACCCTCGTTTGACACTTCTGTGGGCGTTTTTATCTTTGGAGGCAGCATATTTGGCCCCGATTTGAGCGAGTAATCACGGCCGTGGTCATTGAAGCTGAAAGACTTGAACAGCCGGCTCGAACTGTCGAAATCTGCCCCCCCAGCTACGCCCGCGTTCCCATTATTCACCAATGTTCGTGGGAACGCCGCGTTTGAGCTCGAATGTTGCGGAGTTGGGCCCGATTGCACATTAGAGGAATACTTGCCGCCTGAACCCCCCATTTTCCGCATCTTCTGGTCCTGTTTGTTGTGCGGATCCATGTTTCCGGTGGCGTTTTTGGTCTCTTAAAAATACAAAAATATTAATTTTCCAATAATGGGAATGGCGATGAGAAAAACCCTTGAAGATTACGTAAGCATGCTCATGTGCTCATGTGCTCATGTGCTCAGCACCGTTATTGGAGGTCGACAAAGTCTTCAAAGGTTTCGCTGGCAGGAAAAACGGTGGAGAGCCCGGCGGGGACCCCGCCAGGCTCGAGGTCGCGGGTTTCGTCTGTGAACTCGGACGGGTCGGTCATGTATGGGGGGAGGAAGCGGCCAAAGAGCTTGGTGTCTAGTTGGTCCATAAAACCAGCAGCATATTGGTCCGCAGAAGCGTCAATCGGCTCTGGGGGCTGCTGTGACGCATTGGAGTCGGGATGAGCCATCATGGGATCAAGTTGCATGCGTCGGTGAAGATTGACGCCCGTAGAAACACCGCCAATGAAGTCAATGCCGTTGGAAGAGTCAGGATTACCCATGGCCGCAGACTGAGGCAGTGGGACCTCCGCACGCGGACCTAGGTCCTGAGGCTTGGGGCTAGTCATAACACTGGATGAAGAAGCGGTTTTCCTGTTCAACTGCTCGAAAAGAGCGTTCAAAATGTTGTACGTTCTTCTAGCGGCCATGGACGAGTCCTTGAGAGTGTCGAGGATCTTCTTACCACGTTCAGCGTCCTTTTTGATCTCTAAGTACTCTATCGAGTCAACGTCAGGAGAAAAATGGACATAGTAGATGAGACATGCGATGGAGAAGAAAATGGTGTAGACGCTAAACCAGTATGCTCCCGAAAGAATACCTCTGCTGATCATGTCGTCAGACAGCTTCACCACTACCCGCGCGACGTGGATGCAATTCATAGCCTTGTTGTTCATCCAGTCGTTGCCCGGCTTGCCGATATAGTGGATAAATGGCCGGTACATCACAACACGCACATGGAGATAGGCCAAATGCAGAACGCGGTTCGCACGCAGGTACTCGGGGTTGGGCTCGATCCCAGGTTTAAGCTCAATGGGCAGCGAATCGAGCCATTCCTGCAACTCGTTTTCTAGCTCCAGAATATACGACAGCGTCAAAACAGACCCAAGACCAGTTTTGTCCTTTGGCCTGACCGGGTAGAGCTTGGTGACCACATTTTTGAGGATCTCAGTCAACCGGGTGTGACAGTTTGCAATCTGCGAGGAGGATACTCTAAATTGGGCCTCAAACTTCAATCCGTCCATTGTAATATTTTCATCATCCAATTCGATTGGCATTTCTTGGTCAAAATCTTCTCTCGTAATCGTCCTTGGTAAACCAAGCATGGTGTTTACATAGATGTCCATTTTGTAGATGGTCCAAAAAAGTCTTTTTCTGATTTCCAATTCGATAGGATTGAAAGGATAATTCAACTTACGGTGCAGACCCTCACGTAGTGCAGCTCTAAGTGCAATGCCAATGTACGCATAGCACGTGGACAACCTTGCAGAACATTGCAAGAAGATGATCAACATCACAATGGTTTGAATACCATATGTGTCTTTAGTGTCAGTTATATCGATGAGTCTTCTGGCCGCAATAAAATACTTGTAACCTTCATCGTTACACACCCCCCCGTCCTCTTCGTCCTCCATATCATCACTATCAAATGGGGCCTGGGACCCACTTCGCTTAAGCGGAATATTCGCATCAATCAATGTGCCACCTCTGCCGATTCCATCAATGGTATCGACGTGTAACTTAGTATTTTCGTCTGATTTCGAGAAAAGTGCACCACAGGCAAGAACAGAGTACACCAAGGGTAAAAACCGTTGTTGCTTGTTGCTGTACTGCGAAGGATCTGTTGAATAGAGTTCGTTCAAATCGTTGATGAACGAGGGCCGATGGTAGAACCTGAACAAGACGCACGCATTTTCCCACGTCTTGGATATCAGGTCCAACGCAATGTTCAATGGAGGCAAAATGATTTTGATCTCAACGCCATTGTTGGCAGAAGAAAGATTGGGGGTGCTATTGTTTACATGGTTATTGTTATCCACCAAGTCGTGAATCGTCACTTTATCGCTCGCTTCCAAGCTTATTTTCAATTTCAATGGATCAATATGTTGCTGATTAGCCATTTCAGGCAGCAACTTCCTCACAATGTCTTCGAACGCTTTTATTTTAGCACCAGCTTGATGTTCGTGTTTGTTTAGCTTGGAGTTCGACTTTGAATGCGCATTTTGAGGCGAGGAAGTAGAGGAGGCCAAAGGTAGAGATCTTTTCTTCGACTTACTTGGCTCATCATACGTACAATCGTACGAATAAACCGTGCAATGGATGCAAGGTAGGTCTCCGGAACATTTGATTTTCAATTTTCTACATCTGTCGCAAGCACGAACAACTCTACGTCTTTTTGGTTCACTGTGCACGCTAGTCTGAGTGGCCGAGGCTGCCTTACGTGCTGTCATTTGAGCCTCCTGTTTGCGTAAGCAGCGTGGATTTGCCTACAGACTAATAAATTTCTACACAGAAAGAGTTGAAAATATATTTCTGCGATTACGTAATCCGGATTAATTGTGAATGTCAAAATTAAAGTATAAAGAGCAGTAGAGGAGGTGCGTAGGTGCGTTAGAAAGATCATTGATAGTGGAAAAGAAACTCCTGGGAGGGGAGAACAACATAGTCACCGCCAATGTGGCCCATTTTCCTTTTCTGGACTCGCAGCAAGAGGTTTTTTGGGATCTGGGGAGAATGCGAGGGACTCTGAGCGGTATGGGCGTGAGGAGGAGGCTGTTCAGCTTCCTCCGCATCTTTTGACGTGGGCAGATGCTGCAAATTCTGGTTTTTGGTTATTACCTTGAACTCACCCATCTCTAAGTAGGCCTCGATCTGGTAGTTGGAGATTTCAGTCATACGTCTGAATTCGCCGAGGTTCGAGGAAAACGACCAGTTCATCATCTTGCGTAGCAAGCCAACGGTTAGTCCAATCTGGTCCACAATCAGAATGGGACAATTTCGCAGATCTAAGACCAACTCTAGAGCCCTGAGACATTTGTACTTGATCACAGAAATCCCGTCGTCGTCTCCCTCCTCCTGAATGTGGTCGTTGGTGGTGTGGATGAGAAACAAGGAAATGGAGTTGGCTTTGAGAAACGACTCCACCTGCCACGAGGGCCTTTCACGGTCTAACCAGACAATGGAATGGAGCTGGAGCGTGGCTACAAAGTCGAGATTGAGCGGCAGTAGCTCGATGCAACGGTAGATACCGGGTTCTACCATCCCAAACTTCTGTGGAGGGACTAGCATTGCAAGTAGGAGGTGAAGTGAGGGTGAGGGGCGGGAAGATTAGAAGAAAGAAGGTTTAACGTTTGGAAGTGTAGAATTTCATAGCAGACTCAGATGGAGGTGGGTCACGTGACTTGAATGGCAACGAAGTCGAAAACTGTACAAGAAATAATGGTAGATTCTAGCGGGTAGTATTGGAAGTCGTTTGAGGGTGTGCGGAAGTTACGATAGCTCGAGATTGAACTAGAAACCAGATAGTCAAGTCACGCGACTTGATCAACGCTTGCAGAATTTCAGAATCCAGCTCACGTGACTTGAATAACAATTAGTTAACAGATATAAAAGAAATAATAGTTAGCTTCTAGATTGCTGAGTGAGAAGACTCTTCAAAGCAGCAATCTCGCTCTTGAGGGAGTCGTTTTCCTTGATCAAATCCTCACATTTGGATTCGAGCTGGGTCATACGCTCCATCTTTCTAGCACGAGATCTTCTCGCAGCTTCGGTGTTACGTGCACGCTTGATGGACGCAACGTCGCCGGATTTAGGAACAATAGGTTCTAAAGGTTGGGACCTTTGCTTGCGAGTGTACGGAGTGCACCCTAACTTGTCCTTCTTAGATTTTTTGGAAATGCCGGCATTGGAGACAGAGTGAGATCTCTTGGAAGACTCGTCTGAGGACAAAATGTCGGATTCGTAATCAATATTGTTAGAATCAACAGGGTTGAACATAGTCATTGGCATAGACATGGATCTTTGTTCGGTTGGAAGCAAAGAAAGCAAATCAGCGTCTTCTGGCGCTTCCTCCAATGCAGTTTCCTTGTTTCCAAAGAGAGATAGCATGTCGTTGGACTCAGCACTTGGCTCAAACAATGGAGCAGAAGAGTCGAAAACGGAGTCAAAGACTTCGTTGTCGATCTCAAACATTGGCTGATGGTCCTTGATGTCGAGATGTTGATCTTCGAGCTTCAGAGTTGAAGATCCAAATAAGGAGTCGGTAATGACGTTGAGTTCGGTGTCAAAAGACACGGCAGCAGATGAAATATTAGTGGACATGATTGGCAAAACAGCGATATTGATTATTTGATAATTCGGAGTGGATAATATATTTAATTTAACAGTTTGATAATAGTGATAGGATCGTCATCTTGTGTGGTAGTAGCTTATTCAGGCATCTTGATAATGGACTTATTTCTCGAGTTGAAAAATGGGGGGTTTCTTTATTTTATTTTATAATTTTGTTTATTCTTTAATTCTGGGGTGATTTAAGCAGACATCTTGGAGTAATATGGATAATAATACGGAGTTGAAAATGAGATGTCAGAGCAGTTGCTTAGGGGGAAGTAAAGTGTTGGTTTGTAAAAAAAGAAAGTCCTTGTTGGGAAGAAAAAGTGACAAATGACTAATTCTATCTGCCGGGAAAAGACTCACTATTTAAATGGTGCTGGAAAATTTTTTCATAGATAGGGAAACTGATCGGGCCGTTGCGACTGGCATTTTAAGCGCAAAATACGATAAAGCGCCGAGGACAAATGCGATCAGAACGCAAGCTTTCGGGCTGGATAGAGCTGATCACGGCGCACAAAACGGTATAAAGTAAACACAAGCGGCGCCCTTGTAAAGGCCAGGCCGGTGGAGATTTGTGTTGCGACCCTGCTGGCGGCATTACCTAAATAGGCAATTTTTCTACATGGGCGCTAAAGAGCAAACGCCGCAGTCACGTGACATGACTGGTAATGTGCCAAGCAGATGGCTTTTGCATGCGATGGCCGGGGTTCTGCAGCGCAGGGTGCGTGGGCGGGATTGCTGCAGGGCCAGTGCTTTCATTTGTGGGGCGATTGCGACATTGGCAGAGTTAGAAAGAAGACGCTCAGCAGCAATGGTACGGCTGGTGGTAGACTGCGTGGTGGCAGAGTAGAGCAAGTTTGGTGTGTTGAAGCAGCTGATAGGGTAGTGTGAAAAGCAAGTAGACGAGTGTTGGAAAAGCGGCGCTTAGCGGCGTTTTCAGACGCTCACTCAGTAGATTGCCAAGCAAAAACAGTAACGGCTCGTATTCTGACCGTTGGAAAACCGTTTTAGGTATAGCGGGCGACAAGGCGGAGGTTTTTGCGTGAAAACAATTGGGAGCGTTTCATTACGACTGGAGCATGGTGTGAGCCAAAACAGAAGCAAAAAAATCGCCTATTGGGGGAAGTAACCACTGTTTTCTGTTTGGCTCATGGTAGAAAGTGCCATTTTGGGGCTCAAAATGATGCGTTTCAGTTTGCTTTTTTTTGATCACAATAGTGCTAATTGCTTATTGCTAAAAGCAAACTTTCAGCTCTGGAAAACACCGGGAACCAGTGGCTAAAGCATACCACTGCTCTGGCTCACATTGTCTTGCTGCATCTGAATTTTTTTTTCAGATTAAATTTTTTTTCAGCTAGTAAGTATCTTCATATTGAGCTAGATATCAGCACACATGGCAGGTCGTATTGAGAAAAAGAGAAAGAAGGAGCCACAGTTTGAAGTGGTGTCCAAAAAAGAGCAAGAAGCCAGCAAACCAAAGCTGCATAACCCAAAAAGCGTTGTGGAAGAAGAAGAATTTGAACAGCCAGTTAAAAAGGCAAAAAGCTCGGTTAACAATACAACCACAAGTGATGCGTTTTCATCTGCAGTGAACGCGCTTTTGGACACACATTTGAAAGCACATGATAGATCTACGCCAATTTTGGCCAGATCTAAACACATTTCAAAAAACTTGGAAAGTGAAAAATTAGTCCAGAAGGCTAAAAGATCGATATTACACGAGAAGAAACTGAGATTGACGCAGAACCATGTCACTAATGTGTTGCCAAACGGTAACGAATCGTTGATATTTGAAAAGAAGCTCAAAAAGATCGCTCAGAGAGGTACCATTAAGCTATTCAATGCTATTGCCAAAGCACAAAATGTTGGCAATGAGAACGTGAGCGCTGCAGGTGTCAAGGGTAAGAAGGCTATACTGAACGAGCTTTCTAAGGATATGTTTCTTGATATGGTTCAACAGGAAGCTTCCAAGGAATAAAGGACGGTCGAGGTTAAGTATGAAATAAATAGTAATTATATAAGCGTGAGATCAAGAGCATATACAGGTAGACTGACTAGGAAAATCATAAACTTCATGGTAAAGCTTCCCCCTATGAAAAAACAGGAATGTTCGTGGCAATGTAAGCTTGGGATCAAATGTATGTACATGTAAACTTTATTTTACCCCATGTCAATAGTTTCTTCTGGGTATGTACAGGTAACTTTTATTTTACACATTGTCGATCGTTTCTGAGTATGTACATGTAAACTTTATGAAGTCCTCTTCAATGATTATAGCAACAACTACTTTTATAAGGTGTTGATGACTTCAGAAATCATGGAACGTGAAGCATTCCATTCAGCCTCCACTTTACCCCATGGAATGGACTTGAAAATGTCCTTCTTCTCCGCTAGAGGAATGTTCTTTTCCTCAACCAAATCAAGCACCTTGATTTTGATATCTTCACTTGAAGCAACAGGTAATTGGTCCATGTAGGCCTTGATTAAGGCAGATTCCTTAAGTTCATTCTCGGCTAATGCAACAAATCTTTCAGGTTGACCAGGCTTTGTGTATTCTAAAGCAGCGGTTTCTCTTTGAGATTTCAGTTTGTTCAAATGCTGCCACACTTGGAACTTGCTTGGTGCTTCACCGTTCTTGTTGTCAATGGCCAAGTTCTTGAGTTCGGAGATGAGTGAGCGGATGAGCGTTCTTTCGCCCATAGGAGCCTTGTTACGCATTGCGGTTTTGAGGTCGTTACGGAGAACGGCACTGAAATCAAATGGAGCCGCTGTGGTGTAGAATCTTCTGAACATTGTAGACAAGAAAGAAGAGGAAAGAGTGGTGAGGATGAAAAATTTCATTGAACATAGTAAAATGTGAGATAGGAGACAATAAAAAGCTAGAGCAAGCCAACAAGCGTTATGTGAGTTTCATTGGCAATTTTCTCATTGGTATATGTTTTTTACGGACTTATAGACTCTGTTTTCACAAATATTAATGCTGAGCAAAATTGCTGATTCTTGCAAAATCGCCCCTTTTAGAGGATTGAAAGCACGGAAAAGAAAACAACCAGCTGAACCAGCAACTACTAACAATTTTCAATGCACTACAACGTTGTGCCGTGTGTTTTTCATTCTTTTATCGTCTTCACATTCGAGTTTTACTGCTAAACTTTTTTTTTGTTTGCTGTCTCTTCTAAGCACTTTTTGTAGAAACGATGCAATACAGCAGAGAACAGGTGGCTCCTCATCGCTATGAAGACGATTGCTGGATGGTAATCCATGGAAAAGTATATGACATTACGAGCGTGCTAAGTACACATCCGGGGGGCGCAGAATGTTTGCTGGATTGTGCAGGTGTTGATGCAACAGTGGCGTTTGACGACGTAGGCCATTCGCAATATGCGTGGGATGCACTGGAAGATTGCTACCGTGGAAACATTATTGGTGGTAACAACTCGAGCCAGCTGAGTGGAGCGAGAGGAGGTAAATCAAGTTCACGAAGTAAGAAAGAACCATGGTCGCTTTACCCGTATTTGGCCTTCCTTTCTCTGATAGTGTACATGTGTGTTCAGTGGTACAAATGGAGTTGAATCAAGATGCGAGTGAGAATGAGTATTGTGATGGACCAGTTTTATCTATCGATTTCAGAGTAAAATGGTGTTGATATATGATAGGAAAAGAGTGGTAATGGGTCAGCTTCATCTATCCATTTCGAATGTACAAAATGGAGTATGAGGATGAATAGAGGGGTGGTTCCAGATGACTGTTCAAAACCATCAATGGTGTTGGTGTTGAGATGAATAAGGGTAATGATGGAAATTATATTCACGTCGTAGTGTACAAAATGGAACTGATATAGGAGTTGAATAAGGGTAAGAACAAGTATATTCTCTTTGTCCCAGTTTAGCTGTGTGTTCAAAGCTATTACTCCAACGTCATTAATTGAATAGGCTAGGAGAACCAAGGATAATCATTCTATGCATTTCTTTACTCACATGTGTGTTCAATGGGTTTAACACTTTTGTTAATCAGATAGAGTTTGAGCTTAATCCATATGAGTTGATATTAGCTAATACTGAGAATAGATGAGATGAAGCACCAGCTGTATTTGTTGATTCCATAAAGTAGCTACCATAACTATGTCAATACCTGCATTTCATAATGTTTACAGACTGTGTGTAACAATAAGCCATTTTTAGGCATCAACTCAGAACTACACAACCATGTTACCGTTCATAATGTTCATGTTTCTTCAAAGGTATAAATGATATAAAATAAGAATAAGAATAATAATAAGTGTGATAAGGCCCCAGTTTCATCTAACCACTGGTTGGCAAGCCAACAGCCACCTTGAAAGAATCATAGAGCAACCATTGGAGACCAGTCAAAGTACCAATCATCACAATTCTCACTGGCAAACCGTTCCAGAGCCCGGTGAATCCGATCTGCGAGTAGATTCTCTTCACCGCGTTCATTGTGGACTCTCCCGGCTTCGACTGGTTGTTGATCTTTGACACCATCACGTCGGCAGGATGTGACGCTGTGGCACAGAAGATCCCCGCAATGTACCCCCCAATGAAGGAAACTCCAGTTTGCTCCAACTTCGAGTACTGATCCTTTGGCTTGCTGAGGAACTTGTGGTAGATACCTTCCACGATCTTCTCGTACGTGGTGAACTTCACCATTGTGTATGGGATCTGTCTGAACCAGAGTGGGATTAAACCAGAATAAAGACCCGAGTACAGGTTCTTCACGCTGTTTGGTGGGATTGTGGTTTGAATCTTCACCTTCATTGCCTCGAACGGACATAGAAACAGATCTGCAATGAATTCTGCTGACGCACTCGATGCTAAATACACAAAGACGTTGGACCCGCCTAGGACATTACTATAGTGGTACTTGAAGAACTCGTACCCACCGTATTTGAATGCTCCCTGGAGCCCATAACCCACAAAGGTTGGTGCCAAGCCTGCGTAGATCTTAGCTACACCCTCTGTTCTCATGATGGACTTGATCCCGTCGCCAACACCCTTGTACAGCGACGAGTCGACTTGGAGCCGGCATTTCACAAGATCTAGCGGCAAGACGAGTGAATGTGTTGGTGCACAGGCGATGAAGCCACCCAGTGCACAGTACGTGAAATATTGAGGAGTATGAAGTTCCATTGAGTGAGAAAAGAGTGGTACTGATCAAGTCAGAACGGGAAGTGCGGGAACATCAAGGCAAGATCGCCGTGCAACTCCTGTCCTTTTGGCTTGAAAGCGGTACCGTTAGAAAGCCAGAAATTTCAGCTTTGCAACAGTACCACATGTGAGAGAACATCGTTTCTGCCACCCTTGCCACAGTGACCGTTGTCTTTGCGCTCAGCATCTCTATTGTTAGTAGACCCAAAAAAGCTACTCCGGTGAAAAATGTCTCACTGGCACGACGTCATTTTTTCCTATCATTCACAAACATCCCCCCCAATGGCCAAACCAAACAGCTTTCCAGTGAAACACGTGGACTTTCAGGGCTCACAGGTTGCCATTGTGGCCCAGACCTCTAACGGGCCCTGTTTTCTCATAGCCTTAGTGAACGCTATCACCTTGAAGCGGACAATAGGACGTTCGCAGTTTGCGCAGCTCGCTGAAAGTTCGCTTGCGGCCCTCGACGAGTTGATTGCACGGCTCTCGGACTCTAACTACGTTCTCGAGCGTGAAATCGTGGACTTTCTAGCTGGAATTGTGCTGGAAACGGACGGCTTTCCAGAACCGGAGAAATTGCTCAGCACGCTTCCACAGTTGAATGCAGGCTTGAATGTGGAAGTCGACCTTAGTACGATCCGCATCGACCGGTTTTATGAGTTGACAGGATGCATAAACAGTCTCTTGGCAATGTTCGACGTAAACATGTACCACGGATTCATAATTGATCCGAGCGTGGGTGACGGAGAAGAGCCGGATTATTCATTTGACCACTTCCAGGACTTGATGGTGGAGCTGTCAACTAGCGATCGGGAGGAGGACTTGGACAGACTCGCGAGTCTGCAGACATTCTTTAACACTTACACGTCGCAGTTGACGCCACTAGGTGTGCAGAACTTGGAGTCTGTTCCTCAGGGCGAGATAGGACTCTTTTTTCGAAATGACCACTTTTCAACGTTTCTGAACTTGCAGCGGTTTTATCTCTTGGTCACAGACTCGGGTCTGGTGATGGTTAAGGACATCATGTGGCAGGAATTGTCAATTAATGAGGACGCAGATTTTGTATCAGCAGATTTTGCTCCCGTTACTCTTTCAGAGTCTCAGGTGGAGGAATTGAGGAACGGGACTAGCGACCACTGCTCCAGCGATCCTGTGAGCGAGGATTATGAAATGGTGAAACATTTGCAGTGCCAGGAAGATGAGCTGCACGCGAAACAGTTGCACCAGCAGTTGAACAAAAGTCAAGACAGTTCTTCCGGGGCAAAAACCGGGCCTAGACAGGAGCCAAAGAAGACGAAGAAGAAAAAAATGAAGACTAAGTGCTGTGTCATGTGAGCGCTGGTTTTGGATTTATGTATACCACATCTATTGCATTTTCTATTGGGTGTTTAATTATTTAATGTTAAGTTGAGTTAAAATGGAATTAGTTGAGTTAGATAGCTGCTGTATGATGTGTTACTTTCATTTGAGTCAAGTTGAAACAAGTAATAGTTAATTTCAGCTCAGCCCAGTTACATTAAGTGCAGTTGGTTACAATATACTGAGCTTAACTTGGTTTAATTTAATTTAACTTGGTTTAGTGGTTCATTTGCATTACGTTGAATATTCAAGACGAGTGAGTTGACGCATATCTAAGTGGTCAATTTGATTCAAGTTAATTTGAATATAGTCAAAATAAACAAAGTATTTAAGCTAAGTTGAATCCCGTGAAGAGTAATGATCTCACCTTATATAACGTTATATTGTGTCTGTTATGTAGTAATTCTCATATCAAACTGTCCCACTTGTCGGTATTATTGTTATCCCATTGGTTGAGTCCTGCCTTTTGGATCACAACAGGTGACGGAGACCCACTAGACGCCCTAGGCTTCGGTTTCATTACAGTGTATGGTGAACTAGTGGAAGAGGCAGATGCCGCACTCTTGGACCAATCGATAGTGGTGCCTACTGTCTTCTTCTTATTCAAATCAATTGGCTTTACAGTGGACCCAGATGGTTTCATTGTCGGATGTGTAACGCCAAATGTATGTCCTGAAGGCCCCACTTTACGTTTAGCAATGGTCTCCGTACTTGGATTGTGCACTTGTGGAGCTTCAGTGGTTGTAATGGTGTTTTTAACAGGAGCAACACCACCTGTCTTTTGCTCCTTTCTGTCTTTGGTAACATTCGAACTCAATTCTCTCCTTGTATCACCGTCAATTTCGTCCAATATGGTATAAAATTGAAGCAAGTCGGTGTCGAATTGAGCAAACTTGGCTAGTTTCCAAATGTCAAACATAACACTCAGTTTCAAGTCAACTAAATCAACATTGTTTGATCCAATTTGATACGATTTCGTCCCTGATTGAAGTCTTTTGAACACTCCATTGTAGAATTTCAACACATTTAGTAAAAATTTGGAATTAGTATAGTTGGTTTGTGACGTTGCTTGGATCAATGGGATCAATTTCTCAATAATCAACACATTATCAATGTTTTTATCTCCCATTTCATTGACCATGGTGATGAAGCTCGTCACACTCAAGTTCTTCACTTTGAGACTCGTTGTCGTGGAATAGATGGTCATCACATTGGGTAAAATGACCGTTGTGATGACATTGTAAGGCTGGAAATTGAGAAAAACCTTCAAGTTGGCCAAAATGAGCTCTTGGAGAATGATCGAATCAGTACATGATTTTTTGAACAAATCCACAAGGAATTTAGTGAAAGATTCATAGAACGAGGATTCTCTGGAGGATTTCATGAAGGATTGGAATTCCCCCAAATTCTTAATCAATACAATCTTGTATCCATCGAATGCGTAATCTTGAAGAATTCTTTGTATGAACGGAAAAACCTTTTCACTGAATGTCAACTGTGATAAACCTTTGGAGAGTAAAATTAGATTTTCAGTGCATTTAACAACGAGTTCTTCTTCCTCTGGTTCCAATGCCTTATTCTTTTTCAGAATGACAGCGCCAGTCAACATGGGAATGATTTTATTGAAAACCAATGTACGTGGGAATTTCGTGATGTACTGGCTGAGTTCATCTAAGAGAACCAAACGATCTCCGGTTTCCAACGTTCCAAACTCGTCCACTCTTTGCAACATTTGAATCAGCGGGTTGTTAAAAATACTCGAGTGAATGAAGCTGTCAATTGAATAAACAGTGTCGTCTAGTTGGATGACGTCGGTGTTTGACTCTTGGGTTCTTTGTAGCGTTGCAATCAAGACCTGTGCGTACGACTCTGACATGTTACTGAAAGAGGCCATTCTGGAATCTCTGAGTATTTGATTTACTTTGGAGATTTGTCTTTGATAGTCTGATATACTTGAAGAATGGTCACATTGTACCAAATTTTCATACTGGAACAAGTAGTAGATGACCAAACACATTGAAAAAATGTCATTGATGTAATCCACGCGATGTTTATTGATCAAATTGGGCGAACTGAACCTGAAGTCGATCGACATAAAATTCGGTAATCGTGAGTCCATAGGATCAATGAATTTTTCTACAATTCCGCTGGTTAGTTGCTCCATGAACCCGAGGCCTGTGAGCTTCCAATCGAACTTGTCTGTGATCACAATGGAGCTGGGATTGACGTTCATATGAACAGACTTCAATTGATCGTGCAGAAACTTAACTCCGTTGGCAATTTGTAACATTCCCTTGGTGATAGTGATCTCATCTAGTTCAGCTTTGTCAATGCTATTCAAATCTCCCTTTACGTATTCAGTCACAAATAGAACCCGGGATTTATGATCCTCAAACGGTTCAATAACAGTCAAGAAGTTGGGATGTTTCAACTTAGATTGATTGCTGACAAAGGACTTCAATCTTTCATACACATCGTTCATAACCAGCGCCTTGTTTTGTTTTGTAACCACACCAGCATTGATTAATCGTTCCTCGCACTCACGCTTGTCAAACTCCCAAACTGAAACCTGTTTCTTTGTAGTACGGTGTTTTGCCGAATAAACCAACCAGCATTTGTCACTCACAAAAGTGGGACTGTTAGAAATGGAATAGCTAGATTCTATTCCCGAACTTTTAAACACTTTGAACATTTCAAAGACTGTTTAGGTGCTAGCTTTAAATCTACAAAGAAGAAACAAGTTCGGTGTATAAATTTACTCGGTCTTTTACATTTGTTTTTTGCTCATGACTTGGAGACACTCTTTCATGATTCTAGCCTGTTTTCCAATGTCTTCCAAGTGAGTGAGAACGACACCATTACCAGAGGCGAAATCGTACACGGAATATTTCAATCCTGTTTCTTTGCAGAAATCGAGAACAAGAGTCTGGGCACGACGGAAATTGTGTCGTGGCAGACGTGGGAAAAGATGGTGGATGGCCTGGTAATGGAGTCCTCCATGGAAGAAGTCAAACCATTCGGGGCAGGAGATGTCCATCGTGGTGCGGAGCTGTCTCTGGGCAAAACTCTCGGAAAGTCCCAGGTCTGACGTCGACATGGCAAAGTGAGAAAGTGTGATTTGAACATGGACAATCATGGTGACGACGTGGGACACCATGACGTAGGTGAATTTGTCCCAATTGGAGTCTATGTTGCCCACAACAAGATAGAAGAACCAATAGAAGAAAAAGCTAAGGCCCACCAACTCAAAGTATCTGAACCATGCGGCCTTGCCATGCCGTGGTCCTTGGCCCTTAAGTAGATACTCCCAGGAGAGTCTGTAGAGGTTGAAGCGGCCAAAACAGAGAATGGGGTAGTAGAGGTAATGCTGGATTGGAATCACGAGCTGTGCAAAGGCGTCGAAGGGGAAGTACTTCTCGTAGTAGGTGGAGAAGACAGATCCAAAGAGTCTGGAGCTGACACAGAAGAAGGGGAGATGCTGGATATCGGGATCGTGAACAGGGTCATTGGTGATGATGTGGTGGATATTGTGGTTACGTTTCCACCAGCCTACAGACAAACCTCCGATCCAATCGGCAATGATAATGCTGATAATGTTGTCCATCTGATAGTTATGAGTGATACCAATATGTGCAGAATCGTGTGCAATGAACACTAGTTGCTGCCAGAAGATTCCAAGAAAACACGCACTCACCACATAGTGTTTAGTGCGGAAGAAGACCATGGCGTAGAGTGCGAGACTCATATTGATGAGAAACTGATGGAAATACTCAATGTACGGACACTCATACAAGCCTGCAGCCTTGATCTTGTCGTGCAACTCGTTGTACTTCACGCTGATAGATCGCTGAGTGTCGTAGTCGAGCGTAGGAAGCTCTTCAAGGTCCTTTTCCACGCGCTGATTGTCATAATCTGCAATAACCAACTTCGGGTCTCTAATGACACTGGTGTTGGCGTCCGAAGACACAGGAAACAGGTGTGGCTTCTCCAAACTGGGCACTACCTCTGCAGGAATCACTGGTTCCACTTTGACACGTGTCTCGCCCGCTAGACCAATTTCCGGATCATCTTCCCCCAGCAACCTGTACCGGCCGCCCTGGATCGGGGGGAGCATATTAACCCACGGAAGTTCGACCTCACCTACCTTGTACCGCTTGAATGTTGCAGCCGTTTCGTCGCAATGATAGGAGTTCATTTCGTCCGTAGCATCGCGTCCAACAAGATGGTACACAGCTTTGTCTCCTCCAGGATGATATTTGATCCATTTGTCCAATTTCAACAGCATTTTTTCATAGATAACCAAGGTATGCTTGCTGGCAATAAGATGTTCAACTTCTCTGCGCGTATACACGCGATTAGCTCCAAACCGAAGCTCCAACTGGGCCATTTTGATTTCTATACGAAAAAAACAAGTGCCTACACTTTTTTCTACGCTATACGAAGAACTACTCGAGTTAGTATGGCAGTGAGCAAGAAAACACCACGTAACAGGCCTAGGGTTTTCACGGGAGACTTGAAGTCTCTTCTCTACGCTTTTGGCGACTCGAGTATGCCCCATATTGACACGATTCACACGCTAGAAGACGTGGTAACCAGCCATCTGTTGGACATCATTCTGGAGGCTAACAAGGCGAGAACGGTGAGACAGGGAGCGAAGTTGAGCGAACACGATCTCCAGTTCGGACTTCGCCGGGACCCAGTGAAGTTGGGTAGAGTGCACGACTTGTTCAACCTGAATCGGGAAATTACGAAGGCCAAGAAGATGATCGACTACTCTGACAAGTCGTTGCGCGTGAACGACAAGGACAAGGACAAGGTGGCGGAGGGCACGGTGCCGAAGAAGGGCAAGTACAAGAAGAAGCAGCGTGACGAGAGCTTGCCTAGTTGGACTTAGAGCGCAAGCAATAACGAAGTAAAAACTCTGTTACTATGTGCATAGTAGGCAAGGGTCAAATTCGAGGTTGTGGGGTGTGGTCTTACTGGATTGGGGATGGAGTATGCACCCCCAAATCGTCACCACTGCTGCTGGCCTGGCAAACTAAAATGTTGAATCAGTACAGATTGCATGAGCAACATGTTTTTTCTGCCGATAGAACAATAATTTGACTAGAGAGGGTCATCAAGCTTTCCTGTTAGTACCAGCTGCATGACTAAAAATACAAATTTCACGAAATGGGGAACTGTTTGGACGCAGGACCATAAATATTTATATGCGGGCGCAGTGATGTATACGATTTGTTGATCTGGAATTTCTTTTGTTAGAAAAACGTTTTTATTTTGACATGGAAAGTGACAAGCCACATGTAGAAACAATATGGCGACTGGGTTTCAATAATGCTGGTCGATTGTGAATTTTACAATGCCCGAAAGCATCACACCAACTGCATCCCCAGCGTAAACCTGCAATACCTTGAAATTACGTTATCTCGCATCCCCAGTACACACAAAGTTGCTCACAACCACCCCTCCCACAACCTGGGCACGCTATAGTTGTGATAACGTCTGCGTTAATTACGTCTGCGCTTATGTCTCACTATCAAGTAGTGATTACGCACCAGTCGTCTGTGATCAAGTCTTTCCCAACTGCAAACCTGACTAAACATGGCTGCAAGCCAAGTGACATGGTGGACTCTGCCTTATTGCGTCATTAAACCTTTCTATACACCTCCCAGACTCAACATTTTGCCAGCTCTACTGGAGAAGCTCATCTGTGTACTTTCTGATAGGCAATCATATGCCAGCCTGCATAAATTTGTTGACGTAGGACCTATGACAGAATCTCACCCGCTACAAGGTGCATCGAACTAGGCAACCATGATAAGGTCGGAGTTAGTTCATTGCACCATGGCAGGGAACTAAAACGGTTAGGATTGTAAAGTTTGAATCAATGCAGACTACATTCGCTTCCAAACTCATTTTCATGATAAAGGTTGTCACCCCGATTCATCGTTTGGAAACGTCATTAGACAGCAGCAATAGGTTCTGTAGACGATGCTAAATTATAATTAGACTACAGGCATGATGTTCTCGAAGCGTAATTAGACTGATGAAATAAACTTCTGGAAACCGTCCTGTATTGGGATTAAACTGCTTGAATGAGCTCCTGAAACCCTTTCTGTATTGTGGAATGAACTCCTGGAAACCAATTAGACCACCGCAAAGAAATCCCAAAAATGTTATTGTATTATAATTAAAAGTCAAGTGATTCAGTTATACAATCATGTCAAAAGGGTCCTAGCACTAGTTTTGCAGAATCTCAGTTTCCTTGATAGATCCATTTTTCAAAGCCAAATAAACGTTCTTGAGAGCAGAGTTGGAAACATCAAATTCGTCTTGCGAACATTGACCTATTTTCAGTGGTCTTTCTCTTTCTAATGGCGCCAAATCAAACAATGGACCAAATAATTGATCGTCCACTTTATTCAGGTGGAAACCCTGATATCTGTGAGGAACTTCAGGCTCACTAATTTGAGTTCTACCAGCATCCCATTTCCACTGTTCTTCCATTCTTGGTAGCTTCTTAGCCCCTGAAAAAACACCAGCAATAGCAATTGCGCCAAACTCCATATTGTGGAACATCAAATTGAGCGTTGGAATACCAACTGTTGCAAACGTGTTGTCCTTTGTAGAAAAGGCGTACATATACAAATTGCCAATCTTATTGATTGGAGAGGTTGATTGATCATCTGTATACAGTTTCACAATTTCATCCTCATTCTTCAAAAATGGCCAATGGTAATGGTACCCAGTACCAAGAATAATGTGATCAAACTTTTTGATGGTCCCGTCAGTGAATTCGACTTGTCCTGTTTCTGGCAATAGCTTTTTGATTCTTGGCTTGAAATCAACTTCTGGCGATTGTGCAAAACATTCCTTGATCCATTGATAAACTGACTCTGATCTTTGTGAAATTGTGACGGATTTGGCCTTTGGTAAAATGTACTGCGCTAGATCGATAGAAGAAGTACCTGAACCCAAGAGAAGAACATCACCATTGGCATAATCACCAGATTTTCTAAACGCTTTGGAATGAAGAATAACATCAGGATATTTCTGATTGAACTCTCTCAAATTTTCAATTAGTGGAATGTAAGGAACAGAACAATGGCCATTGGCTGCAACAACGGCATCGAAGTGTTCGCAGTACCATTTTTCAGTCTTTGACTCATAATCTTTTTCTCTGATGGTCAGCTTCCAACCATCGCTGACTTTTTCAACATTTTCCACGCTAGAGCACACACGAATATGGTCCTTGAGAGAGTATTTTTCAATCATTTCATCCAGGTAGGTTTTCACGTCTGTGGAAGTGATCAACGGATAAATATGTTTGTTTTTGGTCAATTGATTGTAATCATGATAGGAGAATTTCATGTATTGTTCAGGAACATTGGTGAATAAATCCTTATACGCTGCATTTCTCTGCCACTTCACCTCGTCCTTGAATGCTTTGCTGCTTTCAACAACAAAGGGATCATTGAAAGTAGCATTTTTCAGATCGGAACAACTAGGTAGCGCACTCTTCTCGTAAATCTTATCTGGGTTCGAGTAATTGCAATTCAAGTTCACTGGCAATCTTGGATCTGGCTTTTCGAAGTAATTCCAAACACCTCCCGAGTGAGGATTCTGTTCAAACGCAATCACTCTATTGAAAGCAGGCTGATCTGGTTTTTGTCCAACTTTCAGCGTAGAAACACCGTCAATACTTGTGTGTAGAAGTTCGTTAATTGTCGCAAGTCCTGCAGGGCCTGCACCAATTACGGCCACTGAACGAATGGCCTTTTCAACTGACATCTTCCCGCGAAATAGCGTCTTGGAGATAGACATCGTTGATCAAGAGTTTATGGTAACATTTATCCGGAGAGCCACACTTTCCCATTTGGGAAATAACCGTTAGATCTCATATGACTCATCCAGAGCGATAAAAAAGCAGGTCCGAACGCAGGCTGGGATTTGTAGTTGGAGATGTGAAGATGCAATTGCAGCGTGAAGCAACAAAAAGACGGATTCGATATCTCGATTTTAGCGACCCAGTCAATATCTATTCATGAGCATATGTTGAAACAGCGTGCAAGATGCGCTTCTTTTGCTTTAATAATACAAGGGGTCCTGTTAAACATCCCCTATTCATGACAGAGCATATTGATGTGTCAAACTTGCTATTTTTTGTCAGCATTGACTTTCTCGGCTCTTTGCGGCAATATCTTTTTTCTTAAACCCGAGACACATTTCGGTATAAAGCCACTCCAGCATCTTGTAGATACGCTGGGAAAGTCCCGAAAAACACATAGCTAAGCACCTACATTCAATTAAAGCCCTAGATTGGGTCAAACTCGCCTCTTCATGCCAACTCTAAGTTTTTCGGCTCTTCACGGTAATATCTTTTCTCTTAAACCCGAGACACATTACTGTGTAACTCGACTCCAGCATTCTGTAGACACGCTGGGAAAGCCCCAAAAAGCGCATTGTAAAGCCCAAAATTGACTCATTGCAATGCAACCACAAAAAGGCCAATCATGGTCAAAAACGCATGCCAAGACTGCTGAGCACATAATGATTAATCTTACTAAGAGTGAGAAATGGCATTTCGTATACATAAATAGGGCACGGGGCCACAGCCTTCAATCGTGTCTTACGTGTTACTAGTCATATGGAAGATTACTACGCCTCAAGCTTGAATGCGTACGATGCGAGCTCTCACGAACCAAATTTAGAGCTGGCCACAACCCGGACATCAAGAACAATGCTGATGGACGATGCTTCCGTGGTTTACAAGGATGACGAGGAAGATGAACAGCTCCGCACAGCGCTTGCATTGACACCTTCCCCCCTCTTTGAAGAAATCTCGCTGCTGCGCAAAACAGGCTTTGTTTTTGTGATTGTGATGACACAGCTCTTGTGCCAAGCTTTTCTCTCTCAAACCATTGTTCCGTTCAAATACATAGCACGCACATTTGACGTTGAATCCAACCCCGGTGAGATTTCATGGATGTCAGCTGGCTTTTCCCTCACTGTGGGCACGTTCATCTTGATTTTCGGTAGAGTAGGTGATTTGCTTGGTTATAAGAGAGTGTATCTCTGTTCGTATCTCTGGCTCACACTCTGGTGCATTCTAGCTGGTATTTCTAGCTACTCCAAGTCCGTGGTGTTTTTTGACATCTGCAGAGGTATGCAGGGTCTTTCTCTGGCCGCTTCATTCCCTAATGCGTTGGCTTTAGTCGGCCATTACTATCCTGCACAGTCGATGGAACAGACAATGGTTTTTGCGCTTTTTGGTGCTGTTGCACCGGGTGGATTCTACTTGGGTGGTCTCTGGGATTCTCTCTTTGTGCAGAAATCAACGTGGCAGTGGATGTTCTATGTTTCAGCAATTGTTTGCTTTCTCACCTTCCTTGCTTCGTATTTCTTGATTCCTGATAACGTTGGAACCAAGTATCATTCGCTCAAATGGCAAATGTTCGATCCACTGGGTGGTGCCACTGCAATGATTGGACTGATTTTGTTCAATTTTGCGTGGAACCAGGGTCCGGTAGTGGGTTGGGACGTAGTGTACGTCTACGTTTTATTGATAGTAGGAACACTCTTTTGCTTCCTTTTCGCCTACGTTGAATCCAAGGCACGCTATCCACTCATTCCCAAATTGCATCCCAAGATCATCATGACCTTAGCCTGCATTGCGGCCGGCTGGTCGAGTTTTGGTGTTTGGGTTTTCTACACCATCAAGTTCTCATTGAACATTCTTAATCAGACTCCCATTGTGGTTACACTACAGTTTACTCCCTCCTTCATTTTGGGATACGTAGCTTCTGGTTTCACGGGTTATCTCATTCACAGAGTGCCCACGTCAGCCATCATGCTTTTCTCCATGTTGGCTTTTCTCACTGGCCTTTTACTTTCTGGCTTGAGACCAGTGAAACAGGTCTACTGGGCGCAGAAGTTTGTTTCCCAGTGCGTTATTGTGTTTGGTATGGACACCAGTTTTCCCGCTGGTGTCATGGTTCTTTCCAGCATTTTACCCAAGCGGCACCAGGGAGTAGCAGCCAGTTTAGTTTCTACTGTCGTCAACTACTCGATTTCCATTGGCTTGGGGATAGCTGGAACTGTAGAGTTTTACACGACGAAAAACGGAGCTGACGAGCTTCAGGGAATTAGAAGCGCCTTTTGTATGGGCTTTGGGCTTGCTGGCTTGGGAATCGTGCTAGCCATCTGCTTCAACATCTACACTTACATTGACTGGAGCAGAAACAGAGTGATTGACGACCAAAAAGAATTCGAAAAAGCCTGAATTTTAAATGCGACATAATTATTACTTTCCTCTCCACGGTGCACAGGTAATCAACTCCTAACCTTCGCTATTCTTGTCTAAATCGTAATACATTCCAAACTTAATTTACATCATGAGCATTATTTTTTTTTACTACGCATATAACTCTTTTTTATACCCGCTAAAGACATAAAAGAGGCATCAAATGCCGCCTAAACGATCTCAAAATGAAGAGGAGGCAAAACAAAAACGTAGAAAAACTTTTGTAGGATGTTTTACGTGTCGAAGAAGAAAAGTAGCTTGTGATTTGACGAAACCTAATTGCGAAAGATGTAAAAAGGCTGGTTTTGTCTGTGATGGCTATAAGATTAATCTCCGATGGTCGCAGCCAGTAGAATTTGATAAATACGGTACACAACTACCGTCTATTCCGACTTTAGAGACAGAATACTCGCAAAGAAGATCGGTGAAGTTTGTTACGTACGATGAACAATCGCGCTATAAACTTTATCATGACATGAACATTGATTTGGCCCAATTGCACAACAAGAATATACCCGAACTGGAGAGTGAAACAGAGATCCGGGGCCATTTTGGAGCTTTTCGAGGAATTGCTATGAAATCAAAAGCAAAAACAATGAAGAAGTCAGAGTCCAATAAGAACGGGTCCAGATCCAATTCATCAAGATCACCATCTTCAAAGGCAATGCTACCACCTGCTCATTCGGTGCAGCCCAACGTCAATTATCCTCTCGTGAAACAAAACCAACAGGTTTATCCGCTTTCGTTCAACACAAATAGCAATGGTAATGAATGGCTTTCCAATGAACTTTTGGATGCGGCACTGTTAACAGCTTCAGCATTGAACGGTGACACACAATGGCTTGATATGATCGATCAGGCTACAGAACTGACTAATCAGCTGAACTCGATACCGTCACAGCAGAATCTGCAAATGCAAATTCAACAATTGCCAATACAAAGTGCACAGCAGCAACAGCAACAACAGCAGCATCAGCAACAGAACCCAATGTCTAATTTAAACATGAACCAAAATGCACCATTTGCAATGACGCAACTCAATACCTCCACAGACACTGGTAATGAGATTATTTCAGACACAATGCTTCATTCGCTTTTCCAAGGGCGACAGCAGTTTAAACCCTTTGGATCCAATGAAACAAAGAAAATTATGCCCGAGGAAACCGCGGACATTGGGCCTGAAAACGAAGAAATCGATCCTACTTCCTCTAAAATGGTTCCCATTCTTAACGAAAACAACAAGTTCAAACATTCTGACAAAACAGTCATCAGAAACGAAATTCAGATTCATGCAAATGACACGACCAAGATGCCTAAATCTATCATGGAAATCCTAAACAATCAACCATTGCCGATGTCGTTAGCAATTGATAACTTTGGTATTCCCACTACATCATTGGCCATTCATCCAATGGCACGCTATCTATTGAATTACTACATTGAAGACGTGGCCGATATGATGACAGTGATTCCCTTGGCAAAAAACCCATGGAAGTCCATCTATTTCCCCAGAGCTATCATGGCCATTGGTGAGTTGGCATCTTTAGGGAAAACTTCCAATGCCAGACACGCCTTGCTCAATGCCCTACTTGCCGTCAGTGCGTTTAATATCCAATCTAAGTTTGTACGAGGGTCTGATGAGATGAAATATTATGTTAACTTGGGCATTCAATTGCGAAAACAGGCTACGTGCTTTGTTTCTAAATGTTTGGAAGAGGACATCTTAAAACAGAAATATAAGGACGTTTTAGTTGCCGTTTTATCGATGGTCACAATTGACGTTGTGTGGGGGACTATGTCAGGATGTAAAATCCATCTAGACCATTGTGAGAAGATCATCGAGAAGAAGATGCAACATAAGAAGAAGTTGAGTTCCAAAGCCATTATTCTCCATCGGATTTTCAGTTCTATGAAATTGTTACAGGACTCTACAAGTTTGGAAAACATTCCTAGCTCTGAGATCTTCCTCAACGAGCGAAACTATAAGAGCTTCTTGACTGGGAGAAAGCCCAGCGAACAGGAACTGGAAGAAGTTACCAACAGCAATTTGCGAGGCTTATTCAGGGCAAATAAGAGGAATACTACTAATGGCGAAGTGAAGACGAGTTCCAAAGTCAATGAAGATTTACCAAGCGAGACCAGTACGTCTACGCCGGTGCCTCTGGGCGGAAAATACAGCGAAAAGATTACTGATAACGGTATAGTTAGAATCGAATATGTGATGAACCCTAGCAATACTGATCCGCCGCTGAACGCGGACGACGAGATCCCAGCGTTTGTGGACATTACGAGAATTAGTTTCCAGCCGTCTAAGAACAAGCACGACGACAAGGTGGTGTCGTCGGACGCAATCTATGGATTACCTAATTCGTTGATCTTACTGTTTGGTGAGATCGTGCCGCTGACTCGGTTCAAGAAGTACCATGGAGACCACCAACAGCCGCTGCCGCATTTCTTTGACGAGCTAGCCGCGCAGCTCGAGTACAAGCTGCTCACATGGAAGCTCGAGTGGTCCTTGACGGTGGACGAAGAAACCGACAACTCGTCGTGTCGCAGCAAGGAAACGGGTTCCAAGCCCGACGATGATGCTGGCACCGCGCTACGCTTTGAGTCTCCCCGCTACGAGGGTATCTATCACCACGTGATGTCGTTCTATCACGCACTTGTCATCTACTTTTACCGTTTTGTGCAGGATGTGAACCCGATTTACTTACAGGAACGCGTGGAAAAGGTGGTTTTCCACCTCAACAAGATTCAGGAAATCCTCGAGCAGCACAAGAAGACGTCCTATATCATCCCCTTGTTCTGGCAGGGCTTCATTGCCGGATCAGAGGCCATGACACTATATTTACAGAATTCGTTCAACAAATGGGGCCAGGACATTGCTTCAACGGGTGTGGGCACATACTGGAATGCGCGCCAGATTATGCTCGAGATCTGGCGACGTAAGAACCACAACATCCCTAACAACAACTGGACAGATGTGCTCAAAGATTGGAAGACCAACATCTTGCTTACGTAAGCAACGTCTGATTACGTCAGCCTCGGATTTTCCATACGATTCTCCGAAACATTACTTTTTTCTTTCTTTTTGACACGTATAGAAAGAACAAAAGATGAAATTGTGGGCTCTCGGTGCGTTTTGGAGCCTGTTAACTTTGGGTGACTGCTCGTTGGTGGGTCAAGATACATTCTACGAAAAAAAACCGGAATTGGCCAAGGATTACATCAGTTATCATGATTATAAGGCGACACCGTTTTTGAACGATGAGATGTACAGTCACTTCCTTGAGACTCCGATCGATGCTTCTACGGGACTTACAATTGGTGAAGTTAATGCGTTTAACACTCAGATCCGTGATACCGTGAAGGATCTTGTGAATCAGAACTTTTTCAGAATCTTCAGATTGAATTTGTTTAAAGAATGTCCATTCTGGAAAGGTGACGGGTTCTGCATGCACAGATCTTGTGCAGTAGACACCATTGATGACTGGAAAGATCTACCGGAAATTTGGCAGCCGGAAAAGTTGGGAAATATTGCAAATTCGTCCTTGGTGGACAATATTAACAACGGTGAGTGCGACTCAGACAAGCAGTTCTGCGAATTAGACGTGCTTGACGCTAACACCGTTTATGTTGATTTGATTGCAAATCCTGAGCGTTTCACGGGCTATGGTGGTGATCAAGCATGGCAGATCTGGAAGTCCATCTATAATGAAAACTGTTTTGAACTTGGTAACGACCAATGTGTGGAAAAGGTGTTTTTCTACAAGCTGGTTAGTGGTATGCATGGTTCCATTTCCACACATTTGTCAAATGACTACTTTGACAAGTTCGACAAAACGTACAAGCCGAATTTGCACGAGTTCATGTTTAGAGTTGGGGATCATCATGACAGACTGCAAAACATCTATTTGAACTACATCATTCTATTGAAGGCTCTAGTGAAGTTGGACACGTTTGGAGTTCTTGACGAGTTGAACTACCACGATGTGGGTTCTGCAAAGGACAAAGATTTGACTTTGAAGAACGAATTGAAGACACTGGTGGACTCGGCCATTTCCCTAAGTGAGACCAAGTCTGAGTGCATGTTTGAGGAGGACGTGTTATTCCAAAGCGAGGATTCATACATCATCAAGACGGAGATCAAGGAGAATTTCAAGAACATCACCAGAATCATGGACTGTGTTCACTGTGACAGATGTAGATTGTGGGGTAAAGTGCAAACCACAGGGTACGGTACAGCGTTGAAGATCTTGTTTGAGCTTCATGACAAACAGGACTTCCATGTCGACATTTCCAAGGTGGAGTTGGTGGCTCTTGTGAACACGTTTGATAGACTCTCTAAGACAATCATGTGCATTCAAAATTTCAAGCGGTTATACGATGAAGCAATTGAAGCAGAGGAGATGGGAGTTCCTAAAGTTGCAGACATGGCCTCTGGAGGTGGCATATTCAATCTGGACTCGAAACAGAATGTTCAAAAGGCCGTTACCAAGGAAGATGACGAACCTAAAGCGAAGAAGGTGTACGACACGCCAAAGCTGTTTGAAAACCAGGAGGAGACGTTTGACGAGGTTGTTTTCCCTGTGGTGGACGAAAGCGAGACCGAAAGTATCAGGGAGGCGTTCGTCCAAGAGCTGCACAATGTCTGGCTCACGCTACAATGGATTTTCAGATCCTACTATATTTTCCCGAAAATTGTCTACAACTGGCTTCTCATTCGTTTCGTGTACTACTGGAACATTTTTGTGGGCCACATCAGCGAAGACTTTGACGTGGAAAGACTATACCGTATTGAATTGTGATTTAACAAAAGTAACCTTGGCTATTTTATTTACTAGTAATGAATTGAATTTTCTTTTTAGATATGGTTGTTGGTGATGCAATTGAGTGGACGAATAGCTGCGACTTCATGCAAATGATCTTGAATGAAAGAATGAAGAAGGCTTTCTTTTATGTTGAATAAAGGAGATATACAGTCTTGGTCGACGTTGACAGTGACTATTGTGACGTCTAAAAGCCTTTTTAAACGGTGATTCAGAAAGTTATCTTGTTCGTATGTCATTTGATATTTGATTCAGAAAGTTATCTTGTTCGTATGTCATTTGATATTTGATTCATCGGTAATCTACAACTGTATTTTTTTCATTTTGAATACAACCCTTAGTCAGTTTTGAAGAGCAAATTATGATTTGCGACACTACTGAATCTCTTCAAAAGTGAAATACATCTTATTAAATTCTCATTTCAGACGAACCCAATATCTACTATGATCTTTAGATGTTTCAATTATCAGTAATGAACTTTGCATTTTTATCTTAAATATAAGAGATGCAATTCCATTATCAAGTTTGATGGTATATATTGTAAATCCCAACAGCACATTCTAGCATTAAACGCTGATCCATACTAAAACCCTTGTAATCTCTGTCTGATATCTTATGCACTAAAATGAATACTTTCTTTTCCTGTAATATGAGCTCATATTCAGTGTGAATAGTGAGGAGAATCAAGTCTAGGAGCTAATTTATTATATTTCTGCTTCTATAAAAGTAACCTCGTTGCAATATTCGACATTTCATCTACTAGTAAAGAACTCAAGTTTCTATTATCTCAAGATAAATCTATACTCAGCCTTCACAGTGACTATTCTGATTTTTAAACGTTCATCTCATGTGTGCTTTTACAACTCTGACTTCTTTCAATCTTTATTCGTTATTTCATACTATTCAACTCTAGTTCTTTCATCAGAAATATATTAAATGTAAACCCTTATTCAGCCTGAACATTGACTACTATAACTCAAAATCCATTCTACTTACTCGTTGACACCAATTCAACTCTCATTTCACTCAAATTCATTCCCCGTTATCATCCTCAGATATTTCATTTACTTCAACTCTAAACTTTCTTTTATTTAAATATAAATCCCTGTAAAACATTAAAGCTCCCCCATTAAAACCTGAAAACTTGTTCTAAACTTTAATTATATCCCATTGAACTCTCATTTTAAACAAAACCAATCTCGCTTTGATATTTTATTCTTAATAACAAACTCACTTTCTTTTATCATAAAACTACCCACTCGCCAGGATCGATGGTGGCCATTGTCACATCCACAAGTTTGAGCGATCAGGAACGCGATGTTGCTATGCGGGCGTTGCTGCTGTTATATCCGGGGAACGTCGAATACATTGGAAATCTTACAAAGAAAGTGAACATTCTCCTCGTGAATCCCATGTCCAAGGACAAATTATGGTTCAGGTCTGCAAAATTCCAACATGTGGTTGCATACAGACCCGATGTTGCTGTTGTTTCGGTTGAAACGGTGCTGAATTTAGTGAAAAAGGTGAAAGATGAAGATTTCAAAGTGCCTATGGTGTATGATTTGCCGGTTATTCGTCCATTTGAAGGTCTCAAGTTTTCACTTTCAAGGCTAGAAGACGAGATCGGCGAACGTGTGCGAAAGTTGCTTCAAAGTAACGGCGGAATCGTCTCTACTTCGCTTGCATCGGACTCTAATTTGATGATCAGCATGTACAGCGAGGGAAAACGCTATGAGACGGCGTTGGAGTGGAAAATCCCTGTTGTTTCACCAGATTGGTGCTACGATTCCGTAGAGAGAGGGCTATTTCTGAATCCTGCGTGCTACTTCCTTACACAGAACTTTACAGATATTGTCAAAAAGGTTGAAGGTGAAGGCGACGATAGGAAGGAAACGGTGGTGAAGGTGTACAAAATGGGCAACAGGGACGAAGCTTGTGATTGGGCCAAGTTAAAAGAATGGAACAGCTCTAAAGAGCGAACGGTGTTAGAAGAACGTGTGCGATTGAAGATGAAGAACAATGAGACCATGGACGACACTAAGGCGTTGAAACGTAGACGGGAGTTTGCTCTGAACGACTCGGACACTGACGACGAAGATTTGGAGCATGCGGTTGTCCACGAAGAACGAACGGTGACTGTGAAACGGTCCCGTTTTGGCCTAAGTCGACTTCGCAGCACTTCAGTGTCAGATTTTGTTGAAAAGAAGCCTGCAGTGAACTCTTTTTTGGTGCACGACGCACGTAAGAGGGTTTCTGTGAAAGAAGAAGCTTCTGTTGTGCCATCAGAGCCTTTGTTTCACAATATGAGGTTTAAAACCATTGGCTTTGAAAATAAAGAAGTGGACAAGTTGAAGCTGATTGTGGCCAAATTTGGCGGATCTTTGGTGGAACAGAGCGAAAACGAGGACTACACGATTGTGAACCATTGCTACAATGAAAAACTCCCATCCGACGACAAACATATTACTGATCTCGCTCTCCAGCGGTTTCTCTTCTACAACGCTATCAAAAAAGACAACATTCTCTGGCTGAAACCGTTCACTGTGGACTACAAAATGGACATACACTTTTGTCGTAGCAAGATGCTACCTGGAAAGCCAATGAGCGAGGCTAAAATCGTGCTATGTCTCACTGGATTCCAGGGTACCGACATGGCACATTTGGAATTACTCTTGAAAGATCGGTTTGCACAATGGTTCGAGTACCGGGAAAACTTTGACCGCAGTTGCGAGCTTCTTGTGATGAACTTGGAAAAACGACAGCTGTTCACGACTCTCCACACGCGACGGAAGCTCGAATTGGCGAGAAAATGGAACATTAAGTGTTTGAGTGCTGAGCATTTTTTTAACTCCCTGGTGGAGCGGCGCTAGCGGCCCATATGGGTATCTTTAGAGAGCTAAAATTTAGAACTTGCCTCTGAGCGTGTTTTGAGGCTTTAAAACGCTTTGTAACTGTTTTTAGCATGCATGTATATAGAAATCAGTATAGATCAAAAAACAACAGAGAAAAAATTAAACAGTGGCTGATTAACACTCTTTTCTTAGCTAAACGCGGGTAAAAAACAGGATGTCGAGCGTTATTGAGGCTATGATTGAGAAATCCAGTAGCTCTTTTCTGCCTAGAGAAAATTGCTTGACTTTAACCAGAAAAAACGGGCTCGAAGTGGTCACAGTGGTGAATCGGACAATTGTTGTCACTAATTTATTAAACAACGGCCGTAGCGTGAAGTTCGTACGGCCTGTGCCTATTGACGCATTGGCAATGGTTGCCAATGGACGCGAGGAGGCTCTTTGTCTTTACAACGAGACGGAAATCGTGATTACGTACCTCAAACCAATTGGATTTAACTTGACCCGCAATACGTTCACGAAGATCGAACTAGATCCGCATCAAAAGGTGATCCAAGTGTTATTCAACAATGTTTCCAAGTTCCAGAGCGAGATTGTCGTTTTGACGCAATCTGGTATTCTCACCTATGACATCAACCATTCAGTGAAAACTCCAGTTATGACATTACCTTTCACGGCAGATACGAGGTTCAAGGCTTCCTTCTATTCGTCAGAAGCACAGACTAACATTATTGATCCTGTTTCCATTTGTTTCCAGCCTAGCCCAGACGCTAAAGCGGCGTTAACGCTGTTTTTACTTACAGCAGACTCGTCACTTTATTCCATCTATCCATTTTTCCCTCGCGAGCTAGATGTTTCGAAGGACTGGATAGACGAGTTTGTGTGCTACAATGCTCTATTGGTTGAGTCGAACTCAGAATCCCAGTATTACTCACAATATGCTACTGGTTACAAAATATCCACATTACTGAATCAGCATCAAGATTGGTGTGTAGTGGCACAATGTTTACCTGAAAGATATCAACAGGCAAAAATATCTGGCCCCTTAGCTATTTTACCGTTCCCAGAAGAACTATATGGCTTTGAAGCCCGGAAGTTGGTTCCTTTAAAAGGTGATGTTTTTTCCATTATGTTTGACAGGTGCATTGTAGCTATTAATTACGATAGCAGTGACATGATGGTTTTTTCAGGCCAAGATTTTGATTCTCAAGACAAGTTCTTGCTCATAGACGCCCAAATGGGGTTCTTGAAGTTTGGCACCTTGATCAACGCGGTTCCACATCCTGTTTCTAAAGACTCTGTATTTGTCATTTCTTTAGATGGCCCAAACTACACAACCTTGCAGGTGGACTATTCCAAATGGATTTCTCTCTTGGAAGAAGGCCATGAGGATGAGTGTGTTGAGTTGATCAAAACTGGGGCAGTTCCAACAACAGTTTTAGTGTTCCACCCAATGTTTATTCCAAGTAGAACCGTGGACATTGCAGAGTCGAGCAGTAAAGTTGCACTAGAGGGACCAGTTAAACAGGATCGCATGGGCGATGAGGCCTACGAATTGAAGCATAGAAATGAGAACAAGCTTACATTCATTTGGTACTCCAAAGCCGTTTTTCTCGTCACATTAAACGTGGCAACCTACGACATTACGTTAGTAAGTGAGGTTGACGAAGAAGAGGAAAAGCGAATCTCGAACGAGGCTGAACTGAAAGAGCTTGTTGCAAGTGAGAAACTCAAATACAAAACCAAGTTACCGGGATCAGAAGGCGTGGTACCAGAAGTTAGGAGTGCCAAGGCGGTTTTGGATGATTTAAAGAAACAGTTGCTGGAAACCAAGCCTCGTGTTTTGGATGTGAATAAGGCGACCGTTGAAGACCTGGAAGCTTTGTTCCACGTTGCAGAATTGGCTTGCAAGGGTCAAGTTGAACTTTTCAGACTCTTGTCTGCGTTATCCACGAGACTCAGAGCAATGACAGCCGAATACCGCCAACAGATAACAGGTCTACTGGCATTAAGAGAAAAGAAAAAGCGACTTGTTACCGTGCACAAGGAAGCCAAATTGCGATTTGAAGCTGCTCTCGAAAAACAGCAAACCATCAACGAAAAATACTCCAAAGCGAACGAGGGTTTGCGTACGATCTACAACTCGATCAGGTGTGAGTCTCTGGTCATCTCCAAGCAAGAGAAACAGTATTTCTCGGAGTTGCAGCAGCTCGACCGGTTGGTGAAGGAAAAGACAGAGGCAGAAGAGGAAGTAAGAGCATTGCTGAAGAAGATCGAAAACGCAGAACTGGCCCACATTGCCAAATCCAGCTTTGACTTTGTGGACGATGCAAAGAACAGGCTAAGGCTCCAACTGGTGAAGGATGATCTCAAGGACAAAGACAAGTTCATCGACCATTTGTGTTCGCTCATGGAAAACGTTGCTGTTTAGGGAAACCAAATGACTATATATATGCGATATACAGCAGTGCTTCAGAAGCACACCATGACAAGTTCAAACCGTTTGCATGACAAACAATATATCTAAAAGAAAGCAATGAATTATACAAACTGTGAACAACAGTGCGTCTAACGTTTATGAATACTTATGTACAGGTGGTACAAGCCTCGGATAAATTTGGGAATCTGTATAGAAATCATTATCTACATTATATCTGGTATAGTATTATCATTTTGAGTACGTGGACTTCGATATTCCATTATGGCCCAGAGGTTTTCCAACCTTTTGAAACATTTGTTTTTTTATTTGGATAATGTTCTGTTGTGAGATATGGCCATGTAGCCTAAAAAGCTCGTATCGGTTGCAGTTTTATGAAGCTGAATTCATTGATAATATTTTTGGTTATCTCATAATGTTGATCGGTGATCATGATAGCTTTTCCAAGTTTCTGTATATTTTAAATTTAGATATTCTAATGCTTGAAGAAGAAATCAAGGAAAACATTGAGAGTCCTCAAGAAGAGGAATAGTTTTGATTGGAGTATTGCAAAAATACCAATGGACTCGTCTAGTCCAAAGCAATTATGAGCCATAAACATTTTTTACATGTATTTTGACTATTTTATTGACTTGGACGGTATTGCTCGAAGGAATTGGTATTCACTGTTGTCTTTATAGTAAAGGATATAAAGGATCATAAATGCCACAAAAGATTGAAAATTCAACTATGAATAAATTGTTTTCCATACTTCAAAAACCATGGCTTTAACCCTTAAAGCTTGATTTAATTTAGGGTAAATCATTGGTTTGTAAGGCAAAAGATGGTAATTGAAATCGCGCTGGATACGCCAGATTTGTGCTGAGCAACAATTTGCTCATGATATATACTACCCCAATTTCAAATTGCATGCATATCACATGGTGGCAGCAGTTTTCTGATAAATAAAATGTGCTGATTCACAACTTTTGGGCGTTTATTAAAATACATTTTTACAAGCATAAACTTATAGCTTAGTGTGAAAAGACTGTTACTATGGAAGTTGATATCTGAACTAATATAGTAAATACGAAACACCACTGTCGTACCCTCAATCTGCTTGCAAAAGCTTATAATCTCCCTACAAACCTCACAGTGCTTTGAAACCTGCAACTATCAAACCCAAAAACTGCAACTATCAAAACAATACATGAAATAATATATTCAGCATTAAAACACTGCTGTGATATCACTATCGTGCTTCTGGCGCTCTAAAAACGTTTTGTGAACATATAAATTCCCTTTAAGCCCTGTAATCTCGAGTGAACAAACCGTAACTATCAAAACATAATATGAAAAAGTATAATCAGCATTAACCACTCTAATACCCTCAGTTGGCTTCCAACGCTCTTCAATCTTTCTGCAAACCTATATCTTCTTTGTGAACCTAAAAGTTCACCGCTACAAGTCCTCATTTCATAAAAATCATTACCTAAACAAAATCAAGACATACATATCATAAAACACCGCTATACCAGGCTTAGTTCGCACACTTTGCTCTCTACTCCCCACTATGCGATGCAAAACTATTTTCTGCATTAAAAATCAGTCACTCTGCCATTGAAACTCCAGTCTCCGTGCCGCACCGGCTCCTGTTTAGGACCATTTACTTCACCGGTTTTTGGGTTCACATTGCCCTCAAACTCAGGAATCGTTTGCATTTGCGATCCAAACGTCCCCACGTCACTACTGGCTGCATCTGTACTCACCACCGGTGGTTTCTCCTCCTCTACAAAGCCATGTTTCTCATTGTAATCTTCAATCGCAATTTGCGTGTTTGCAGCCTGAACCAACTTCTCAAATTCGCGTTGATCTTCAGCATTAAGTGAAGGTGGCGCAGGACCTCGATTGTACTTCATTGCAAAGCCTCTAGTCTGGATTAACGTTCTGGTAATGTGGCGCATGTGATATTCAGTGAAAGAAAAAGTGGCGTATGAAAAATATCAAAAATTCAAAGGCAAACATCTCTTTTTCTTTCGATATGAAGATTGGAGCCATTGTGGCGGCCCTGTTAGTGCAGCTAGCGGGTTTTCTCTTCTTCTGTAGGGGTTTCTTTCCTACTAAGGTGTTGCTAACGGAAAAAGAGTGGGAAAAATGGCACTCGGACGCGCAAAATACGCATTTTAAGCCCTCGGCCAAGTTTAACAAGGTTATTGTGATGGTAGTTGACGCTATGAGAGCGGATTTCTTGTTCAGTGACCGCTCAAAAATGCAATTTAGTCATTGGTTGCTGGACAGCGGTTTTGCCGCCGGTTTCACCGCGTTTTCGAACCCTCCAACTGTGACTTTACCTCGTCTTAAGGGAATTACAACAGGTTCAACGCCGAATTTCATCGATGCAGTGCTAAACATTGCAGAGGACGATACAAGCAGTACCCTAGGCGATCAGGATTCATGGATCAAGCAAATGTTTCTTAATAAATGGAAGATCAACATGTTCGGAGATGACACCTGGCTCAAGCTTTTCCCAGAATACTTCCATAAAACAGATGGAACCGCGAGTTTCTACGTCAGCGACTTTACCATTGTAGACAACAATGTCACAAGACACTTGGATCACGAATTGGCGTCTCAGCACGAATGGGATTGCATGATTTTGCATTATTTAGGTTTGGACCACATTGGCCATAAGGGTGGTGCTAACAGCTTGAACATGCCAGCTAAACAGCGGGAAATGGACTCAATCGTTGAGAAGATCTTCAAAGAGGCCGTCGAAGGCCATCCTGAAACTCTATTTGTTGTTTTGGGAGATCATGGAATGAACGACGTGGGTAATCACGGTGGTTCCTCTGTTGGTGAAACTTCTGCTGCTATGATGCTGATTTCTCAGCAGTTCCAGAACCTTGATCTCAACAAGGGTGTGCATGCTCCAGTAGCATGGAACGACGACTATAACTACTTCACTAAGATCGATCAGATCGATCTAGTGCCGACGTTGACCGAACTGTTAGGTCTGGACGTTCCAATCAACAACTTGGGTAACTTTGTAGAGCCGTTATTGAGTCTCTATGCTTCTGAAGAAGAGAAGATTGCCGTCCTATTAAAAAATGCACTCCAATTAAAGGTCTTGCTCGATAAATCTGCCGGAGAGATCTCTGAGTTGCCGGAATTGACCATGGATTCCCTCTTGGAGTACATCAAATTAGCCAAGGAGCAACTTTCAAAATCATCCTCAAATTATAATAACGAGGACATCTTCACTGGGTTGGCAATATACCTTTTCATCACCCTCGTTTCCTGGGTAGCATTTGGTCTTTCTTTCAAAAACAACTTCCACCTTGCATTCTTGGACGTTGTTTTTTTCTTTACATACTCTGCGAATTTCATCGCATCTTCCTTCGTTGAAGAAGAGCATCACATGTGGTGGTTTTTTTCAACAATCTTCCTTGTGTACCACTCCGTCAAGGCGATTCAAAAGGACCAATACAAAACCATTCCTGTTCTCATCATGTTCATTGCCATGAGACTCATGAAAGCTTGGAACAACAGCGGCCAAAAGTACAATCTCAAGTCTAATTTGAAAATATCAGCCTGGATATCTGAATTACCTTCTAGCTATGGTCCAAACGTGTATCTTGCGTTCTTGCTTTCCACTATCCTTTTTGTTGTCATTCCTATTGATATGTACGGTCCAGGCTTAGTTTCAAAAATTTTACAGGGTTTGGTTGCAGTTGTTTGTGTCTTGTTGGCTTCCACTAAGACTGTATCTTATTTGACCTCCTGTTTTGATATGGTTGTTGATCAAACTTTTCCTCCATGGGTTGGTAAATTCATCGAAATACTTCATGAACAAACTCAGTTGGACGATTATAACAAGATCAACAATCTTATATTTGGAATGCTCCAAAAGGTGTGGTTGCTGACACTTGCACTTGTGATCTTCAAAGCACTTGTGGCTAAGTACCAAGGTCATAAAGATGTCACATTTTTTGATTCTCTACTGTCCATATTCACCTTGATCCTCATGTCACAAGCAAATTATTCCAACGTCCCCCTGTTTGCACTGATGCAAATTCTAATGAACAGTTCAGATTTGATCGTACAGCCCGGTGTCAACTCTAACAATATCAACTTGTTCATTCTCATGATGCAAAATTCATGTTTCTTCCTTTTTGGTTCAACCAACTCCATTTCAACAGTCGACCTAACCAACTCGTTCAATGGTCTTTCTTCCTATAATATGGCTCTTTCTGGGTTACTCACGTATCTTTGTAACTGGGGTGGACCGCTTTTCTGGACAATTGCTTCGTTAAAATTAACAACAGGAAACCCATTGATCAAAGAAGACAAATGGAAATTGTTGAAAAACAGAATGTTGTTCAATTTTGTTTTCTATTCTGTTGCGGGCCTGATGTTATTGGCTTGTTGTTTTCATTTGAGATTCCACTTGTTCATTTGGACTGTCTTTTCACCAAAGATTCTTTATTTTGCTTCATGGTTAGTTTGCAATCTGGTCTTTGATTCCCTTATCAGTGGTTTAATCACTGCTATTTATTAATTAGATGTGTATTATCAGTTATCAACATTAAAAATGTATTTATATATATAAAAGCAGTCTATATATTATTTATTGTCTGTTAATGAATATAATGTCAAAATTGGTATAAGTGAAATAAAACGAGGGGGGTGAATGAACGCGTAAATCAAATGCATGCTTATTCGTCTTCATCATCAGTATCAACTGGCTTTGGAGTCCCCTTTGGTGAACTTAACCATTCGATGTATCTTAATCTTCTTCTTTCGGCTTGAATCTTCTTGTCATTTCTGGTCATCTTCTTCTTTCTTTGCTTGACTTTGATGTTAGCAGGAGAATCATCGTCGTGAGCACCATCAGCCTTAGCAGCAGACTTCTTTGCCAATTCGGTTGCAAGCTTCATCTGCTCAGCATTACCACCATCTTCAAATCTGGATTGATCAATTTCGGCAACACCCTTGGTGACAAGTTTACCGTTTTCAACAATCCATTGTTCAGGACAAAGTGCACCGACGAATTCGTTGTTGTGTGAAATCATACAAACTGCACCATTCCATTCTCTAATGGCCATTGCAAGGGCACCAAGGGAATCTCTATCTAAATAATTGGTTGGTTCATCCAAAACTAAGACGTGTGGATTGTTCCACATCGCACCTGCAATAACAACTTTAACCAATTGACCACCGGAAAGTGATCCCATTGCTGTATGATCTGCAATTTCACCATCTAAACCAATTTTTTCGAAATGTTCTCTGATTGTTTTTGGTGTTAATTCTCTGTAACCTAAACCTTCTCTGGAAGCTTCATGGTCATCGAACTTAGTACAAAGGGATTCAAACCCATTGGCGACTAAATCATCTCTTGAAACCCATGAATTGTATTTAGGCTTATAATGTTGCCATTTAACTTCATATTGGAAAGATTTTTTCAACTTTTGTCTACCAACAATAGCCTCAATGAATCTTTCACCATGACCATCACCTGAATCAATTTTTTTCTCAAACATTTTTGCTTCAGCATCAGAAGACATCTTTCTAGATTCCTTTAATAAAACTTCTCTATCATCACCAAATCTATATCTCCATTGTAAATATTGGTTAGGTGTTTTTTCCTTGTGTTCATTGACATGTTGAAGTGCATGTTGTGCAATGTAACCAATACGTAAGTTTGGATGCTTTTCAACAGTACCTGAATCAGGAATCAATTCACCAGTAAGCAATTTGATTAAAGTAGATTTACCAGCACCATTTGGACCTAAAACTGCAACTCTAGAAGAAAGTGAGATAGAACAAGACATGTTGTTAAGTGATGGTTTTGTTCCTCCAGGATAAGTGAATGTAACGTTGGACATTCTAGCCACCGATCTTGTGTTGGATTTAACACCAGTCAAAAGACCTGCAGGTGGGAAATGCATCTTAACATTAGAATCAGTCAAGGTATAGTAAGCCTTAGCTTCTGGTTTTTGACTAACAAAGTCTGAAAGATTACCCTTATAGTAAACCAATTTTTTGTTTTCATAATGAATAATATCGGTACAAACAGTGTCGACAAATCCAGTATCATGTGAAACGATGAGAGAAGTAATTTCGGTGTTTTCTAACAAGTAGTTTTGTAACCATTGAACATTAGCAACATCTAAATGGTTAGTAGGTTCATCCAAGAGAAGAATATCAGCCTTCATAAGCATGGCTCTAGCAAGTTCCAATTTCATTTTCCAACCACCAGATAAAGAACCAACCTTTTGAGCTCTTCTTTCATCATCAAAACCAACGGTTTCTAAAGCATGGGCAATTTCTTCCTTTGTAGTATCTTTCAATTCAGGATCTTGGGCAATGAATTGGACTAAATCCATATCAGCTTCGACACCTTGCATTTTGTGTTCAACAAAGCAGGTTTTCAAAACAGATGGATCTGGGAATCCTTCCAATTGCCCGTTATTGATGGCTCTCATAAGGGTAGACTTACCGACACCATTTCTACCACATAAACCATAACGGTGACCCTTGATTAATCTCAAATTTGTTTTGTTTAACAACATTCTAGCACCATAGGCAAGTGAGAAATTGGTGTTAACAATAACGACACCTTCAGAATCATCATCGTTGACAGCGTCTGGAGTGAAAAGGGTGGTCAACTTCAAAATTAAGTCGTCAACAAACTTATCCTTCGCAGATTCATCTTCATAGAACGATTGTAAAGCCATGGAGAAGTATTCTCTCATTGACTTCCAATCGTTGACGTTGGCGGAACAGACAAGAACAGAGTTCAAGTAAGTGAACAGGAGGTCGTTGTTGATAATAGGCTTCAACTCAGAGATGTATGGAAAGGAAGTTTGTTCATTCAATCTACCATGGAATTTACCATCCCCGTGTTCCTTTTCGGCTTCTTCCACAACGGCCAAAGCTTCACCTGCTAATTCTCTGACTTCAGGTAAGGACGCGGTCTTGATAACCTGCTTAATGTCTGGGAGCAAGATAGGAATGTATTTTTCGATTTCTCTCTTGTTGTTGACCAATCTGGTTAAGTTTTCAGTGACTTTAACGGTTTGTCTCAATTGTTCTTGTGATGAGGAAGACATTTTCAAAGACTTATCCAAGATTGGAACCAGAATAGCCAAAGCTGGTTCGGTGACTTCAGCGACGAAAGTGACAGAGGCCAATGTCTTGATACAAAGAGTGACTTTTTGAGGATCGGCTAAGGTTTCGGCGATTAGATCGTATCTTGGGGACAAATCCAAGTTATCTAAGACCTTGATGAACGCCTTTAAGGTTTTCATACCTTCCTTTGCCAATTCAGGCTTGAAATCGGTAGCCATGTCGGTTAAGATTGGAATTGCGTCGTGGAACTTCATTTCCAACAAATCAGCAGGACATTCTTCGATCAACTGATCGAAAGCCTTTAAACAGGCCACCTTTGATTGCCACTTAGCACCTGACTTCATGTATTGCAAGAAATAAGAAAGTAACACTGAGGCCTTCGCTTCAACAGGGAACATACCGTAGAGGGCATCAACGGCAGCTTGACCTGCTCTCTTGACGTTGTTTTCCTTGTCTGCAAACGCATCAAACGCACATTCAAATAATTCAACGAAATACGCTTCATTTGGTGTCAAACCTTGGAACATTCTAGTTAAACTTTGGATGAGAACCATTGAGCCTTCTCTAGCCAAAGGTGTGTTTTTTGGTTTCAGCAATGTCTTAACAACTTCAGCAATATTCCATGAGATGATGTTCTTAGCTCCGCCTTCTGCAAACATGGTGTCTGCAATCGCATTTGCGTGCGTTTTGATCCCACTGATTTTGTCTGCTTGAATAAGCATTTGCAATTCATCTGAAACAGGAGTAATTTTGAGGCTCTTGAAAGCGTTATTGAGCGAGACGGTTGACGCAGAAGGTTTCAAGTCAACAGCAGCCACGGATTGAGCAACCGCAGGGGCAATTGCGGAAGCAACCGCACCATTCGATGCGTATTGATCGTATTGAAAAGCTGGGGCTGCATTAGGGTCAAAATTGAAGCTCTGGGCTTGGGGATTGAACTGTTGTTGAATGTATGAAGGCTGAACAGCCGGTTCGTGCTCTGCAATAAACTGATCCACGCTTAAGACCTTCCCTTTCTTGCCTTTTGGTGCCATTATAGAGAGAAAAGAGGCAAAAAAAATTCAAATTTTCGTGTCTGGATAAAAATCAATTTTATTTCCCAAATAGGAAGGTCTGGCGCCCGTGGTCAGCAATGGCAGACCCCCTCGCACCGCAGTCAACAATTTTTGCGACCGACGCACAAAAAATTTTTTTTTTTTCAAAATTTGAGTGAAAAATGAAAAATTTTAGTGGCCTAAGACTGATACTTCTTCTTCTTCATAATCAATTCACACTAAAGATGTCCCACAGAAAGTATGAAGAGCCAAGACACGGTTCCCTTGGGTTTTTGCCAAGAAAGAGATCTGCTTTACAAAGAGGTAGATGTAAGTCCTTCCCAAAGGACGACAAGTCTAAGCCAGTTGCTTTGACTGCTTTCCTTGGTTACAAGGCCGGTATGACCACCATTGTTAGAGACTTGGACAGACCAGGTTCTAAGATGCACAAGAGAGAAGTTGTCGAAGCCGCCACTGTTGTTGACACCCCAGAATTGGTTGTCGTTGGTGTTGTCGGTTACGTCGAAACTCCAAGAGGTTTGAGATCCTTGACCACCGTCTGGGCCGAACATCTTTCCGACGAAATCAAGAGAAGATTCTACAAGAACTGGTACAAGTCCAAGAAGAGAGCCTTCTCCAAGTACTCCACCAAGTACTCCAAGGAAGGTGAAATCGACACTGAATTGGCCAGAATCGTCAAGTACTGTTCCGTTGTCAGAGTTTTGGTCCACACCCAAATTAGAAAGACTCCATTGATCCAAAAGAAGGCTCACTTGGCTGAAATCCAATTGAACGGTGGTTCCGTCGAAGACAAGGTCAACTGGGCTAAGGAACACTTTGAAAAGACCGTTGCTGTCGACTCTGTTTTCGAACAATCCGAAATGATCGACGCTATTGCTGTTACCAAGGGTCACGGTTTCGAAGGTGTTACCCACAGATGGGGTACCAAGCTTCTCCCAAGAAAGACCCACAGAGGTACCAGAAAGGTTGCTTGTATTGGTGCTTGGCATCCATCCCACGTTGCCTGGACTGTCGCCAGAGCTGGTCAAAGAGGTTACCACCACAGAACCTCCATCAACCACAAGGTTTACAGAGTTGGTAAGGCTGGTGACGAATCCTCCGGTGCCACTGACTTTGACAGAACCAAGAAGACCATCACCCCATTGGGTGGTTTCGTTAGATACGGTCACGTTAACAACGATTTCGTCATGGTCAAGGGTTCTATTCCAGGTCCAGTTAAGAGAGTTATCACTTTGAGAAAGTCTCTTTACGGTCCAACTGACAGAAGAGCTTTGGAACAAGTTAACCTCAAGTGGATTGACACTGCTTCCAAGTTCGGTAAGGGTAGATTCCAAACTGCTGCTGAAAAGCACGCTTTCTTGGGTACTCTTAAGAAGGACTTGGCTTAAATGTAGAGCAATCTATTAACGTCTTTTAGGACGAACTTGGCTTAAAAAATAGAGCAATCTATTAGGTTCTTTGAATCAGAACTTGGCTTAAAAAATAGAGCAATCTATTAAGGTCGTTTAAGTCGGTTTATATATCTAGTTGTGTATCATTGCTGTGTATTACTGGTCTTTAAAGATACGTTAGCCAAAATGAGTGAAAAAAAAATTTTTTTTGCTAAAAAAAAGTATAAATCGAGTGAAAAATTGGGCTTGCAGTGGAGCTACGGTGTTGAGACAAAAACGAAACTTCTCTAAGTAATTCAAAGGATATTGTCCTTTTTCCCATTTTGCAACACCTACTCTCAATGGCAAAATAATTGGGCCTCATTCTTCTTTTTTTCCTTTTTTTTCCACATTTTCCACTGAAAATTTTTACCGTCTCTATACAAAGACTTCACTTCGCCACTTGTTCTTCTTTCAATCATTAATTAATCATGTCCTACGTTCCACCTAACAAGAGAGGCCTTACCCAGTCAGCTGCTAGCAGCTCCTCCATTCTTTCCCAGGCTGCACCAGCAAAAAAAGAGTCAAGCTACAACAGAAACAGAGAAAACAGAGACGGAGGTGCATTCAACTCAAGATCAAACGGGTTCTTCAGAAATAACTTACCAGGTGAAGGTAAGTGGGCCAATGGTAAGCACCTTGTCGGCGAAAGAAACACCCGAATGGAGCTAGATTTATTTGGTGCCGCAGGTGATCCAAATTTCCAATCAACAGGTATCAATTTCGACAACTACGACGACATTCCAGTTGAAGCTTCAGGTGAAGACGTTCCAGAACCAGTTTTAGAGTTCACCAATCCTCCAATTGACGAATTGTTATTAGAAAACATCAAATTTGCAAGATTCACAAAACCAACTCCAGTTCAAAAATACTCAATTCCTATCATCAACATGGGTAGAGACTTAATGGCATGTGCACAAACCGGTTCTGGTAAAACCGGTGGGTTCCTGTTCCCGGTTCTTTCACAATGTTTCAAAAATGGGCCAGCACCAAAACCAACTGAAAACAGTAAATTTGACAGAAAGAAGGCATATCCAACTGCACTTGTCTTGGCCCCAACTAGAGAATTGGCTATTCAAATCTATGAAGAGTCTAAGAAGTTTGTTTATAGATCTTGGGTCAGAACAGCATGTGTTTACGGTGGTGCCGACTTCGGGTCCCAGTTGGCACAACTTAAAAGAGGATGCGATCTGTTGATTGCAACCCCAGGTAGATTAAACGACATGCTCCAAAGAGGTGTCATTTCTCTCAAAAATATCAAATACTTTGTTCTTGACGAAGCAGACAGAATGCTCGATATGGGTTTCGAACCTCAAATCAGATACATTGTTGAAGATTGCGATATGCCACATCCAGAAGAAAGACAATCCTTGCTCTTCTCTGCCACATTCCCTAAGGAAATCCAATATTTAGCTAGAGATTTCCTCAATGACTACATCTTCTTGTCCGTTGGTAAGGTTGGTTCGACATCAGAAAATATCACACAAAGAATTATGTACGTTGAAAGCGAAGAAAAGAAGTCCACCTTGATCGACATTCTCTCAATTGACCAAGAAAACAATGGCTTGACCTTGATTTTCGTTGAAACCAAGAGAATGGCAGACATTCTTTCTGATTACCTCTATTCTCATGATTTCCATGCCACTTCAATTCATGGTGACAGAACTCAAAGAGAAAGAGAAAGAGCGTTGGAGAACTTTAGAAGTGGTAGGGAGCCTGTTTTAGTTGCAACTGCAGTTGCTGCTAGAGGTTTAGATATTCCAAATGTCACCCATGTCATCAACTATGACTTACCATCTGATGTTGATGATTATGTCCATAGAATCGGTAGAACTGGTAGAGCAGGTAACACTGGTCTTGCCACTGCCTTCTTCAACAGAAGCAACAAGAACATCTCCAAGGAGTTGATCGAGCTTTTGAATGAAGCTAAGCAAGAAGTGCCATCTTTCTTGACCAACATTTCAAGAGAGTCCAAGTACGGTGGTTCTAGCGGTGGCTCCAGAGGTGGTAGCAATAGAAGAAACGGCGGCGGCGGTTCCAGAGATTATAGAAGATCCGGGGGTTCTTCCTTCGGTAGCAGCAGCAACAACTCCTACTCCGGTGGAAACAGATGGGGCGGTAACAGCTCTTTCGGCGCTTCCTCCTCCACCAGAGCTCCTGCTTCTAACAGCGAGTGGTGGTGATTCTCTGAGTCCAGTGTTCATTGTACAAATTTCAAAAGTTGGAAAAGATAATACAGATAATGTCAATGTTGAGTGCAGTTCAGGCCAGTTCTCTTTTCTAAATATGGGTTTCTTTTTGTGTATTTTTCTTGGTATATAATTCTAATGTTGTATTCATTGCTACATGAGCCTTTCAGGGCAAAGTCCGTGAAAGACTTCCTCTTACGGGAATAATTTCTTATTTTTATTTAGTATCACTTTCTTTTCCCACTAAAAGGGTTTAAATTCTCAGGGAAGTTTAACGTGCACGCAATCAAGACAATAGAACGTGTTTCAAACTTTTCAATCACCACAAATCGCATTTGATCCACCTTAAAATCGGTATCATCATTGGCTACAGCCTTACATAAGCATATGTTCAACTATAACGCAAATACCAATCACAAGAGATCCAAGTCTTCTTCCAGTTTTAACACTGATACAGACAAAAAACCAGAATGGGGACGATCGAAGTCAAGTGAATCGATCAAGCTAGGTTCTAAGCCCAGTTCTACCTTTGGAAAACTCACGTCTAAAAGACCGTCCCCACGGAACAGTTTTTACGATATGAACATGATCTCACAGAGCTTGGACGCATTACCTATCATGGAAGACGATGAAAGTGAACACGCTCTATCGGTTCCCGTTTTGTCCATGTTCAAAAACACAGGTTCACACTTGAAATCAAGATCACCAAATCATTCTAGCACAAGTTTTAATAATAACTCAAATACCCCGCTTGTTAAGACTAGAAAGCCACGATTCCAATTTGGAGAACACGACGCCTCGTCGCACACACCCGTTGCATTTGATTTTGGTCACGGCGACTCGGAATCCTACGAAGGTGGTATGGAAAAGAACGAAATCGATCAAGATTTCCAAGCTAACTGGGACAAGACGGATCTTGTTCCAGCAGCATTGAAGAGAAAAGCACAAGCCGGTGAGCGTAAATTGAGGTTTTTTCATCAGGAACCCAGTTCTGAAGACGACGATGCTTCTACAGATGGAGAAGATTTGTCCGAAATAGAACCTAAGCATCTTTCTATTGACAAGACAACAGAGAGTCCAGTGGATGAGACAGACAACAACAATGATGAGAACACCCACACCGAGTTTTTGCACAATGTCTTTAGAGCAAGATCCAAATCAAATGCTTCCTATCATGAAGATGTTGATTTAGAATTAGGACCTGAAATTGAAAAGGTTCACACTGGCTCTTCCAATAGTGTCAAGTCTCACAACTTCCTGAACAAGATCTTCAACATTGATGGGTTCTTGAATGGTGGAGGGCTGACTCCTAGTGGCAACATCGAAACTATAGAACCTTACCAAGGTATTGAAGATGAAAAGAAAAATGCGGCTTTCATCGTTCAAGAAGCAATGCGTGGTCTGGACTCGAAGATTAAGAAACACAAACCGAAATCAGGAACTTTTCAACTGGGTAAACAAAAGGGAGCTAAAGATTCAGCCAATGTCACTTCAGTTTCTACGATGCACGACAATTCCAACACGGATTTAGTTCACAGAAAGAACGATAGCGAGTTGTATTTACCTAATCAGTTACAGGATAATGAGTTTGATGATCTAAAAAACTTCGATGAGTTCAGTATTGATGTCCCTGATTTTGCTGAGGGCGAGAATAGAAGGAAAAGAGCAGGAATTGGGACATTGTTAATGAAATTAAACAACACTCAGCAACAACCGCTGATGAATCCAGATTCATCACATTCTTCTTTTATTGGAAACTCATATTACTCATCAGATGTCGATGATGAGATAACAGATCAGGCTACCTCCAATCTTCGAGACATTCTGTCTGTTCAAGATTTCGATTCTTTCATGGGGAGTGACTCGCTTGAGTTTGAAAAACAGGCGGTCCAAAGTCTAGCTTCTCCATCTATTGATGCCATTGAATCAAAGACTCAGTCATTGTTCAAGAAATCTAAAAAACCTGCAAATTCAATTAAGAATTTCATAATGCATGAAACGACCAGAAAGTCAGGTGCTAATAAACACAAAAGATCAAAATCCGATTTACCTGACTTTCATTTCAAAGCAAACAAAGAAGACCACCAATCACGCAGACAAAAGTTGTTCAAAAGAAAAAAAGAAAATGCTGCCAGAATCACCGTGCATATAGCAGATTTATTGGCCAGACAACGGTTTGTTCTTTTACTTTGTAAAGCATTTATGCTTTATGGTGCACCTACTCATAGACTTGAAGAGTATATGGCTATGACAGCGAATGTTCTGGAGGTTGATGGCTCATTCGTTTATTTTCCAGGGACTATGATTGTATCATTTGGTGATGTCGCAATGAGAACAAGTGAAATGAGATTAGTTCGGTGTAATCAAGGTTTAGATTTGAGCAAATTAGATGAGGTTCATGATGTGTATAAAGGTGTTGTTCATGATCAACTTGGTGTTGAGGATGGTTCTAGAATACTCAATGAAATTCTTCAGAAAAAACCCAAATATAACAAGTGGTTATGTGTATTTTATTATGCATTTTCGTCAGCATGTGTTTGTTCCTGGTCATTTGGTGGTTCATGGATTGATATGCCAATTAGTTTTGCAATTGGTGGGGTCATTGGATTCTTACAGTTTGTTGTGTGTCCATTGAACAATTTGTACACGTCGGTTTTTGAAGTTACATCAAGTATCGTTGCGAGTTTCTTAGCCAGAGCACTTGGGTCAATCAATGATGGGAATACATTTTGTTATGCATCTATTGTTCAGAGTTCCCTAGCCTTGATTTTACCGGGTTACATCATTCTTTGTGGTTCATTGGAATTACAAAGTAGAAACTTAGTTGCAGGTTCGGTTCGAATGTTTTATGCTTTTATTTATTCATTGATGCTTTCATTTGGTATAACATTAGGAGCAGCATTATACGGTTGGATTGATCATAATGCAACATCGAATACCCAATGTACATCGGACGTCTCCCCTTGGTTCAGGTTTTTATTTATTCCCGGTTTCACCATTGGCATTGCACTTTGTAATCAAGCTAGCTGGAAACAACTACCGATGATGGTTGTTGTGTCTGGTGGGGGGTATGTGGTTACGTATTTCTCCTCGTTACATTTTAAAGATGTCACTGAATTGAATGCAACATTTGGTTGTTTCATGCTTGGATTGATTGCCAATGCTTATTCCAGATTGCACAAGAATTTACTCAAAAGATTCAAGAATTTTGGATTTGGAACGTCAATGACTGTTAGTTTAATGTTGCCAGGTATTTTTGTCCAAGTTCCGTCAGGTATTGCATCTCAAGGTTCGGTTTTTGTTGGTATCAACACTGCTAACAACATTGTCAATAGTTCAGTAGGTGATGCAACTTCAAACACTTCATCTTTATCATTTGGTATGACAATGATTCAAGTCGCTTTGGGTATTAGTGTTGGATTGTATTTGAGTACAATTGTAGTGTATCCATTTGGTAAAAAAAAGACAGGTTTGTTCAGTCTTTAGAATTGCATTTACGTTTATCACAGTTCAAAGCCTTAGCTTTATACATTTTATAGTAAGGTTATAGCTTTCAACATTGCATTTTGTTAACTGTTACTAGGGGGCCTCCATTGTTTAGCGTACTGTTGGTTGTGTTTTGGCAGAAAAAAATGCTCATGAGTGAATGTCATTTTGTGTTCTGACAGAACATAAATTTTACAGAGCAAAATAGGAACAGCAAAGGGTTGTGTATTTAACTTATTGCGCAAATATGTGTTTGGCCACTATTTTTTGCTTCTTTGAATAAAGAACATGCATCTATATTTTGATATTGATCCAAACCGTTATTCTTCTGAAAACGCAACTCGCCGTGAACTTTACGCAAATTATTCTGACGCACAAAAAAACAGCAATGACAGTACCTATTTCAATGGTAGTCATCAAAGAGTGGTTGATTTCTTTGATGCCGTCTTGCTTTTCTCTTTTATTTTAGTTGTTCTCTTTTTGGTTTCGCAACTTGTCTGTGAATTGTATCACCAAAAAACGAGGGCAGATTTCCAAGAAGAATTGAGATTACAACAACTACGACTTGAAGCAGGAAACATTCCTTATCCGTCGAGGGCAGTGGTTAGAGATCGTGATTTAGAAAATATGCCTTTGTACACTGAAAGAGCAGATCGAGTTAGAGATTTGGGTACGTTTGATAAACATGGTGTATTGATTCCTATTCAAAAAATGGAAGAGGCAATTAGTCTGGGTGTCATTTACACTCCGCCGGATAATGAGTTGGTTTCCTATTCCAGTAGGGTGGAAATTGAAGAATGTGAAAACCCCCCAGAATATGGTAAGATAAGAAACGAAGCTCAAAAGTAGTTTACAACAAAGTGAAAGTAAATGGTACTTGATACTGCAAATAAGATGTGTAGGATTTCAATGTATTATAAAATATGTTTGGTATATAGGAATAAAGTATTTGAGTGAAAACAGCGACTAAAAACTCCCAGCAGCGGTTTCTAGCACTCATCATTTTGCTTTTGGTTTATCTAAAAAATCCAGCTAATCCAACTCCACAGTCATTCATATCATAAACACTAACCGCTTTAGGCATCCATTCTGTTAAATTCCTAAATCTTCTCTCACTACTAGGATGGGTACTCAACAATTCAGGCACATTCTGGCCCTGGGTCTGTTCAAACTTGATCATATTTTTCCATAACTGAGGTGCACCTCTTGGATCGATACATGCTCTAGACTGGACCATCAAGCCAATATAATCAGCTTCAGTTTCCATCTCCCTCGAGTAAGTATTGCTGAGAAGCGTGCCTATGAAGTTGCCCGGTGTAGCGGTACCGAAGGTCATCAACATAAGTATATCCAGAGTGATGAAGAATGGAGAAGTTGATAATTTCTCACTAATATGAGAAGCTAATAAATGGCCCAGTTCATGGCTCAAAACTGTTCCTAAACCAACTTCGTTTTGGCAGATTTCTAGAATGGATCTGAATATGAAAACCTTACCACCGCCAATGACAAATGCGTTTGGGGACGGCTTTCCCATACGAATATCGTCGATGACATAAATTTCCCATGCATCTAATGGAATATCGGGTTTACCACTTGCTTTGAAAAGATCAACATGTTCCCCAGTCTCTGGATCTCTGTAATCATGAGCAGCAACTATGAGTCTGGTCATGATGGATCTGACTCTATTGGTGATTGGATGATTTTGTGGTAAAATGAATCCATTATATTGATCGATAACGGCCCGAAAACTCTGGTTAGTCACAATGGATTCGACCCAATTTGGTGTCAGCATCAATCTGTATCTTTTTGTCACTGGAGCTTCCTCGATATGCGTGAGAATGATGAAGGAGAAAATCCCACCAGCAACATAAACGTTTCTCTTCTGTTTAGGTTCCAAAGAAGACCAATTGAACCGGGATTTTCCGTGATAACCGTTTCTACCATTGTTAAAATACACGTAGTGCACTTGACGAGCAAAATTTCGTTGTTTACCCACGAATCTATTGAACATTCTTGGAAAAAGAAGTGATTAGAGTGAGATGAAAAATCTCTAAATCACATAATCATCCTTAGATCTTCAGAAAATGGTGTGGTATTGGGGGAAAAAAGAGGAATCGGAGCGTCAAAAAGTTTATATTTACACTCTGGGGGGTGTTGTGACCACTGTCGCGTTTTTCCGGCTTTATAGACGCTATTGGCGCCGTTTAAATCATACAAATGATGTTCCAGAAAAGTACTTGAAGCGTGTTTGGCTCTACGGTAAGGTCACCAGTGTTGGTGACGGTGACAATTTTCATTTCTTTCATCTTCCCGGTGGGGCTTTCACAGGTTGGGGGTGGTTGAGACGCGTTCCCGGTGTGAATACACGTAAACTTAAAGGAAAAACAATTCCAGTAAGATTATGTGGTGTTGATGCTCCAGAAAGGGCCCACTTCGGCAAGCCAGCACAGAAGTTTTCAGAGGAGGCTCTTTTTTGGCTCAGAAGTTACATTTTAGGGCGTTGGGTGTATGTTAAACCCTTGTCTAAAGATCAATATTCACGAGTAGTAGGTCGAGTTTTGGTGTTGAAGTGGACTGGGTTTAAGGACGTTGGCGAGCAGATGTTGAAGGCCGGACTTGCGACGGTGTATGAGGCCAAAAGTGGGAGCCAGTTTGACGGAAAAGAGGAGGTTTACAGAAAGAGAGAGGCCTCTGCAAAGTGGTGGAAACGTGGAATGTGGAGTCAGAAGAAGGTGGAGACGCCAAGAGAGTACAAGCGGAAAAATTAGCATGGAGAGTAGCAGTGCAGTGAGTAGAAAGAGGAGAGTGGGTTTTATTGTGAGTTGCGGTTTGAATTGTTCAAACTGTGATCCGTAGCAGGTGAAGTTACGCTTGATTCTGCATTTAAGAGTGGGTTCCATTGTAAGTTGCTTTTTGAATTGTTCAAATTATGATGCGAAGCAGGTGAATCTGCGCTTGATTCTGCGTTTGACACTGGGTTTCATTGTACGTTACAGTCCTAATTGTTCAAACTATGATTCGTAGCAGGTGACGTTACGATATTATCTTATACGCTAGATTCTGCATGTTCATCACACATGTGATGAAGTTGGTATTGTGGATGCTTTTAAAAACTCGTCAATTGAGTATGCAGTGAATTTCAGTTGAAAACAATCAACGTCGGTCGTAATGGCTAGTTATTGCAAAGTTACAGAACATAAAATTTTGTTTTGTGCTATGGTGTCTGTGCATCTCATTTTGAGTATAAATGGCTCAGTGTCTTGTCAAATGGATCTCTAGAAGAGAGCTATTATGGCATTCACAAATTTCACTACACCACTACACAACAAGCAATCCTTTAGAAAATGGCAATAGAAAAGCTGAATTTCACAGCTTGATACTCTGTTATTTGGGCTAAAACTTCCCTTAAAAATCAATTGAGGTCATTAAGTCCTTTTGAAGTGCATCAACAGAATGTGCAGCATGATTTTTACTCAATCCGAGCCAAAGTACAGCATGACTTTCACCCAATTTGCCCCACTATTACACATTGGCCCGTTCTCACGACGCCACATAGCATATACTCATATAATCATTATACCATACATAAAGTAAAATGCATAAGTCATTCAAGTTCGTACCATGAACTTGAGTGATCTAATTTAAAGCAATACCCAAAAATACAGTGAGGTAAAACATGGCACAACAGCAGCAGTAGAAGCTTCAACCCGAGAAGTCTTTATTTGCGCTCGTCGCTTCTCAACACTTGACGTCCAACCCTCTTCTTTTCTCACTTTCTCTAAATTCAAACATCACCTGCGAAGCAATAAACAAACAGGCACTTGAAACAACAAAAAACACCAAACCATCCATGGTGGTGAACATGTCTTTCAGTAACAGTATCATTCCATCATGACCAAGACAGAATCCATAGAGATTAGCTAACATCATTAACCATATGTTCAAAACGGCACCTAATGCGCAGGCGTGTCTGAACCACCACTTGGCGCAGAACCTTTTCATGAAATTAGTAATCAAGATTTCCGGGATCAAGAATAAAACAATCACCCACCCCCAAATGAGAAGTCTCAACTCAATGTCATGCCAAATTGCAACAAAGGAAAATACTGACAATGAAGCTAGAATTCTATACTTGGAGCCACCTAAAGGCACATAGATGTATCTGATGGTCCATTTATTGAAGGATCTATGCCAAGCCCGCCAGAACTGCAAAGTGGAGTAGTTATTGTCCATGCATCTAATCATGTTTTCTGGAGGATCGATTGAATCGCAAAGAGACCAGAATCTGAAAATACGCCATGGGATTAGCAATTTCATCCAGATGATGTTCAAATTGAAGAGTCCGATCATTGAGATCTCAAACGGCGTGTCTCCAGCCCATGCTTTTGCCTTTGAGACTGCGACAACATAGATATAGTGCAAGACAAACTCCATGGTTAGTATGCAGAACAATAATCGGACACCATAGAGGAGCGTTGATTTGAATTGGATTGAAGGCAATTTGAATTGAGTTTGATAGATGTAGTCGTTGAATGTGATGATTGGACCAGCAATGAACAACGGAGTGTACAACAAATATGCAAAGTAATTGGCTAAATTGTATTCATTAAGAGGTGAGTAGAAATCCAATCTTTCACGTTCTGTCAAGACTGGTTGTGTCCATGATTCCTCACTTTCTTCGCTTTTCTTGGACTTGTTTTGCAGCGGTAACTCATTCGCGCTTTTCTGCTGTGCTTTGATGTAGTCGATATTGAAACTCAACATTCTGAGAAGCGTGAAATTGAAAAAGACGTCCCAACGAGTGATGAGGCCCTTGAAACTGTCCATGAATGATATTCCAAACGGAACCAATCGGTACCTATCGTTGATGAACAGGGTGGCCAGTCCGTAGACCCATAGAAGGACTTGACTGGCCAGTGGATTCCACAATGAAAGTCTGCCTAGACCGAACATCACCAACATATGGAACACGATTTTGATAGAGTTGAACCCGTGCATGCCAAAGATGAAAAAGAGGCCAAAGATGAGATCGAAAACGCGTCTTTTAACCCCGAATCTGTTGGATATCCATCTCAAACTGAGATGGCCCAGCATAAATCCAGCTAGAGAGAGCAGATTGTTTCTGAAAAAACGATATTGCTGGTCTGAATTGTCCACCTTACGACCAAAGAGCCAACCAGGGCTCAAATAGCGCTCAAACTGCGCGTAATTCGCACTAGTTTCGTTAGACGCCCCCATAGCAGTCTTCACCATCACCGGGACCACAAAAAGAAACATTAGCCCATAAAACCGGTACTCCCAAGTAGCCCATTTCGAGGAGACTGCATTGTTGCGCACATTGTCACGTGCCACAAAGCGAGAGTCCAATGCTTCCAAGGAAAAGAAAGGACAAGACATGAGAAAGAAAAAAGAGAGGGCAAGATATGAAATTTTGATTTTGATTTTTTTCACTATGTGAAGGTATCTTCTTTCTCTCTAGATTGGCCAGTAATTGTGAAATAATGGCGTCTCCAGAAGACTTTGAGAGAAGACCAAACCCTAAGGGGTGGGTGCAACCAAAAGCACCGTATAACCCCTTTGATCCGACGGATTTACGGCCACCACAAGGCTATCCATCGGAATTTAATGCACCAGAGGCGATGAAGAGAAATAGTGGGAAGATTGCACGGAATTTGGACGACTATCAACGGATGAAGCTAGATATGAAGACGTTGCAGTATTATCCAAGGCCTCTGAGCGAAAAATACCCGGGAAGATACAAGGTTTTGCGAAGAATCAACACAAATAACCCCTTCACTAGAGGAGCGAATTTAACGGCTAAGGTGAGCATCTATGGGTTTGTGCTCTATGGGGTGTTTTTCTACAAGTGGAATGACCATGAAAACGTGTTTGCACCGCTGCGTAGAAGTCAGTTGTGGCTCAAGGAAAAGGTTCTAGGTGAACTTGATTCGGACGATTATAATGATCTCTATCATTATGACGACAACAAGCCGATTCCACAAAAGCCATTGCCTTCAATGATGTTTGATAAGAATGTTGAGGGGGGGTTGATTGGTGAGGAGGCTGTAAATAACGAGTTTATTGTGGATAGATTTGGTACCAAACATGTGGTGTATGTGGAACATGTTAAACAGGAAAATGAGAGAGAGAAGATGGAGAAGCTGGATGAGATGCTGCAGCAGAGGCAGAAGGAGTTGGAGCAGGTGAGGAGTGGGGGTGGGAGCAAGGAGGGGCGGAGGTGGTGGTGGTGGTGAGCAACAACGAGCGTAAACAACGAGCGTAGCGAGTTGTGAAGCAATTGAATCACTCATCATTTGAAGTAACGAAATCACAGAGCAACAAAATCATAGAGCAGCTAACGACGTCAAATTTGCGGTTAGCAAACTAACGAAATAATAGAGCAGCGAGCGTAGCGAGTTGCGAACTAATGAGAACAAAGTCACTAGAGTATAAAGCATTTCATGGAATAAAGTAACGAAATATCAAGCGTAGTAACAGGCGTAGTAACAAGCTTAGCAACAAGCGTAGCAGCTAAATAACGAAATACGAATATAGTAACAAATATGGCAAGCGTAGTAGCGTAGTAGCGTACATTGTGCGAATAGCCACCTCGGCTTTCAGACCTTACAGTAGTAAGCTCCACTACCGTGAGCGTATTAAGCTATGTAATCAGCAAAAGACAATCGCACTAAGCTAGCTAATCATAAAACAATCGCACTAAGCTAGCTAATCATAAAACAATCGCACTAAGCTAGCTAATCATAAAACAATCGCACTAAGCTAGCTAATCATAAAACAATCGCACTAAGCTAGCTAATCATAAAACAATCGCACTAAGCTAGCTAATCATAAAACAATCGCACTAACCTCTATTCGTCACTCAACTCATACATCTACCCCCCACCTTATCTACTCGCTACAATCATTGCCATGCCTTGTAATATAATGTATCTATACTATATACAACACTTTATGCTTTCCAAAACCTAAACAAAGGACACAGAACGCAGAAACACACCTATTCACAATTACATCCATTAATTCCACTGCAAAATCAAGCAGCCTTACTTAAGTCCCCCCCTCTTAACAAGGAAATCCTTAGCTTCATTGATCTTAGTAGCCAAATACGGACTGCCACCCTTATCTGGATGGTTAAGCAACATGATTCTTCTGTGGTTTTCCTTCAACTTCTTCATAGACAAGTTAGACTCTTTCAATTCTAAGATCTTCAATGCTTCACTTGCGTTCATCTTAGGATCAAATCCACCCACATAGAATTTACCTTTTGATTTCATGAATAACGACTTGTAAGCTCCCGCTGTTATGTACATAGCTGTGAACACTCCAATTGATGTGATGATTGGATGATTTGATGCGAATGCTGACACTTGGTCATTGATGCTTAAACTTGGTTCTTGGTTTGTAAACGTCTGTGTTTGTGGTTCAATGAACCCATTTGGTTGGCCTGATGGAGTCGACATTTCGTGTGTTCGTTTGTGGAAAGAAGAAGACATTCTTCAGTTTGAAAAATTAATTGAAAAATTTCCTCGCTGGACAAGTCTGAATACTGATGGTGTCAAGCGATTTATGAGGGGAAAGAGTTTATTGAGGGGGCTGAGATTGCTGGTGGGATGTTGGAAAAATGTTTTTATTAATAGGACCTTTTTTGCGTTTTCAAAGCTCCCCAGTTGGGAGATTTGATGGAAGTAGAATACAATCCAATGCTAAGCACAACAGAGTCCCTGTTGTGGGTTAATTAAACCAATGTTTTTGAATGATTGGATGGGTTTTTTGCAGCAGAAATAGCACTGCTGGATTTTAACAAATTTTCTCTACTGTTTTGTCAAAAGAATGGGCTGAAAATACAACTTTACTGTGAATTGACTCATTCCAGTGTTTTGTGTTGGGAGAATGAAAAAAATCTAGTTGTAATAAAAAAATTGGTCACGTGACGGCAAAATAAATGGTAAGCAGATGCCATCGGGGCTCCTGAACAATCGATTCAACAATGTACAAGTATATCCAAGCATATTCAACGGCTCTTGCGAACCCTACAAAGTGGGAAAAGCGTGAAAACAGGTCACGTGACCATAGTGTAAATGATCAGCAGATGCCAATAGCGCATCCGAAAGCAGCATAAACCACTACAAGAATATAATCAAACACAATTCGAATCACCTACAGACAACGGCACCAAATAAACAGCCTCTCATACCCAATAACTGCAACATCTCAACCAACACAAAGACGCGGCTAAATAAAACTTTTAAACACGTAATACTCACGATCCACCCCGCATGGCCCCCCTACACACAACACTACATTCCTACATGCCAGCAGGCCGCAAAACTGGCGTCTACCATACCCCCCCACTTTATTCACCACACGATCAACACCAACCTCCGTTCATAATCTCGGTCCCTCGGGACATATGGTCAATCGAAAAAATACAGAGAAGATTAGCATGGCCCCTGCATAAGGATGACACGCTTTACAAAGAGATCTTACTCAACTTTTTTTAGTCCCCACGACGTCTGGACAGAAAGCCAATCTGTGTCCAGCGCTGGTATTGTTTTTGGCGGCTTTTTTTGGACTTTTTGGGGCTTTTTTGCGTGCCAACAAATTTCGGCCCGTTTGTGCTGAGCACATGCAGCGGTCGTCAGTTCGAACCGGCGCGACGACATTTTTCAGTAATCGGTAGTTCATATATACAAATAAATAACTATAGTCCAGTGGGAAAGACGGCAGAGCGAGGCCAAAGCAAGCAAAACGCACTAGCTGGCCTGGGTGAACATTATTGCACATCTAATCAAAAGTCAAGGCTCGTTGTTTAGTCGGTTTCATCAACAACTTCTTGTGCTTGTAACAAGTCAGAGATAGAGGCAGGAGGTAAGATAGCACAGAGAGCCATGATCAAGTCGTAGACTTCAGCAGGAACACTCTTTTGGTAAATCTCCAAAATACCGGTTGGGTTTGGATAGACAGCCAAGGCCTTGTAGAAAGCAATGGCAGAGTCGATTTCCTTGCCAACAATCACAGCTAACTTTTCAGCCATACCAACCTGAGTCATGAAAAATTGTTCCTTGTCAGCTGGAGAAGCAGGCAAAGGTTCAGCAATCAAAGAGTCGGCCAACTTGGTCTTGAGAGTGCTGATTAAAGCGTCCTTAGCCTCCTTAGCTTGTAGTTTAGCAGCACGTTCAGCGGTTTTGGTGTGTTCGCGGAGAGCACGACGGAAAACAGGATCGTTTCTTCTCTTGTAGTCAAAATAGACACAATAGCCAAGTGAAGCCGTAGCCAAAGCGGCTAAGACGGTGAAGGTGGTTGAAGAGGTTGACATTTGTAGAAGAAGAAGTGAAAGAAAAAAACGTTGAAAAAAAAATAGGTGAGTACTTCTTTTTGTATGGGTGTTGTGAAGAAGAGAGTATCTTTAAGGGAAAAGAGCGTAAGGAAGACGAGTTCAAAAGTCAAAAGTGTGAAGGACGCCAAGGACCTCACTTTGGTGAAAAAAACGGTTCAAAAAGGTGCCTTGGGGGTGCCTAGAGATCCGAATGAAGCTGGAATTTCAAAAAGTGCAATGAGAAGACGAAAAAGAAGACTGAGAGACCAGTTGGCACCGAAATTTGCGGATGACATGCTTGATGCACTCAAAGAGAGTACTGGGACAAGAATCGAGGAAAAAAACGGTGTTGAAAGCGTTCTTATTGAGAATAGAAAGGTTTTAGATCACAGACCTAAAGGTACGAATCAAAGAGGAGAGAGAGTGATTGCTAAAATGGAAAGCGAGAGATTCAAGGAGGTGAGAAAGGGTGGTGTGGAAAGAAGCGGGTTGAGAGAAGCGATTTTGATGAACATGAAGTCATTGTCAGCAGCAAAGTAAGAAGAAAGAGAAAGGTGAGGGGTGCTAGAGGGTTGGAATAGCAGCGTGGAAGAATAAGTAAGTAGGTAAGTCAGATTGTTTTTCACTTGGACTGCTTGATATTTTATCTAGGATAACATTTATAGAAGATAGGAAATATATGAAGATATTTAACAAGAAGGAATTGAGTAAGTTGCAGATATTATATGCTGAGATAGATGTTGGTTTTATACTGTTTTTTGATACACTGTGTGGTATAATGTTATTAGGTTATACAGGGTAATATAGCTAGATGTTATATTTATACTGTTTTTTAATACACTGTGAGCTTCAATGTTACTATGATATAAAGAATTTTAGTAGAACACAGAAAATTTCAAAGACAATTGAGGTATTTCAAAACCAAGAAATGATGAGTTAGATGCTAATGTGGGAAATTATTCTCTAGATTGTAAACTTAGAATCAGAGGCTTAAATGCGAACGTATGTTCGTTGTTAAAATTTCTAGAACAGTACGTCATGAAATGAAAGCCAAGAAAGAGCACACTGGAAACTCTAGGAGCAAGTGTTTGATACAGCCAGTTATAGAGCTGATGCTGAATGGTGTAAGTTATGGTTAATAAATTCATTGCTGCAACTTATGGCACTCTCGAATATTTGCTAAACACTGAAAAGGACAAAATATCCGAGCATATTGTGAAACTAGCTGAATATCTTTAACTTTTCTTGAAGCTGTAGTGTAGAGATTGTAATTTATCAACGGGGGAAATGTAATAAAAGATCAAGATGTAACTTAATAATTTAAATGTTACTTCTGTATTCTAACCACAGTAGTGGAACTTAATAGTTTGAATGTAACTGTTGTATTTTTGGTATTCTAAGCATACTGGTGAAACTTAATAATTTGAATGTAAGATAAAAGATTAATACCCAACTCAATTCGAATTCAGATATAACCCAATAACTTAAACGTGACAACATCTGGATTCTAAAGAGTAAAGCGCTACTCAATCACCGTGCTCCACTCCACTTTGCAAAACACCCACAGTATTATTAAAAGCTTGGAATCAGCCTAGATTCTGACACTGACTCTATAAAACACATACTAAGCAATAATAAATACACATGCCGTAACCAACAGTAACCACGTGAGAGAATGTGCCACATTTAAACTAGCACTAACCACCATATCTCATAACAACCTCAACCATGTGGTTACCCCACTACAACGTCCACCTTATAAGTAAACAAATAAAGTAGAGAATGCAATCAAAGCTTACACCACTCAGCTACCCCCTTACCTTACCCGATGTTGACATAATAATATAGTTTTTAATATATAGTGTGAAATATGTAATGAAACTCACCCAGAGGGATGATTAAAGACATTGAGAAAAAAGAGTAATAAATAAAGGTGAATGGTGAGGACTCTTTTGATCTCTGGAAGAGTGTTCTTGACACTCTAGGTAGCTAGCTAAGCACTTTGGAATATTACTGGACATCAAACGATCACTCCACTAAAAACAACTTGCGACTCTCGCTAGTTGCTTAGTAGGATCTATACCACATTCTACCGGTGGTATCACTCATCATCTTCTTCTGCAATTGGAAAATCCCATACAACAAAGCTTCACATGAAGGAGGACAACCTGGAACATAGATATCCACTGGAATGATTCTGTCAACACCTCTAACAACGGCATATGAGTAGTGGTAGTAACCACCACCGTTGGCACAGGAACCCATTGAAATAACCCATCTTGGATATGCCATTTGATCGTAAACAACTCTCAATGCTGGTGCCATCTTGTTTGTAACTGTACCTGCAACAATGATAATATCACTCTGTCTTGGCGAAGCTCTGAAAATAATACCCAATCTATCTTGATCGTATCTTGGAGCTGACGCATGCATCATTTCAACGGCACAACAAGCCAACCCGAAGGTGGCAGGCCAGAAGGAGGACTTTCTAGCCCAATCTTTCACCTTGTCCAACGAAGTAATGGCGTAATCCATCGCATTGCTGAGCGGTCTTTCGCTCAAAACGGGCGTGTTTGTTGGTAGAGTCGAAAGAAGACGTGGAGCTGTGGAAAAAAGACGTTTTGAAGGCCCCAGAAGAGAAATCATTGCGAACTGTGAATACAAAGAGTGAATGAGAGGGTCAACTTTTTTTGTGTTTTTTCATTTCTTCTTTTTTTCATTGGAGGAGAGGACGGTGCACGGGTGTTTTGTGAGAAAGCACAATGCTCAGCAAAATCGCGTTTTGCATACGCCCACCATTCTCTAAAGCGGACAATTGCGAGCACAACGGTAGTGCGCTCACATGGACTGCTACTATTTTTACTCCGCTACTGCGCTTTGTTTATTTTTGAAATGGCTGGATTGTAATTTTTTTCTTATCACCTGCTATGTCAATCAACATCGATGCGTCTAGTGGAGCCAGCAGACAAGCAGTGCGCATGAAAATAACACCACTGTTTAGCCACAGACGTTAGCTACCCGGTGAAACTTTCTCCGGAAAGACAGCTTCTACGGTGCCCCGAAGATCTTGTACATTGCTATCTGAAACACAAACGACGTTTTCTCGGACTATATAAATAACTCCTATAATCCATCAATGTTACGCCCCTTCACTTTTTGTTTCTCATCACGTCTTTCATAACATGAAGCTACTTTTGACTCTGCTTCCACTACTTACACTGGCGTTTGCAGCACCGCTGAAACTGCAGAAACGAAACTCTCGCTGGAACTACCAAGACAGTAACAACAAAATCCACGGGGTTAACATTGGAGGATGGCTAGTTCTTGAACCGTACATCACACCAAGCATTTTCGAAGCTTTCCAAGTCCCGGATTCTGAAAAACCCGTTGACGAATACCATCTGACACAGTCACTAGGCAAAGAAGCGGCGTTTGAACTGCTGAACCAACACTGGTCTACTTTTATCACCGAGGATGATTTTGCATCGATCGCACAAGCGGGACTCAACTTCGTCCGTCTTCCAATTGGCTACTGGGCTTTCCATGCTCTGGATGATGATCCCTATGTTCAAGGTCAAGTCGACTACTTGAACAAAGCACTAAGTTGGTGTAGTAAATACAATCTGAAAGCATGGATTGATTTACACGGTACCCCAGGCTCACAGAATGGGTTTGACAATTCAGGACAAAGAGACGTTTTGGAATGGCAAACCGGTGAAGGCTTCGTTGATCTGACACTGGATATCATCAAAACCATTTCCGACACTTACTCAGCAGCAGAATATCACGATGTAGTCATTGGAATCGAACTAGTCAACGAGCCAAACTTGTCCGGCTTATCTTTGAGTCAACTACAGGACTACTACACTCAAGGTTACGATTTAGTCAGAGATTCAGGTGATGTTCCTGTCATTATTCATGACGGATTTAAACAATTGGATAACACTTGGACTAACTTCTTAAACACTGAAATTGATCCAAATGTTTGGGATGTTATCATGGACCATCACCATTACCAAGTCTTTTCGACTGGTGAATTGCAAAGATCAATTGACGACCACGTTAATTTTGCCTGTAATCTAGGAAAAGTAGAATCTCAAGAATACCACGTTTCAGTCATTGGCGAATGGTCTGCTGCTTTGACAGATTGTGCTAAATGGCTCAATGGGGTCAATCGTGGTGCTAGATGGGACGCAACCTACCAAAATAGCTCACCGCTAGGCTCATGTGATGGAATTTACAATGGTGATATGAATCATTTCCAAGATGAAAATACCAGACAGATGTACAGAAGATGGGTTGAAGCTCAAATGGACTCTTATGAATATGAAAAGATTGATGGCTGGGTGTTTTGGTGTTGGAAAACCGAATCAGCAGTGGAATGGGATTTCCAAAAGTTGATCCAATTAAATATTATCCCACAACCTCTGGACTCAAGAGAGTTCCCTAATCAATGTGGCTTTGCTTAACCTTCTCAACGTTAGTGGCCATTCATTTTACACCATCAGAAACTACATTCGTCAGCACTTTTCATCTATATACAGTCACCATGTGATTGATTTATATTTTAATTTAGGTACATTTTATGAAAGAACCTCGCAATAAACCAAGTTAGTTACACCTTCTCATTCCACGGGCTGTTGCTGTTATTTGGAAATTAAAATTAAAATTAAAATTAAAAAAGCAGTAAATAAAATAAACATCAAAAGATATAATACACCCACACAGCACATGGAACAAAAGAGTCACAATCAAAATCAAAACAAAACTTACAGCAGTCATTACTGTATCAAAACATTGCAAGATTTTGTTTCGCTTGATCTTGTAACTTACAACTTATTACCAAACGACCCTGATTCTACAATTCCTTCCTGCGAATGCTGTGAACTACCATCCTTAGAAACTTCAACCAATGGCTTATCTTCGAAAGGTTTCAACTCATGGCTAATCTCGTTCATACTTCCCTCATTTAAGGTCCTCAATTTGAAAGAGTCTTTAAAAATGTTCAATTGACTTCTTCTAGCATTATGAGTCTCCACCATATTAACAGTAAGAAGGTCATTCGTAGCAACGGTTGCAAGAGAATTTAAAGAATCTCTCGCTCTCCAAGAATTGAAAACACCATGCGGTTCTTCTATTGAATCATCAACTTCCAGTGTCTTTTCAGATAGATCATCTTGACCATTTTCTAGTTTCTCCAAATTAGAATTGATAAATGTTTCACTACTAGCACTTGGAGGTCCGTCGTCATCACTTGGTGGATAAATTGGCGAAGTTTCCTCATCTTGCTTGCGTTTACGTGCGAAACCAAATGGCAGAAGACCAAGACAGAAGAGCAAAAAGAAACCAATTATTATAACACCTACTGGGATACCCACACCAAGACCAATTGCAAGAGATTTGTGAGAGTTGGAGTGGTGTAAGGCAGCAGAAGTAGACGCAATATCAGTAGAAGTAGAAGGAGCAGTAGCAGTAGAAGTAGCAGTAGCAGTGACAGCAGTAGTTGTGTGTGAAGTAGTACTACCACTGATATTAGAAGTGGCACTAGAGCGTGTTCTTATTCCACTTGACGTAGCACTTCTTATGGCACCTGTACCAACAATGGAAAACTTCTGGCTTTGTTTTATTAACCCTAATTCTGCGTCTATCTCAACTTCCAACTTATCAAAATCACCAGGAACAAGTCCGACAAAGGTATTGTTAGAATGGTAAAATCTTAACCATTGAGAATCAAACACTGGAGTAATATCTAATGAAGTCAAGTTGTTGAAGTTATCAGCATTTAACTCAAACTGTAAGAACTGACCACGCGTAGCTTCTACTTCAGCCAGTTGGCCCTTGAAAATTGTATCCACAACATTAATGCCAAAGTCAAGATAAACCGAATCACCGTAAATATCAAATAAAGTAACGTTTAAAACAATGTTGGTGGATTCATTTGACGGGATTTGGCCAGAAATTGTGTTTGAATCAACAGAAATCCAGTCTGGCTTATTGGAAATATCAACATTGGCTACTTGAGAGTCCAAAATAGGCTTTTGATCTAGCAAAATGCTGTCCAAAGGTAAATCAAAACTAAAATTACTACCGGGGGATGAATCCAATGTGTTATTGTAGTCACTGGAGTTTACAACAAGAGAATGGCCACCAACAACAATGGAAAAGTCTTGGAAAACACCAGTAAACCCCTCCACGTCAGTGGCAATCAAAGTCAAATCGAATCCTTGACTTGGTGCGTCTATTGAATTGACATATGGAGCCTTTCCACTGAAAGTCAATGTGTTTGAATCAAAAAAGCACCAAGATGGTAATGCTGTTCTGTTTCCACTTTTACCATAGTATTCTAAGCTTTGAACAGAAGAACCAGAGCCCGCTGCAAAAGTGTCCTTTGAAAACTGGATATTGAATTCTTCCTCTGGATTCAATATGAGGCCATTGAATCCATTTGTATGGCCCAGTGAACTTAACTGAGAGGCCAATGACTTGACAACAACTGGAGCTGGATTAGTAGAAAGATATATCTTCCCCGTTTGGTTCATGGAACCCTCAGAATCAGTGCCCTGGAGTGTGAATTGAATAACGCCTTGAGACTGATTTGAATCTACCAAACCAGAGATAGTTAGACTTGACTCGTCAAAAGACAACCAGGATGGCAATTCAAACATTTTGTAGTGTACTTCAGTGGACACGCTGGATTTGAACGTCTGTGCGTTCAATTCAAAGGTGTACTCTTCTCCCGTTCTTGCTATTTCTGGTAACTGTTGATCGATGGGAAACCCAATGTAGGGCCAAGCAAATGCTGAGGGCAAGCATAAAAGTGCCAGCAGCTGCAGATGTGTGGTTTTCATTGCGTTGTGGAAGAAGAAGAGAAGGGAGACAGCAAGCCATACTCAAAAGGGACTAATTACATTCAATTAGAAACGCGGTAGGAAGGTAAACAATAAAAGGTAGTGGAGCGCGTTTTGAAAGCTAAAAAGCGCGTTTTTCAAAGAAAAAAGCGTGTCACTAGAGCGAGGGCAAATGTTATATTGCAAGCAAGCAAAGAATGACAGTTGAGAGCCCCTGAATAGTTGATATACGATGATAGTTTTATTATTATGTACAGTAGTTTTGTGTGTGTAAAATTTTAAGAAGATGAAAAAAGTGCGAAGGGTGAATAACGGAGTGAAGTTGACTTATAAGAGAGCGAAAGAGTCACAGGGAGGACTAGTGGCTTCTTATTGCCATTGAGGTGCTTGGGAGTTGAAATCTGGACGTTTACCGTTTGATTTTGAAATATTGTTTTACACTGTAGGATTTGTAGAAAATATACGATTGTCGTGCGAAAAACGAGTTTCACGCTGGTATTGTTGTGTGCTGAGGTAGAAACTGTAGGACTACACTCATGCTCACATTTGGTTATTGAACCACTAGTGTGTGTGTTGAGAGTTTACTTTGCAAATAAATCGTATTCACAAAGATTTCAATCCTGTGTAGTGTCGAGCCTGAAAATGCAGTACTTATACAGTATAATGCAGTGAGCTAGGGACTATGATTTCAGTCTAGAATGATCCTTGAAGCTCATTTATCCGTTCACGTCCAGTTATTGCATTAGCAATGGTAAATTTTTGATCTGTTCAATCGAGAACTCAAGAGACCTAAGCCAAAAAACGACACCAAAGCTAATTCTCATCTTTTTAATTCTGGAGCTTGCATTCACCACTTTTTTGTTGCTGGCATGAACTCCACTGGCAACTTATACATCGGGTGCCAAAGTACGACGACGAAGTGCTAAGAGATGCAGACAGATTCAGCAAACAAGAACATGAAATTCACGGTTTTTAGAACGTGGTTCTCATATAAATATTAATGCATTGTGTTTCAGAAAGAAGAACTTCAGACTAATGATGTTACTGAAAATCACTGACAGAAAGCTTCTCTTTTGAAACTCTATCAACTTCAAAGTCCAGACGACTATGCTAACCTTACAAAATTACAATGCCAAAAAGCAGCTCCAACGCGGTCTGCTAATCACTCAAAAACCTTGAACTACAACACACGCAACTAAATAGCTTAGCATCAAACATTACAAAACTAGCCCGAAAAGGACCGAAAAACCACCCAGTTTTTGCCCACAACTTTCTCCAATTCCTCCAATACGCCACCACTTGTATTCTCCCCTCTTCCACGCTTTCCCCGCCTCTTCCAAATTCCAGAGGTCACGTGACGTCACGTGACCTCTTGCACTTGTTCCCCTTATTTGAATTTTCTTCCATGCAGCAATCATCATATTCAATTTCTTTCTTTATTATGAGTAAAGTTCAGGCAAAATTGAACCTTGAGGGACCAATTAGCCGTTCAATTGGCCACAAACTACGCTTGTCACGTGAGGCATTTGAGGCAAATCAAAGAAAACCGCATGGGGCGGCTTTTCGAGGCTGGAAAGAAGTTACAGGCTTCGAAACAGGAAATGATGAGTTGAATGCGTTTGATCAAGTGATGGACCTACTTACAAAGGCTACAACCCTGGAATTGTATTTACCAGAAGCATTGTACGGTGATTGGTATCACGGGATTGGAGCGATTTTGGTTGCTTGTTGTTTTTGTTGTATCATTGGGTATTTCAAATTGAACGTTGGTAGAACTTTTCTTGTTACCATTATCACAGCGATTTACTATAGAACCAGTGTGAGAAAGTACAGATTGAATTTACGTTTGGAAGCTCAAAGAGAGTTTTCGGTGAAGGCAATTGAGGATGATTTTGAAACTTTAGATTGGCTGAACGTGTTTTTCGATAAATATTGGCTTTCGCTTGAACCAAGTATCTCTCAGCAAGTGGCTGATCAGGTCAACACCATGGTTGCATCTATGGATCAAATTCCTGCATTTGTTCGCGAAGTTTGGATTCACACAATGACTCTCGGTACTAAACCTCCTAGAGTGGATAAAGTGAGAACGTTGGATAGAACCGGAAACGATGTCACTGTGATGGATTGGTGGGTCTCAATGACCCCCAATGCGATGGAAGACTCGACCATGAAGCAAATGAAAAACAAAGCCAACCAAGAAATCATCATCAAGGCTAAAATGTTTGGCCTAACAATCCCATTCTGTGTCAATGATGTCACTTTCAAGGCTAAAGCAAGAGTCAGAATCAGAATGATGCCCCAATTCCCACATATTCAAACAATCAATGTTTCGCTGATGGAACAACCATATATTGATTTCATGGCTAGACCAATCGGGTCAGATTCCATCTTTTCTTGGGAAATCTTCAACTTACCAGGTTTGTATCTTTTGTTCAATGAGCTCATTAAAAAATATGCAGGCCCAATTGTTTTCAACCCATTATCATTCCAATTGAACATTGAACAAATGCTTGCTGGTAATGGTGTTAATGGTGCACTTGGTGTTCTTCAAATTGATGTTCATAGCGCCCACGATTTATTAGGTGCTGATACGTTCAATAATACCATTGACCCATATTTCACATTTGGGTTTTCAGGTAATGTTCTTGCAAAAACTAAGTACATCGACGATACATGCAATCCAGTTTACAATGAAACAATTAGAGTCATTCTTAATTCATCTGCGGACCCACTGGCTATTTTCCTTTATGATGAGAATGAAAATGACGGCAGAAAAGATAAATTTATGGGTGGGGCACTATATGACCTTGATCAATTGATGGATAAAGGCAGTTTAAAAAATGTTAGTTTACCAATTCTGAGAAATAATAAAGAAGCAGGTAGAATCAAATTTGATATTTCATTAATGAGATCTCTTCAAGGTTCTAAATTACCTGATGGATCATATGCCCCTCCACCAGATTATAATACAGGTGTGGTCAAATTGTATTTAATTGGTGGTAGAGGATATTCCGTTGATGAAGAAAAACCCGAAGCCGTTTTCTGTGAAGTTTATGTTCAAGGTGAAAAGAAAAATACTTCTGTTGTTGCCAAGGGTGCCGAAGCTGTTTGGAACCAACATTTCGAAACTATTGTTTATGATAGATCCCAAACATTCGTTCATGTTGAGATCAAGAATGCGAAAACAAACGATATTGTTGGATCTTCAACTTTACAGTTATCAGACATAATTGATGCTTCTTTCGTTGGCAACTCATGGTTTGCAATGAACAGTGGCCGCGGTGAAGTCGAATTATCTTGTATTTGGAACTCTGTTCAAATCAAGGGTCTCAAAGGTTCTCTTGGATACACCGAACCAGTCGGTATTGTTCGTATCTATATTGAAAACTGTCTGGACTTATTGAACTTGGAAAAAATTGGTACTATTGATCCATACATTCGTGTTATGATTAATGATGTTCAACGTGGTAGAACATTGACCAAGAGTGAAACTTTGAATCCTATTTACAATGAGTCCATTTTCGTTCCAGTTTCCTCTATCAATCAGCGTATTACAATTGAAGCAATGGATGTTCGTAGAACAACTCAAGATAGAACATTAGGTGCACTTCAATTGCGTTTGAATGAGTTTGTTGATTTTGATTCAAAGAATCAACCTGTGGAAACTCTAGGTGAATTAAAGGATGGTAGATTGTACCATAAAAGAAAGGGTGCAAAGGGTATCATTAAATATTCCATTGCGTACTATCCAATTGAGCCTGTTTGTACTGCCAAAGAAAATGAAGCCAAAGCACTTAAGAGGAAACAAGTTTTGGCTAAAATCGAAGAAAATGCAGAGGATGTGGATGGTGATGGTAAAAAAGATTTGAACGAGGCCCAAAAAGCGGAATTGCTTCAAGTTAGCGAAGATTCAAAGCCTAGAAGAGAATTTAAATTGGAAGAATTGGATTCTACACCAACTGGGGTGTTGATTTATAAGATTAGTGATATTCAAACAAATCTTACTGGGAGATATTTACAAGTTTTCTTTGATAAAAGAGGTTATGCTGCAAGTGAATCGAGAATCAGTAGTGATCCAGAATTAAATGCCACCACCAATGATTATCTTGTTAAAGAACTGAAATATTCCACTGTTTCTATTCGTATTTCCGAAAAGCCTCATGCCAATTACTTACAAGAAACTGGCGCCTTTACCGAGATGTCAACACTTGAATTTATCAAGAAGACATATGATAAAAAATGTCCTATCAAACTTTCTCAGGGTACGGTTGTTATTGAATCAAAGTTCTCACCTGTTATTTTGGGTGAACTTCCAGAAGTCGATTCCATCGGTAACTCCGGTAAGCTTCACGTGACCATCCTTTCTGCCACAGGTCTACCTTCTGGGGATTCAAATGGTAAGTCAGATCCTTTCGCCAAGATATATCTTAATTCTGAACAAGTTTACAAAACAAAGACCAAGAAGAAGACGTTGGAACCGGTTTGGAATGAATCATTTGACGTTGATATATCATCCCGTGTTCAGTCTATTTTAAGAGTCAAAATCTTGGATTGGGATTTTGGTGTTGAACAAGATGACACTCTTTGTGACTTGAAATATCCTTTAAGAAAGGTGGATCCATTTGCAGACACCACCCAAAGCTTGGAATTGCAATTGATAAACAAATCTGGCGAATCTGCTGGTTCTGTTAAGCTTGAATTATCGTATGTTCCTGAATACAAGACCATTGTTTCTGCTGAAAAGTCCCTTCCTAATGCCGGGTCTTTGGCGTTGGACGGTGCAGGTAAAGTTGTTGGTGCCGGTGGAAAAGTGCTTGGTACCGCTGGTAAATTTGGCCATTCTGTTGGAAGATTATTAATTGGTAAGAAGAAGCACGCGGATGTGGAAGACGAGAATTGATTAAGCTATTTTTTGAACTTTATTGAAGGACTATGTAATTTTAATGTTTCACAAGAAGAAAAAAGATTTAACCAATCTGAAAACTACGACTTTTCTTGCTGAGCACATGTTACGTAATCGGTTTTCACTTGAGTTTTATAAATCATTGAAAGTCTGTTTCTCTTCTTTAAAAACATGTCGGAAAGCGATTTCGACGAGGATTTTGGAGATTTTGAAGAGAGTGAGGTGAAAGAAGTAAAAAATGTGTCTTCAATTGGTAAAAATCTTGATTTTAAAGGTCTACTTGACGAAATTCTTCCTTCTGTTACATTAGACGAGAACGAAGAAGAGTTTCAAATGGATTCACGCAGTTCGAAGTTGTTTGAAACGTTGGTGAATTTTTCAGATGAAGTTCAGCAGACAATATGGACCCGTAGTATGATTTTGAAGCAATTGTTTTTGAATCTAGATATTCCGTTGGGCCAACATAAAGAAACCTTTGTTGCACGAGAAAACCGAGAGAAGGTGGATTTAGTTTACGATCTTAAGCTCCAAGATGAAGAGGCGATCAAAGTGTGCGATTGGAAAGAGTTTGGATGTTCAGAAGAAGAATTCACGCAGATTTTAATTTCTACTGATGAAGAATTGGATAAAGTTCAATTGAAGTTGCAAAATGATCATGATGGACTTGAAGAAGACCAGATAGCTGCAGAATTGAAGGACTTGGAAAAAATGAAATCCTCGCTTTTGAAAACACTTTCTGCTTGGAACAAACAATACGATCTTGTAAAAGCCGATAACGACTTGTTCACTAGTTACATTGAAAATCTAGTAGGAAACACACAGAAATTTAGAAGGATACAAAGCAAGCCTAAGAGTAAGTCCAGATAGTGGATTATTCAACAGTCCACGTATTCATCACCGTATCTGGAAATATACAACCCCAACGCCTTGATTGGGAAGAGGAATTTATAGTTCGGATATTCGATAGCACAAGAATGGTTAAAGACACCTTCAGGTTGTTGATAGTACCATTCACCGGTTTTACCCTGTTTAGAGATCAAGAAATCAATACCACGTCTAATGACAGCTTTATCAGGATAATCTGCAAGTAACAAACCAATACATACCCAAGCAGTTTGAACAACTAGCGAATTTAACGTGGTGACATAGGTATGAGTTTCACAACTCTTCATGCTTTCACCCCAACCCCCGTCTTGGAGTTGTCTATGAACTAAGAAGTCGCAGCCACGACGAACGACCTCACTGTTGGAATAGTGAAGACCAATTTCATGGAGAGCCTCAAGCGCAAACATACCTGCATAGGTATAACAAACACCCCAACAGCCATACCAAGAGCCATCATGTTTTTGTGATTGGATGATGAAATCAGTTGCTCTTTTAATCGCAATCTCAATTTCTTTATGCTTGTAATCACTATGCTTGTGGAAGTATGCTAAGCCAAGAACAGAAGAGTCTGTGCATTCGACATATGGATACTCCACCATGATGTTCCCAAAAACTTCAGCAGGGTTAATGAGTTCTAACAGTGGAGTAGCTTTGATCTTTTCATAAGTAGAGAAGGATCCAAATTCAAAAGAGCCCACATTTTGTAAACTTAGCAAGACATCAATTCCTGCATTCAGTTTACTTATATCGTACTTATGATGAACATCTTTGAAAGAATCACTTGTCATAACCATGACAATGGCCTTAATAGACTCAGCTGTACAGTCACTAACGGTGTACCCTTGATCTTTTGTAGAGAATGGCCAAGCGCCTACTCTTTTATCTCTGAAAGATCCATCTAAACACTCAGTATCAAATTGAGAGTCAACGAGGAACTCAAATCCACGGACAATGACATCATGAAACTCAGGACGTTCAGCCAACCCGGCCATGAAAAAGTATTGAACAAAAAATGCAGTGTCCCATACTTGAGACCCGTTAGTTCCCATAACTGTCATACCCATTGGTCCCAAAAATAGAGTTTCATGCATTCTCTCCATAGACCTCTGGTAGTCTTTGCCAGAGCTTCCTTGCTCACAATACAAGACGATGTTTGTAAAAGCAGCAGAAACAGGCGCAATGTTAAGATAGTCGGTGTTTTTCAACTCTTTTATTATTAATTCATATGCCTTTTTATTGGAATACTCCAACACCCAACGAGGTCTCCAAGATTCGTATTTTGTCAAGAGCCAGTTGAGCATATCCAAAAGCTTCGTATGAGGATAATAAAGATCGACCCCACACACTGTATTGCGATGTTTAGCAAAATCAATGTCGTTGTATTTTTGAACGTATATTTCATCACGTAATTCTAATAGGAGATCATCCAGTTCACACTGAATCTTGGCACTCGAAAGATACCCTAATGGTATGTAGATGGCTCTGGTGTGAACCCACCATTTCATTGGATGAATAGGAGCCCAATAAGGTAAAGTGAAAAGTTCAGTAGGAGCAGGATTCACACCTTCCCAATCATACAAATTGAGAACAGCAAGCCATGCTTTCCCCCAATGAGGATTACCAATTGCTCCCCCCAATTTCAATAAAGTCTTTCTAGCCTTGACACACACTGGATGGTCACGTGACAGCCCCAATAATCTTAGAACGATATAATTGATAGTAGTACCAAAACAAGTTGATTTATCCAATTCATGAAGTCCCCAGCCTCCATCCACAGGGTGCGCCGTGTTAACTACATATCTGATCATTTCTATCTTTTTCTCGTCATCTATTGGTGTATTTGTGAAATAACAACTTGCTACATATCCGATTGTCATAAACATGGGACCTTTGTACTGATTTGGCCAAGTGCCTGAATTATCTTGAATTTCAGAGAAGAACTGTGCTCCATTTTCAAGTGATTTGGATATGGTTTTTGGACTATCCAGTTCAATTCCTTTGTATTCACCCAATAAGTATTGAACTAGTTTGGATTGAGAATGGGGTTCTGAAGTGTATTTCCACCGTTGGTTTCCCAATTTTGTTGTTTCCAATTGCCAATGTTTTGGATCTGTTCTTGGAAGCCCAATTTCGTCCGAATAGAGCATTTTTAAATGGAAAACAGTGAAAAACAGAGAGTGTTCTCTCTATACGAGAGATGATGTGAAAAATTCAATGAGATGGTGCTTACGTAATTTTTGCTCAGCAAAAACAACAAATGAAGACGTAAAACAAGTTTGGGTCGAATGAAAATAAAGTTAAAGCCAAAGAAGCATTAAATTAAAACGTAGTGCACTTAGCAGCTATTTCCTATCAGATTCATCTGCGAACAACATATTTTTTTTGGCGCAAATGGCAGTTCTTATTTGTTATGCCAAACTAAATCTCCTTAATTCAAGTGAAACACAGATTGAAAGGTTACAGAAAGATCCAATTAGCAAAAATGGTAAAAATACTTTGCTTTCACTATAGAGTCAAACATCCGGTTTTCACTTGCGTTTATTACCCAGCTATACTCGATAATATCACAAACCATGAAGCTTCCACGAGTATTGCAAATCACAAACCATGAAGCTTCCACGAGTATTGCAAATCACAATTAAAGTTAGCAACATGAAATTTACTAAAACCATCGTAAAAGACTCACTAGATCTTTTTTTAAATCTTCAACGTGTAAGCTTGGCACTTGATACCATCAAAAACACAACAATTGTTCAAAGGAATATAATGGCCTGTTATGAACTTGATGATTTCTTGTCCACCAATACCTCCCATAAGAGAGGCAACATTGTGCACTTCAGTACCATTTGCACGTAATAATTCACAAAGAATGTCCGAGCAACAATTTGGATCCGATATATGAACTTTATCACCGAAATAAATCATTTTCATACTGCTCTGGGTTTTTATATGTACTTCGTCTTCCAATGTGGGATAAGTGCCATTCGTTTTTAGGTAATCCTTTATTGTTAACATGGATAAATAAATGTTCAATCCATCAGGATTGGATTTCAGCAACTCCTTCGTTACATGATTGTGCATGTTTGAGCCCTTGATGTACGTCATGTACTTACAGTTCTTGACAAATAAAGAAAGAAAATCACTATCAATATCTTTCTCAATGTATTTCTTCATAAGACACTCTATTGTATTTTTATCTTTGATATGTTTTGCTGTGAAAAGAGCCTTGAATTCAAGATATGTCTCTGTTTGAGACTCCATATCTGGTATAATCCCCGACAAAGGCAGTACACCATATTCTGTATAAAAATCTTTCAAAGCCCGTGCTGCTGACCATAAGATATCACTATGCTGAGTAGATTCACATTGGGCAAATATTTGTGCCAAATTTGCTGGTATTTTCTTTGAATCTTTGAGCACAACACTGGAACGTTTACATAATTCCTCATAATGAGGAGCCATATTCCGTATATCTTTTGGTTTAGGTCTCTTTTTATGCAATTTTTGGTATTCTTGGAAAAGTTTGATCATAGTGATTGCATAGGGACAATTCGTGAGATCTTCAACTGAGTCCACATACTTTTGTAGTTCATCCCACGGTAAATCCACTCGTAGATCGGCCAAGTCATTGTCGTGTGTTTCTAACACAAATTGGTCATTAACTTGAATTCTCAATAGTGAATAAAATCCAAGAGTGAATACTTCAAAAAGAGCAACATTGAGTTCCCAAAGCTTGTTTGCAAGATCGGGAAGATCAATTGAGGTAATTACAGATGTATATTGAGCCCATTGAATGCTAGAGAGATCATCAATCGATTTAACAATAGGATCAAAATGAACGTCTGGATTCAGTTCACTCAATGATTCGCAAATAGCTTCACAACGTGGTCGTCCAATGTCATTGGCAGTTACAAAGAAGTTGGACTGAACATCTTCCTGCGTAACTGGGGTGTTGTCAATAATTGAAACATATCCTATGCCTGGTAATACAAGATTCTTCAACACTTCAGTGGCGGTTACACTCGCTCCTAATAAACAAACATGGGCAGAGGAAAGTCTACTTTGACCATTAGAGGCCCAAAGACGGATTTGACGGTCATACTTCCCTCCCGTATCGCTGTCGTTCATAATGAGAGGATTACGTAAATAAAAGAGTATTGACAGATGGTAAAAAATGAAACCTTGAATAGGCGTGAATGAAGTGAAAAGGAAATAGAAGAAGATATCGGGATGTTTGAAAAACGTTCTTTATGATTAAATCGGTAGTTATTACTTGGTACAAATATACCAGAATTATACATGAAATTATTGTAGGTGATTTTGATGCGAAAATCACAATGGGAGCTAAATATTATCTAGACTCACAAAGAGGCACGTAGTGTGTTCAATATAGTGTTTTAAACTACCAGTTCATTTAAAGTTGAGTTTTGAAATTCGATAAGTAAAGTACATGATTTTCAGCCATGAAAGAAACTCAGTGATGGTCACCGATTAATGTCAAGTGTTTTCCAACGTGGCTCAATGATAACAAGGAAAATGACATGAAAGTTGTGATAACAAGTTGTGATCATGTTTACAAAAGCAAATCTAAAAAAGTCTTTGCATGGAGTCTGTTGTGAGACATAAGTAATGTATCAGCTTCAAGAAAAGACTGTTATTTCTACCAGCTTGTTCTTTTCAAGTGGTCCATTGTGTGTGTTTTTGCAAAATCTGTCCGAGTTGGAGCAAACTTTGCGCATGTTTGCCAATGTCTCAAAAAGCGTAGCGGGGCGACTAGAAACTGAGTGGTGCTTAGATAGTAACGACGCATAAAAGCTTTCCCAATATGAAAGACGTTACTATCAATAATTCATCCTATCAGAGACTTATGGTTAATGATGCATCCCATCAGAGGCGTTACTATTAATGACCCGTACCGTCAGAAACGTTATTATTAATGAATGATCCATCCAGTGGATTAGACATTTCATTTTTCTATCCAGTTACCACTAAGCTGGAGCTATACTGAGTTCTTACTATATTTAACTCAGGAACGTCGTTCAATGACTACAGCACTCTATTCAATAGAGGTAACTGTCAGTGGGGCAAGCTTTGGAACTCAATCAAGCTTTTTAAAACCTTTTAGAACTCCCTGCAACTATTTTATAGCCCCTAGTTAACTCCAATTTTCTCGGCTTTCTCGATTCTCTCATCTTATACAATCGTGCACGCCGCATCTGGGTCTGAACCATACGTCTCCTTAATAATTTCCTTACTGTTCTCCTTCTCCTTCTGTTTCACCTCCACAGGAAAGTACATCTTCATATAGTTCATTCTTGCCACATCCAAGTCCTCAGTTGTTAAGCTTAGGAGGTTTTCATTTCTACATAGTGGACATTTATTTTCCAGTTTTCTTCTAAGTTTAACAAGACAACGAAGGCAAAAAACATGGGAGCAACGAAGCCTGATTGGCTTGAACGCAATTGAAAAGCAGATTGGACAGAGATAATCGTCTATTTGGGGGACGATACTCAATAGATCATTGGAGATAATGGAGCAGATATCTTTAGTGATCGAGCCTTGCAAAATATTAGTTGATCCAACCACTTGGATGAAATCTTTTGAACGCAAATTGGTCTGTTTGTCGAACTTCTTTAGAATCTTTCTCACTGCTAGCGAATTGAAACTCTGGTAGTTACTTACCAGTAGAATTTCGCTATTGATTTTTTCGAACGACGCAAATACGATTTGCGACTCTCTATTTTTGAACCGTTCCAATATCTTACTCTTTGCAACCAGTTGCAAGAACTTTGTGTACTTTTCCTGTGAAAGACCAATTTCCAAATAGCCAGTATTTTGAGAAGAGGTTGAAAAGAAGATTTCAGATTCAATGTACATTTGGAAAAGTTCTCTCCAGATGTACATATCTGATTTCTTCAAGTTAGGAGAGGTCAATGTTGAAATGCTTTTTGCAATATCTTGCACTTCGTTTGTTATTTTGCTTTCCATATCCACTTGGAACTGGCCCAAGTCAGAGATCTCGTCGTACAAGATTTGGAAAAACTGTGAGTCCTGGAAAAGCGTGATTGTGAGCGAGTAATAAGGCTGGGAATCAAAGGGGTCCAATGCACTGTTTATGGAGGTGTCGATGGATTGGTTCGAGTCGACTGACGAAATATCCATGCACGATAAGGGCACGATAGTGTACGCATAGCCAGCGAATGTAAGTTTTTCTTCAATGATGGACTTCACCAATGGCGAGATAGTAACTTTAAGTTGCGGTTTGATGTCTCCCTGTTCGCAGAAGAGATGGTATTGGACCTGGAAGTCGATATCTTCGATATCGTCGTTAGTTATTCCCAATGAATGCAGTTCATCCACGACTTTATTGATTCTTTTTTTAAGTAACTTGTACTTAATCGCCTTCTCGACCCATTCGCGCGGTACGCCGCCCTCCTCCAGGGCCTGCTGGAATGTTTTACCGAATTTCATCAGAAATAAGTCGTCATCAAGAAGCCATGTGGGTGTACAAAAAAATTCTGAAAAAAAAAAGTTGTCTTGGCATTGAGCGGGGGTTTCGTCGCGCCCATGTGCAAAATTGAAGTCCCCATGCAACCAGGAAGAATGAAATCAGCTTCCTGCGCTGATCACAACGACACCAAACACGCTTTTTGACCCCTCACCCGCCGTTATCGGATGATTTTATCCCATCGCTAGCAAAAAAGATGACAGGCGCGAGTGAGACCACAAAGATAAGAGAAAGTATAAAAGGAGAGCAGTGCGCCAAGAAAGCCGGTGCCAACAAATAGTTTGTAGAACCAAAATTAATTAACGTAAATGTTCAAGTCTATTGCACGTCTTTCCCAAAACAAACACAACTCTTTCAAGACGTTTGCGGAGTACAGAGCTTTCATCGTGAAGAAGGATCCACAGCACTTGAAGCTGCGTCACGAGATCTTGTTCAAGGGACACGCTAAGTCGATGCCTGAGAACGAGCAGATGTTGAAGGATTTTGAACAGCAAGCCAAGAGAGTGGCATACAATGCGGAGTAAGCTTTGGCTTTGTGTATTCTTTGCTATGTAAGTGACAAACTTTATTATTGATTCGATAGAGAGGGGAGATATGGAGCGAGTAATTTTGAGACGAGCGGGAACGTAGTGCAGTCATTAGAGATCTGTGAATTCGTTTCTATGAGATGTGTTAGCAAGTGTGCTCATGACGGAACTATACGGAAAACATGTTTTGATACAGTTTTTTGACTACTGGATGGTCTGGAATGTAGATGGCCAAGGTACGAGCATGTTTGAAGCGCCGAACGTGATATTGAGCTTGGGTATTTGACTTGAAAGATTGTTTTGGGCTTAGCGCTTAGCGTGCTTAGCGGATAGAGTTTAGCACATGGTGTTATGCTTAGCGGATAGAGGTGATGTTAATAATGGAGTGTGGATTTTATGTGGGTAGCTCAGCAGTAGCATCAACTTCTTGCGCAGCACCGTCTTTCTTGCTACTTTTCTTGGGTGCCTTTACATTTTTGTTTAGTGGTATTATCATTTTACTTTACGTAATTTAACACCGTCTCTCTTGCTTAGCTACTATGATTTTACTTAATATCATTGTTTATTTAACACTATGATTTTCTTTAGCACTCTGATTTCACTTAACTCTATGATTTCAGTTCTTAACACTATGATTTTACCTAGCATAATCCCTTAACACGGCTTTTTTGCTTGTTTTTTTGCTTAGCTACTATGATTTTTCTCAACATTATCGTTACACTATGGTTTTGCTTAACACTATTACCATTATTTCACCTAAAAAATCATTAGTTTTCTTTCTTGAACAATGTTACAATCTTTCTGTGCTTAAGCATCTTTTTGCTTAGTGCTATATCACTATTATGTTTTTTCGCTCAGCACAAACTTTTTTCCCAAACGGTATCTTTTTTCTTACACACACTCAAGACTATTTGTGCTTATACATATTATTTTTTTAATCCCTTCACCTTCTTATCAACACTTTTTTTTAGTTTGCAAATATTATGATTTCTGCATATATTTTTCTTTCTTAATAACTTCTGCTTCCTTACACAATTGCTTTTGCTCAAACACTTTATTTTTACATGGAAACAACTGTTTTTCTTTCAAGAACGTCCTATAAATCTGACATGGTAAATACCGTTTTTCCTATTAGCACAGTTTTTCTTGCTTATCAGTATCAACTAACCATATTGAACATTGACTTTCTTGCTTAGAACTACTAGAATTTTTTAAACACTTTAGAAACATTGTGTTTCTGCTTTGCACGCACGATCTTTAATTCATAACAAACACTACTGTTTAGTACGTGCCCACTTTCTTGCTTAGTAACTTTATTTTTTTGCTTAGCACTAACTATGCTGATATTACGTACCATGTTTTTGCTAAACACGTATCATGCTTACTATTTTAAATTTCTTTTACCTAGAAATATAGTTTTCATTGCTTGCAAATGTCCAGTGAAACACCATCAAATGAGTAGCGAATAATAACTTCTCATTAAATTAATGTCCACTTCTCATCAACTTACTTCTCATCAACTGACTTCTCATTAAAGTAATATCTACTTCTCACTCAATTAATGTCTACTTCTCACTCAATTAATGTCTACTTCTCACTCAATTAATGTCTACTTCTCACTCAATTAATGTCTACTTCTCACTCAATTAATGTCTACTTCTCACTCAATTAATGTCTACTTCTCACTCAGTTAATGTCTACTTCTCACTCAGTTAATGTCTACTTCTCATTACACTAATGTGCACTTCACATTAAATCAATGTCTAATAATGCCTACTTCTTCATCTTCAAATTTGCACTCCACTCCACACCCGCTTTCTTTGAAACTAATAAATTAACTACACGTATATACAGAGGACCCTAATGTCCATGAGAAAGTAAATGTATAAACACTTTTGAGTGTTCTCTTATTTTCCACTCGCAATTCTCCCATTTACCAAACACCCTTTCTGACACCTGGCAATAAACCTTGCAACGCTTGCATTCTGAACTGGTATCTGCACAATCTGAAATCTCTCAAAACACCTCTTGCTCTACCAGTGTCCACACATCTGCCCTTCAACTGATTGCCTCTAGTGTAATTAGGCATGGACGAAAGTTGCACCTGTGCTTCCAAACGCACCTTTTGAGGCAAGGACCCGTTTCTAGCAATAAACTTCAACGCTCTATTTGTTATTTCGTGTTGTTGGAACATCTGTCTTTTGAAGTTATCTCTGATCACACGGGTGTTGATGAACCCAGATGGAATTGGAACGGCCTGGGAGAATCTCTTCATTGGTTTGGCACGAGTGGCGAGAGCCTTGGTGATTTCCGCGATCGTGGACATGGTTGTTTCCTGAGAAAAGAGTGTGGACTGTGAGAACAAGGAAGATCGAAGTTGAAAAATTTTATATTATGAAGAATATCATGAGGAAACAGACGCTAATGGTGGTTTTGAAAGGGGTACACGGCTAGCAATTGGTTGAGACGATAGCTAATGCTTTGAAAAATGTATGGTTAAAGTTTCATCTTATGAGAACCACAATTGGGTTTTATAGATACAAAAATATATATCTGAATTTATGTATCTCAGGACTCAGACGCTGGACGGAGATGAAACTGGAACCATTCGATAGCTGCGAGCTTCCCCATTTAGCAAATATCAGAAATTTGCTTTCAAACTGTTTCCATAGAGTGATATCTTGTGTTATTCAAGTGCTCATGAGAGACTTCATCTAAAACTGCCACAACTGTGTTCAAATTTTGTCCACGTCTTTCTAAATTCACAACTAGCGCATTCCCCCATTTGGGGCTTGGCAGCTTCATTCATCCCCGCGCAACTAATTGCGCCCCACTTCAACTTTTTGCATCTCTGGCCCCAGACACGCCACGCGCGCGAAACAAGCACCATTGTTTTGTCCACGCGTCGCTCTACACAACGAGCCCCTCATTGCCAGTTCTCTCCAGCTGCCTCCCGGCACACATTTTCCTCGTCTCTGATTGGTCCATCCATTAAATTTTTTCAAAAAGCCAAATTTTCACCCAATAAACACACTGCCTTCACTTTCTTCTTTATCAAAATGCTTTCTAGAAGACTTTTCAGCTCCACTGCCAGATCCCAGGCCAAGGCCACTGTTTCCAAATTGGCCAACGGTGTCACTGTCATCTCCAAGCCTTCTTCCGCCACCAAATCCTCCATTGGTGTCTATCTTAACTCTGGTTCAAGATCTGAAAACCCATACAATTCCGGTGTTTCTTCAGTTCTCGGTAACCTTCTTGTTTCCAAGAAGAACGCCAACGGTGTCAAATTGTCCTCCTCCAACTCCAAGGAAGTCACCAACTTAGCTTCAGCAGTTTACGAAAAAGGTAACTCTTCAGCTGCATTGAACTCTATCAAATCACTCATCTCATCATTGGACTCAACTTTGAGTGACAACGTTGCTCTTTCCGCTCAAAAGGAAAAGGCCATTGCGTTGGCCGAAGCTTTCGAAGCCTCACCAAAGGAAATGTCAATTGAACACATGATTGGTACCGCTTTCCAAGGTACTTCCCTTGCTTTGCCAAGATACGGTAAGGTTGACACGATTGAAACATTGGAATCCGAGGACTTGAAGCTCTACTTAAAGAAGAACTTTGTCTCATCAAACCTCGCCATTGTTCAAGTGGGTAACGACGTTGACCACGAAGCTTTAGTCAAGTTTGTTTCCGAATTGAACGTTCCAGTTGGTTCAAAGACTCCATTTGAAAAGGCCCAATTCTTGGGGTCCGACATCAGATTAAGAGACGACACCTTGCCACAAGCTCACGTTGCTATTGGTGTCAAGACTCCAAGCATCTCCGCTGATTTACAATCCTACTACACCGGTTTAGTTGCATCCCAAATTGATGGTCAATTCAACGGTGCCGCTTCTCCATTCTCACCATTCGTCGGTTCTCAACTTGCCCAATTCCTCTCCGAAAACCACCTTGTTGACTCCTTCGAACACTTCCAATTATCCTTCCAAGATGTCGGTTTATGGGGTGCTTACTTATCATCATCAAACGTTGGTGCATTTGATGAAACCGTTCACTTCACTCTCAAAAACTGGAATAGATTCTCCCAAGGTTCAGTCAAACAAATCGAATTAGAAAAGGCCAAGGCTGAATTAAAGTTGAACTTGCTCAAGCCAATCGATTGTCCAATCAAAGAATCTAGCAGTTTAGTCAGCCACTACTTCCTCAACCATCATATTCCAAGTGAAGCCGAAATTGCTCAAAACGTCGATTTAGTTAACGACGCACACTTGACCAAATGGGCTCAACAATTCTTATGGGATCAAGATATCGCCTTTGCTGGTAATGGTCAAATTGAAGCTCTCTTTGATTACAACAGAGTCAGAAATGATATGTCTGCTAACAGATGGTAAGTTTAGTAGTAGTTTATTTATTTGTTTATTTATTCGATTAAAAGAAGCAATCCAGAAGGCAGTGCATCCATTAACAGCGGCTGGCACTGCTTTCTCTTATGTTAATTGCGCAGCATGGTGACGTTAATCGGTGTATATATCAATTGTTTTATGAATATATGTATCTGAAAACGTGCTCAAACTGAATACTGTAGTGTGTGTTTAGAATCGACTGTGAACAAAAGTAGAACTCAAATTGTGCTAAATATACTGTAAAAAAAGCAGGGTTTTCCAAGATAAAACAGCTTCTCAGGGTCAAAATTTACACTACATATACATTATCAATACATTCTACACTTATTTGCTCTACAATCAAAACAAACATTCATTCCAATAAGAAATACTATCACAGATTCTTTTCTTAAATTTTTCACTTCAAACCTCGACCCCCACCCTTCTTTCTTTTTGTATAAATGTTCAGAACAGCCCTTCAAGCAGCACGTAGAACGCGATTCTACTCTTCCAGTGCTTCGTCGTCATCTTCTCAGCCACCTAAACGCAACTCCCATTTTTGGCCCCTCACAATCCTTGTTTCAGCTACCTTCGGATTAACTTACTACAATTTGACCAATGAAACGAAACCTCCTATCCAATCCTCAGAGCCACTAGGTTCCCCTAAATTTAAAGACCTTAATGTCATTTTTGTCTTGGGTGGCCCTGGATCTGGAAAAGGTACTCAATGTTCTAACTTAGTTAGAGATTATTCATTTGTTCATCTTTCTGCTGGAGATTTATTGAGAGCTGAACAAAACGATCCAGCAAGCAAGTATGGTGAAATGATCAAAAAATGTATCAAGGAAGGTACTATTGTTCCACAAGAAGTTACTATCAAATTATTAGAAAATGCCATTGCTAAATCCATCGAATCTTCTGGTTCAACCAATTTTTTGATTGACGGGTTCCCTCGTAAAATGGACCAAGCCATCTCTTTCCAAAACAACGTTGCCAAAAGTAAGGCTGTTCTGTATTTCAATTGTCCTGAAAACATCATGCTGGAAAGATTATTGAACAGAGGTAAAACCTCTGGTAGAGACGACGACAACATTGAATCTATTAAAAAGAGATTCAAGACTTTCATAAAAACCTCCATGCCTGTGGTGGAGTACTTTGAAGAGAAGGGCATGGTTGTTATGGTGGACTGTAATGAACCTGTTGATGATGTTTATGGAAAGGTGGTGAAAAAGTTCAAAGAGAGAGGTATCATTTAAAGAGAAACGTTAGCAATCTGCACGTTATCAGCATGTGTTGGTTGACATTAAGCCTTAGTATTTATATCTAAATTACTTTGTATAGTTTCAAGACATAACCTAGAATTCTATGAAAAACTTACTGAATCGATATATTTCCACTGTCTTTATAACCACTGCAGTACTGTTTTCACTGGTACAATAAACTCACACATATCTATTTGAAAATATAAAGTCAGTTACAATTGTACTCTGCACACAATGAAATGTTCTAGGATTGTTTCGCGCATTTATCACCTAATTACAAATGTTCTGTATTCTTTTTTAGCGAGAACAGCGTGCCAAAACTCCGCTAGATGTTATGTTGCTCATTGACCACCAAGTTCATCAATCAAAACTTTAAACCTCTCGCCATCATAAGAAAAAGACTCAGCAAGAATGTCCAATGCACCATCTAATGTCTTTAAAGTCCCAATGGCACATAAAAGACGATAAGCTCCCTCTTCGTCAACAGAAGTGTATTTAACCAAGGATCTAATGACATCAACTAGTTTATTCACAAAGTCTCCCTGTTTAAATTTACAAGCCAGAACTGTGAAATTCAAAACAAGGGTTGTGAGAGAAATAAACATCATTTTAACATTTGCATTAATCATCACTTGATCAATAAAAATCTCATCTAGTACTTCTGGATCTAAGAACATTTGCTCTCCATGCCACTTAGTAGCGAGGAACGTGTTTACTAGTACTCTTACCGTCATCATTTGAATCTTGACATTAGTTGATCGCAATCCGGATTTGATAACTAAAAACAAATCCTCATACGGTTGTTGTAATTTTGTAATTATTCCACGGAGTAAATCAAATGCAACCAGTTTACTTTCTTCGTCCCATTTTTCAATGATTTCTTTACAAATCAATGCCAATCCTGTATAATCTTGACAATTGATCATTGTTTCAAACTTGGATGCACTCAATTGGTTTTCATTGTTTTGTCTCATGTTCAATTTCTTAAAGCCTGCAATCAATTGAACCTCGTTGAACCCGTCAAACGAGATGTATGACTTAATCGGTAAAATATTCGCCTTTGTGTCCAAATTGACTCCCTCCCCTGCATTTTGCAAAATGAAGTTCACAATTTCTTGTAAGTAGGAATACGGTAAATCATTATTTGCCAAAAACGTTTCCGCTGTATCATAAACATTGTCTGTTAAGTTGTATGGAAGTTTTAATGGTGGTGAACCTTCTTGAACGTCAACGTCAAAAACAAAATCGTAATATGATCCGTTATAAAACTTTTTAGTGTTTGTTGAGTTTCCTTGAACAACCTCACCCACTTTGATCCATTTCCCCTGACTCCATTGATGTGCTTCTAGTTTCCCTTGGTGAGAGATGTATTTCAATTCACCTTCAATTGTTCCAGCAGTGGCCAATGCTTCCACTCCTGGGGCACTTGATTTGTTTACTGTTCCATTTAACGTTTCGGCACTGATAGACGACGTTTCAAGTTCTTTTTGATATGCCAGCAACGTGTTTTTATCGGCCACTCTCTCTGTACTAAAAACACGAACCATTGAGTCCGAAGATCCGGTAACTATATCTCCATTGGGTAGGAAAATCACTTTCCATACACTAATGCATGGTAAAACAAGAACTTGGACACAAATCGTGTCTTTCCATATTCTAACACAACGATCTTCACCACAGCTGGCCAATTCCCCATTGGGGCCAACTGCCAGTGAGTAAACAAAGTTTGTATGTCCAACAAGGGTGTATTTAACTTCAAGTGTTTCATAGTCCCAGACTTTAATGGTGGTATCATTAGAACAGGTAGCAATATCACCGTTGGGAAGAACAACAACATCACGCACGACATCTTCATGTGCTTTCACACCGCCAACTTGGGTGTTATCCTGCCATTTTCTCAAAGTTCCATCTGCACCACACGTGATGAATTCGTTCAACGACACAAACTTGGCCCCCCACACGGCATATTCGTGTCCTTTAAGAGTGAAAAGAACATTTCCATTCAGATCCCACACTTTGGCCGTTCCATCCCAAGAACTGGACAAAATGCGGTCCTCCAAAGTGTCTAAAGAGCAAACATTAGCTTCATGACCTACTAGAACGTACATGGGATCCTCTGAAGACGAGAAAATCGCGTCATTTGAGGTCACATTGATCACCTTATCTGTACCAGCAGAAACCACAAGCCCTTTGTCCATAACAGCAACACAATTGACAAATCCATTCCCTTTAAAATTGATTTGCGACGCGTAATTTCCATCTACCAAGCTCCACCGTTTCACGAAAGCGTCTCTAGAACCGGAAAAAAAAGTAGCACCATCTTCCACACCAGCAGAGGCCAATGCTCTTACATCAGCCTCGTGGGCACGCAAATTTGCCCTTAATTGATACATTTAGATAATCTTTTAATAAGCAAAGAGTGAAGATCAGAGATATGTTTTTTTGCCTTCTGGTGCACCCTCTTTTCTCCACGCCAATGTTTGTTTTGAACAGAAAAACAACAAGATACTTCGCTGCAGTCGCACTCTTTGTGATTGTTGTTGTCTTCACACGCTCAGGATTGGACGCCAACGCTGGTAAGGCGAAATTACCAACCGATATCCAAAAATACGCGTCGAATTTGAAGGACTATGGGATTCAGAAGAACGAAAAGCTTTCTAGCAAGCCTAAGAACAATGCTGTGATTGAAAACGACTTGGGACAAGAAATTGGGTTTACGCCAATGACTTGGCCGGAAGTTAGGGCCGCGTTAACGTTTGACAAGTCGCTTTTAGAAAATATTAAAGACAATATTGTTGAAGAAAACATGGATTTCTTCAGAGAAGTGTATTCTAAACGTATTACGGAACCGAAGTTCTCGAAATTGACATACAACCAATTTGTTGACGAAAATGGACACAAATCAGTCTTGAACAAGGACGAATATCCACGTGCTAATGCTACTTTATTGACTTTGGTGAGAAACCAAGAGTTGAAAGACATCATCCACACTATCCGTCAGTTGGAAACAAACTGGAACCACAACTACCACTATCCATACACTTTTATCAATGACGAACCTTTCAGTGAGGAATTCAAGGAAACTGTTCAAAGACAAACGTTGAGTGATTGTTACTTCGAGGTGATTCCACCAGAGATGTGGAACAAGCCAGCAAGCATCGATGAGGATATTGAGGCCGAAAAGATTGCCGCATTAGCAGCTAAAGGTGTTCAATATATCGACAAGGTTTCCTACCACAACATGTGTAGATTCAACTCTGCTAAGTTTTACCAAATGGAACGTCTGAAACAATTCAGATACTACTGGAGATTTGAACCTGCCACCGATTACTACTGCCAAGTTGACTACGATTTATTCAAGTTCATGGAAGACAACAATAAGACCTACGGTTTCACCATTTCCCTCTATGACAATCCATTGACTGTTGAAACCTTATGGCCAGTCACTTTGAAGCATTTGGAAAAGCATCCTGAACACGTTCACCCTAATGGTGCCTTCAGATGGTTGACTGAAAACGTTCAACATCCAGAGTACACAGCAATGACAGGCGGTTATTCTACCTGCCATTTCTGGTCCAATTTCGAAATTGGTGACATGGATTTCTACAGAGGTGAAGCTTATTCTTCCTGGATGGACGCTTTAGAAGAAGCCGGTGGATTTTACTACGAGCGTTGGGGGGATGCACCTGTCCACTCTGTTGGTTTAGGTTTATTCGAGGATAGATCCAAGATTCATTGGTTCAGAGATATCGGTTATCACCATTCTCCATACAAGAATATTCCAAACTCGGACAAATGTTCTGCTCCTGAAGATTCCGGTTATTTTGCTCCACCGGATGTTCATGATCAAAACTGTTTGAGTAACTGGATCAGATTGGAAATGACCACCAAGGAATTACAGGAGTATTAGAGAAGTGAAGTGGTTGAGGGAGATGATAGTGACAGTGTTTAGTGTGTGTAGTCTCCATTAATCAAACATTAATATTAAAGCATGGTTGTTATCTGCAGTCTAGCATTTACAATAACAATTCTTAGGTTTAAAGTACACATTCCGTGATCCACACAATTTAGCCAAAAATGAACCCATCTTTCATCCTGTACTTTCCAGGGTCTACATGACTCGGCTTGGGAATTGTTCTATTTTTTAACACAATAGGCAGTTTCGGTGTGTTCAGGTTCCAAATTGGATGATTTACCGCATTGAGTTTAGAACACATACCCAATTAAGGTATCAAAGGAAACATTTCTTACAATGGAACCGAGGCTTTGAAACGGTTTAATAAATTGTTTCAAAGCTTGTTCGGATGTTACCTTTGGTGTACTATTTAGGAAAGTAAAATGAATTGGCTCAAATGAAGTAGAAATTTGTATTTAAACAACCAACTTTGGTCCCATTATGACGCTTTAGAAGTAGTATACTTTTCCATATTAACACATTATGAATTACAAAATCATTACAGCTTTAAGCGCTTTTTTGCTAACCAGTGTAAATGCTACACTTTATTCTACAAACGGAAACAATGATGTAATTTCTGTTGCTCAAAGAGAAGCTAATAAAGCAAGCATTGAAACCTTTGATGATGGTCATATCATTATTGAATTTCCTGTTCCTGAAAACGTTCCAACATTTACAATTACCGATGTTGGTGATGAATTTATTTGGAAACAAGTTAATCCAACATTAGAGCTTTGCCATAACGATGGTACGTGTGTTTCTGCACCAAATTGGTCACCAATGGTGAATTTAGGCGGTGTTTCTGGTATTTTCAATGGTGACGCTACAGGTTACGATTATTTCAAATTTACGTCTCCACCAATTGATCAACCAAATACCGGCGTCTTTGCTTCAAATTGGTACGTTGGCGCATCAGGTCAAAATCCATTTGTTCAATTCAATAACATTCCTATTATTTTGAAAGATCCATCGCTTCAGTATACACAAATCGAAGCTACTTACTGTTTTCAAGAGAATAGTTGTACAACAACTTCATTCCCCCATGTTGTTGAAGTCATTGATGGAATAACAACATTCTCTTCATTATCGTACTCTACAACCAGCTTAGCTTTGACTCCTGTTGTTACAGTTACTGTTGTCAGTGGGGTAACCACTACGCTTACTACTCTCTGTGTTATCACTGAATATTTCACTGCTTCCACCATTACTACATCCACCTCTTACACTAATTGCGACGGTAGTGTTTTTAATGTTCAATGTGAGATCAATGATGAGGCTTACACAGTTGGGCCAGACACTATCACATTGTACACCACTACTTGCGCACCTACAGCTTTGATTTCAGGTGTTTCAATGATCACAGTTCCAACGACTACTACTCACACTGGTGTTGATGTTACTTCAACATTTGTGATTACTAACGTGATTGAGCCTACTTCAACGTGTTTTGCGACTGTTAGCACCACGACTTATTTGACTGTTACAGACTGTTTATCCACCTCGATTTTCTATTGTGATGTGGTTGAATTTGCTACCACTGGTGTCGATACATTGATTTCAACGTCTTGTTCTGGTGTCACTGACACTTCCTTAGTATCTACTGCGGGTACCACAATTACCAACCATTTGCCGTTGGTACCTGACTTAGCCACTTGTCCTGTTCCTTTTACCACTACCACTAGCACTGCTACTGTTCCAGTTACACATTGTTCTTCTACTATGGAGTACACTTGTGACATGGTTGCGTTTACAACAATTGGCACCACTACTGTGTATTCCACCTCGTGTTTGGGCTCTAACACTGTTTCTACTGTCACCATAGACACTATCACTTTTGAAAACCATTTACCTGTGACACCTACTGACATCTGTCCTGTTCCTGAGACGTCAACTACTTCAACCACTTTAACTACTCCAACCACTTCAACTAATACCACCACTTCAACTAATACCACCACTTCAACTACTCCTACAAAGGTTTCTCCACCATCACCAACGCCAACTTTGATTGAGATTAGTAGCACTAGTAAGAGCAGTACTATAAGCACCACTTCAAGCTCTACCTCAAACACTACTTCACCAACCACTTCAAGCGCTCCTCCATCTCATGGTTCCACTATTTTGAGCACTTCCCGCACCAGCACTACTGTCTTTGTCACCACCACCTGCACCATGTATGAATGTCACTCAACCACAATCACCACTGGCGTCACCACTATTACAGAGAACACAACCACCTACACCACCTGGTGTCCTCTGTCAACTACGAGCACAGAAAACACCACTACAAGCACCCACACCGTTACTACAAGCACAGAAAGCGATACTACTACTGCTACAGAAAGCGATACTACTACCACTGAAAGTGCCAGTATCGAATCTACTGTGACTTCTGACGACACCAAAACAACCGCACCAAAGACTACACTTACAAAAGCAACTTATACAAACATCTCTCACACTACTGATACCCTCACTTCCAACACACTGCTGTCAACTTCCTTCACCTCTTCTTCTTCTGCATACTCAGACTTCGAGTTTGAGGGTAAAGCGGGACACCACTCTTCTAGTCCACTGGGTCTTTTTTTGATTCTTTTGATGGTTTTTCTCTAATAAATAGCATCCCCTCTTTTTGTATTACTTTGTGTACGTTTAACTCATTTCACAAAACCATTGCAGATTTTGCTGAGCACATGAGCACATGTGCGTTTTTAGCCCCACCTGCCACGTGACAATCACGTGACCATACCCCGCCCGATAAGCCTTGAAAGATAAAAAAATGCTTAGCACTAAAAAGATCTAAATTGATTACCACTTTCTCTCTTTATCCCCCCTTTATTCACTCTATTTTCTTCTTCGCCGCCCCTATGAACATCAAACTCACAAAGCAAAATATGGCAAAATTGGATCATCTGCTCCTGGAGCCTCCGCTGCTTCTTTCGGACGACGAGGGCTCCACTTCGTCAACAAACACATCAATTTCACTAGCACGTGATGATATTAAGGATGAAATTGTAAGTGATGCTCGATCCCAGATTGAACGGATGCTAGATTTGACACAAATAAATGAAGACACCTTTGTTTCTTCCGGTCAGCTATTTTCTCCATACAGATCTGGCTCAGCAAGCTCTGGTTTATTTGGTGGAACTATGGCCGCACAGGCAACTTTAGCGGCATTAAGATTCACCAATAACAATGAACAAAGCTGGAAGCCAGTTTCGTTGCACTGCCATTTTTTACACCAAGTTAACGCTTCTCCAGCGTTGCTCTATAAGGTTATTCCTCTAAAAGAGGGTAAGAATTTGTGCAGCAGAGAAGTTGTCCTTTATCAGAATGATAGAGTGGTCTACAAGGCTATTTTGACACTTCAAGCAAAAGTTTTAAATGGATCAGCCTCAAATCTCAGCGGACAGCTTTTGCATCAGCCAAAAGCTCCCATCATCGGTCAAGATATTGATTCACCAGAAAACATGTACTCGCCTTTTGAACTCTTCAACATTTGGTCCAAGCGTGATATGAATCTCGACCATCTACAACATCTCAAAAATGATAATGCTAGAAAAACACTAGTCCAATGCTACGAAAGAGAACCTTTCATTTGGCGTTTGCCGCTAGACATGTTTGACTTGGAAAAAGTCGATCCAAATGAAATGATGAAGGAGCCTGCTGAGCGTATTTTGCGCTACTGGATCAAAACTAAGGAAAAGTTAACTGAACCAGACATCTTCAATTGTGTATGTCTAGCGTACATTTCAGACTATTTCTTCCTCAGTGCCAATATGAGATTGAACTTATTTGAAATGTTCACAACCAAATTTTCCGTTTCTCTTGATCACACAATTTATTTCAATAACGACATCGATCTAACCGATTTCTTCTCTTACAACGTCAAGTCTTTGAAATCTGGTGAAAACAGAGCCCTCATGATGGGCCAAATGTATTCAAAGGACGGAAAGTTGGCCGCCACAACTATTCAAGAGGGATTGTGTGTTGTGTACAGCGACGCCCAGTGAACCACAACGCGTGAGCAAGGCGCAGCAAAGCTTTGAAGTGAGATGCAGTGCGCTGCTATGCAATGCGCAATAGTGTTTTTCATCTTTATTTCTCCATGCTTTTTTTATGTGATGTTTTTGCCGGTAAGCAAACTACATCTCATTTATTTACTTGTTTTTCAACGCTCAAATGATTTTGAAATGCGTGAACACAACAAAATTTGCACTGAATAGTAATTCTATGGTGATTCTTTTCTCTCTATTATATAAAATTCCAAAAAAATGTATACCCGTTTTAAACCAGTTCTTAGGATGAGTCTGAGTCGAATGAATTTAGGAGTCTCGATATCCAAAAAAGCGTCAGCAAGCATATCTTTGTATTCGGATTCCAATTGACGTCTTTTCTTTTCAGACGCTTTTAATCTTTTTCTGTTAACGTTTAACTAGATGCCTGCTTTTTTCAATGCTGTTCTACTATCAAGTTGGACATTTTCGTTAATGATGGCTACTTTTTTCTTACGCACTAGGTTTCTTCTTCTTTTACCTGGAAATCGTTCTTCATCCAGATAATATGAAGCTATCAATGTATCAGCTCGCTGCGGGATTCTCTGGACATTGATTTGAAAGAGAAAGATGTGAAAAAAAAGCTCATGATGAGATGTAGAAATTAATATGACAAGGGGGCTATACAACGTAATGTGAAGAGTTTTTATTTTCTAATAGTTTACCTAGTAATTTATTAAGACCGTGGCAACTTAAAATATGAAACTAAAATCATGAAATTTGGCCTTGGTTTTGCTATAGTAGACATGTAATGTTAGATAGACAAATACACAAAACACAGCATAACACGCACTCAGGCCTCTCTCACGTTTTGCATAAGAAGATTCTCCAATTGCTGTATTTCCTCGGTTTGTAAACTCTGGTTGACCATCTCGTTGGTCATTTTCTCGTCGTCAATGTAATTGAACACACTGGTTCCTATCGTAGGAGGAAGAACATCAAATTCATAAACCTCGTTTTCAGTCCAGAAAGATGGTGGCAATTTAGCCATGGCCGAGGACTCGTTGGACAAAACAACGTGTCTGAGAAGATTGACAGAAACTGCAGACTTGTTGTTCAGATAGTAATTGTTCATATTTGGCTTACCAATAGACTCAATGATGGAACACAGTTCACTTGAAATGAAAGACTTGAGATTCATGTCCTCACATAGCATCGGCACACGAACATTGTAGATCTCAGTAGCCAGCTTCACCGAGTCTGAAACTTCAGCTAGTAGCCATGGATACGACGAGTTTCCTAGTTTCTCCAGGATCTCATGACCAGTAAACGGATGTTCAATGTACGCCTTTTTAAGGGCTTCTTTCGCCATGGTCAACTTCCCCAGCTGGAAATATGCCATGGCAGATGTGTACAACAACGAAGGTGTCTTCCATTCAGTGTACATTTGACATAACGGTGACTCCAGGAATTGGACAATCCATTGGTATTCACCAGCCATGAAAGCATAGTAATCAATGAAATATCTCACCCCATACGGATCGTCCATTGGGTCAAACGACAATATGAGCTTACAATAATTGAATGCAGTGTAAAATGTGGATTTTTGAGTCAACACCGTTATATATCTGAAGCACGTCAAGTATATTTGTCTGTTGAGGAAAAACTCAAATGGGAGTCTACAAAGACCATTTCCTAGTTCAAATCCGTTAGGCAACGACCAATCGAAAATGAACAACGCCCTTTCGATCAAACCATTAGTGTTGGAGTTGTCACCTTGTCTTTGTAAAATAGATGCCACCTGTAAGATCGTTTCCAAAGAGTATGGAACCTTTTGCATGAGTCTAATCAACGACTCGTGGTCTGGTTGAATACAGGTGGAAATGAAAAATTCAGTCGTTGCTGCTGTTGAATACATTGGCCCTGTATTGACCTGATAGTATTTGATACCCACTTTAAAGTCCTTGTTGAGATCTTCTTCAATGATATCTTTCCAGTCGTTTTTGAATTTCATCTGGAACAAAGCAAGTAATTTATCCATCGGCAATTCGTCTAGGGAAAGTGGTTTCTTCTGGATCGGAATCCAATCGTCTCTGATTTTAGTCAAAGTTAGTTTTCTGTTTGTACCAGGAATAGACCGATGATCTCTACCTGCCCAACCTCTGACTCTTTTGCTGAGTTTTTTAATTTCCTTGAGCATTTCTGGGGAAATGAAAGTGGAAGAAGTGGAGTCTACAGAATCCAATGCAGCAGTTGAAAGCTTGCCAAATAAATTTTCGTATTCTCTATCTGGGTTTAAATCTCTAGGATTAAGCTTAAGCAAAGTAGAATACTTTTTGTATTTCTTGCAAGTTAATAACTTTCCACCGGGAGAATAAATAGGGCAAGAGATGATCATAGAAAGTTCATCTTCGTCTTCACTAAATTCTTCATCTGCTGACTCATAAACTTCACCATCTGAAGAAGCATAGTCAATTTTCCTATCTTTAATTTTTAAATCTGCCAAAAAACGATCCAATTCGTCATCGTCTAAATCGTCTACACCTTTAGAAACAACAGTAGACTTGAGTTTTGCAACAGGTGCAATAGTATCAACTGCTGCATGTTCTGAATCCGACTCTGATTCTGATTCTAATTCTGATTCATCATTATCAAACATTGAAAAGGCATTTGATGATGCTTTAACTTGAGAAGTAGTTTCCCTTTCAAGTTGCTCTTCAGAAATTTGACTATATTTTGTTAATTCTTCTTCCAAGTTCTTCTTGTTCAGTCTTTTAAGTGCTCTTGAACTCATACAGAAAGAAATTGTGAAAAATTTATGATTACGTAAAGTACGATCTGATTCAAATTCATATACTGAAGCAAACCGTTGTTAAAAGTTGGGGATGAAGGGCAAATAAGCAGTTTGTGTAGTAGCTTTGTGCTTAAGGTGCTTGAAAAAAAATTCCACAAAATCTCCTTCTGTTCAAGTGATTTTCAGTAAAAACTGGATGCAATAGTAAAGAAAATAGGAGAAGAATCAGCACGCAAACGTGAGGAAGTCCATTTGAAGTGAAATCTGATGACAGTAAGTAAAAATTATTGATTCTAATGTAATTTGCACATATTTCACACACAATCTTTATTTGAATATCAAACAGTAGCCACATCCACAATCATAACTCATCATGAAGTCCAATCCACTCTACACATGAACATCCTCCTTTTTTATTCAATATTTTTTCATCTAATCTTTATCTCCAATTTCGGACTTTTCTTCCGTGGAGAATCTCGTGCCAGATGACACAAATAATATTGTAGATTGCTGAGCGGGGAAAAGGGTTCACTTAAGATTTGGGTTATTGTTCCGGATCGGAAAAACTTTGTTCCTTTTTTACTCCTCTATTTTTCCCCGCTAAATTTATTTTTGGCTTCGTAATATTCTGATTGGAAATTCAAATCATGTCAAAAAATCTAGACGCATAGTTCAGTTAACATTTAAATGTTTGCGTCACCATTGAGTGTTGTATGAAATGCGGTTTTGTATGAAATACGGTCTTTTATGAAGTGCTGTTGATAGTGTTGTGATCGCAAATGAACATGGAATTAGAGCTACTTTAGGTAATAGTAATTGAACGTACTTCCTCTGCTTTCGATCAAGTGGACATGAATACGTGTTTACTTGAAGCTTTGCTTGAAGCTTGATGATTGTCAAAAAATGCTAAAGAATGAAGTTCTCATTAAATAATCTCAAAAATATGCAACAGTTACATGAAACTCATAAAAACAATGCATACTTGTATGCTCGTATGGAACGCCCCAAATGCAACCAACTTTAGTCTTAAAATTTTTATGCGCCACTTCAACCTTCGAATTTAGTCAAATTAATTTGAATTATTAAATTGGTCAAATCATAACACAAGAAGCATTGTGTATGCAATATGTAATACCCAAAATTCATTGGTGAATGTTGTAAATTTTGAAGTTTGCGTAGTTTTTCGGGGCTCGATTGGAGCAATTCAAGCTCAGAATTTACTTGGCACGCAAATTAACTTTTCGAAAGTACAATTTTGTTTTCTTGTGCTTTTATAGCACTCGGTTCGTATTCAAAAGCTTTAATTTAATTAAAAAATTATACAATCGTTTCAATCGTTAGCAAAATATTTAACTAGAAAACTCTAAACTGCAAATTCAGCATTTTGTGTTTCAGCTTTAACGTCATTAACTTCATCCAAGAATTCATTGTAGTTAGTTAAGTGATGAGGTTTCCAAGAAGCAGAGTTAAGTGGACTAGTTTCAGTAAGCATGACATCAACTTCTTCTAACGAAAGACCCTTAGTTTCAGGGACTAAGAAGATAGTGTAAACAAGACAAACTGCACAAAGGGAACCCCAGATGAAGAAAACTCTAGCACCTAAATTACCCTTATCCTTACCAACCATGTATGGAGTAATGACGGCAATGATACAATTCCAAAGCCAGTTTGAAGCAGCAGATAATGCAACACCTCTTGATCTAATTGGTAATGGGAAAACTTCACCGATAACAACCCAAGCACCAGGACCCCAAGTAGAAGCAAAGAAAAAAATGTAGATACAAATGAAGGCAATCATTGCTCTAACAGCATTTTGGTTGTCACCATCAGTAACACCGATGATAGCAACAATAAATTCGCAAACAGTCATACCAATAGCACCGTAAATTAAAATGAATCTTCTACCCCAGTTTTCAATAGTCCAGAAAGAAATTGGAGTTGAGAAAACGTTAACAATGGTGGTAATAATAGAAATCAAGAATTCGTTTTTGATAGTACCCAATTCTTGGAAAAAGGTAGTACCAAAGTAGAAAATGAAGTTAACACCAGTCCATTGTTGCATCATTTGCAAAGAAGTACCCAAAATAGTTCTTCTTAAATTGGAAGATTGATCTTTGAGAGAACCAGTGAAACAAGCCTTCCAGGATTGAATATAAGTGGTAGTTGGAATGAGGGCACTTTCTCTTTCGTGGTTTTCAATGATTTCAGCCAATTCTTCTTGAACGTAAGAAGATTCCAATGGTTGTTGTCTTAAGGTTGCAAGAACAATAGCGGCAGTTTCAATGTTACCGTTTTTAACATGGTATCTTGGGGATTCAGGGAGTAGGAACAAACCACCACAGAGAATAATAGCCCAAAGCATTTGCAAAGCAATTGGGATTCTGTAAGAACCAGAGTTAGTGTAGTTTTGAGTACCGTAATCAACACAGGAAGCAACTAATAAACCAATAGTGATAGCTTGTTGGTAAAAGGAAACAATGGTACCTCTGACCTTCTTTGGAGCAATTTCAGACATGTAAAGAATGATGGTTGAAGAGACGAACCCAATACCGAAACCCGCAATGACTCTACCAACAACTAAAAGAGCAATTTCAGAAGAAGCAGTTTGTAAGATGACACCGACAATGAAAACAAGACAACCAACCATACAGATCATTCTTCTACCGTACCAATCGGCCAAATCACCAGAGATAATAGCACCGAAGAAAGTACCAGCAGAAAGAATAGAAGTAATAAGGGATTTTTGCCAAGCATCTAAAGCGAAGGCATCAGTACCATCATCGAGTTTATTTGTGAATTCATGGATGAAGTACTTCATACCCATGACACCTGAGATGTAACCAGAATCGTAACCAAAGAAGATACCACCAAAGGAAGCAAACCCGCAGAGGAGCCAAGTTTTCCAAGTTAGTGGTGCATCTTCTCTTTCAACGAATTCTTGAACTGAAAGTTTGTCGTTAAGAGAGTGACTCTCTTGAGGATTAATTATAATTTCTTGAGACATGTTTTGATGACAAGAAATGTGAAAAACCCAATGGAGAGTATGGGAAAATGGAGGGGTTTTTATAGTTTTTCCCCGCAAAAAAACCTTAGCGAGCTATCCAAGGTCTGGATTGTTCGGATTGAAATTTTCCGGGGAAAAGCGCGGCGCGACACAACTAATTTCCGTTTCTCCGGGAATTGTCCCACAAAATAGGACTACCAACATGCCAAAAAGTGTAACGACACCATCTGACAGACACACCACAGGCAACAAAAGCCAGAGATAGTTTCATAGTTGTATCAGCTGTAGACCATACCCCCACCGGCCAATCTCTGCTATGCTTTCCAATGAGATCCACGCATTAATCCGATCTTAGTTCTTGGCGTTTCGGATTTTAGTTAATCCAGAAATGACCGGTGGCCGTTTCCCCGGAAAAAAGGCTAACGGCTAGACCATTTTCCCCACAAAAAAAAACATGGGTCATTAATGCTCAGCATCCAGGGTTTCCAAAAGTGAGTCTAGTTGTTTGACTTGGTCCAGAAGCGGGGCAAACATTGTTTGCACTTCGGGGTGGAGATCCTTAGAGTTCAACGTTGGCACGTTTGAAGAGTCATTTGGGTCCACGTCATCGAAACTACTGAGGAGATCTTCAAGTAATTTCATGCTCTCGCTTGTTTTAGCTTTGGAATTACGGCTCTTTGCAATGTGGAGCGATTCCATGGTGTCGCTTAAGTTTGCTGCCGGTATTTCCGCTGTTTCGCGGTTTTTGGCAAAGTCGGCTGTTTCGTTTATTTTTGTGAATTGCTGCAGCTCTTCCTCTTCCTCTTCCTCTTCGCTTTGGTAATCTTCTAAATTCTTGATAAGGAAGTTTGTGTCGGAGATTCTTTTGGGCGAGCTGTGTGCAGCAACCATGCTGATGTCCTCATTGGAGTCCAAGTGAATGTCGGCAAAAGACACATTTTTCTTAGTTTCTTCTAGAGTATCAGTGGTGTCTATTCCCACACGTCTTTGTTTCAAGCTGCCCTTGCGTTCAATGGACACATAGCTTCCCATGTCTTCGGTCAAGGTTTGTAGTGCAACTGGTGCTGCGTCTTCGTATTTCGTATGGAACAATTTCAGTTGTTCATTGGGTAAATCTCCACTGCCTCCACGTTCAATGATCTCATTTTTCCAGCAATTGAGTCTGGCGAGTCGTTCTTGGTACGTTTCTAAGATCTCAGCAGGCGCAAAGCCCACGGTTTGATCATCCTTCTTCACTAGCCACCAATACGAGTCGGTATCATTAAGGAGCATCACTGAATCGTTCTTCATGAGCTCTAAATGACTTGGATCGGGGCCGCTGAAATCAAACAGTGCATAGAGTTTGTTTGGATCCAGCTCCTTTGGCGGTGAGCTAGGAGGCGACGGGAAAATTCCGTCCATGTAATCGTCATCGTCAGTCCCTGAATGGTGGTCCTCAGACTGGATTGTGGTATTAGCTTCTTCGTTAAACGTGTCCTCCTGATCCACCGTCTCTCTGAGGTCCTGATTCAAATCATTCAACCTCAGCTTATGCTTCATCTTATTTTGGAACACTGGGTCGCTTTCCAGTGTGTTTTCCAACTCAATCGCCCTGCTATCAAACCCAGCAACGCTGCCACCTTGGTTGTGAACAACTGTAGAAGACGAACTAGCCGTCGATTGTAAATCCAGTTCTCTAGGCAATGATAGTCTTGTGGATGTGTCTAGATCTCTCAGGTTGTGTAGATTGAAGTCGTCCATCACTTCCTCTTCTCCATCGCTGTTCATCTCTAGTGATCTACGTATTTGTCTTCTAGACACAATAATTTCCGGAATAACGCCTGCTGCCATCTTTTTTTTCTTTCAAAATGCAATGATTGGACAACTAAGCGTAAAATGCGTTTCAAAACCCCGTCTTACCAACGTGTTCTGACTCTTTCAGGAAAACAACACGCGAAACTCTATACATTTCCTTTCACCCCTTAACTTTTTTTAATGGCTCAGTCGCGACCATAAATAGATACAGAAAAATCTGCTTATAAAACCGTGAGATGTTTGCTTTAAAGATTCTCACCAAAAAATTCCATGATTGACACCATGGTAGCTATCTTACTTTTTACGTTTTGCCATTCATTTTAATACCAAACACCATTTTTTGTCCCCCTCGTGTTTTCAAACTCGCTTTTTTGTTTCAAGAATAAAAATAAATAATCTCAACTTTACGCCTCTTCTTTATAATGTCATACAACAGGCCAGGTGCTCCTCCTCCAAACATGCAGGGCGGTTCAAATCAAGGTTATTACCAGCAAAACGACAAGGGCATGTTCAACAACCAGCCTCAAGGTTACTACCAACAGGGTCCTCCACAAGGCTATTACCAACAACAACAACCTCAATACTATCAGCCTCAACAGCAACCCGTTTACGTTCAACAACAACAACCTCAACAGGGTAACAACTCTGACTGTTGTTGTGCTTGTTTGAGCGCGCTTTGTATTTGTTTGACCTTGGACGCTATCTTCTAGTGCCCCTATTTTTATCGTGTGTACATCTAATTATCCTCAATCACAGCTGCTATTATCTATACAATTCTACTTAGCAATTGATTAGCCTCTTGTGTTTCACATATGCTCCTCTTGCTGACGGATTTGCCGTAAAACTTGTGTCAGAACGAGACCTTCTAAATATCCAGCCTCGCTATGTCGGAGCTGATCCATGCTCAGCTTCTGACAGCTCTTTAGTTCGTTTTCTAGCTCTCTAATCAACTTGTCATCCCCACTTCTAGTCCGATTCAATTCATTTTTCTTGTCTTCCAACTGATTTTGTAGACGTTCGCATCTTGCCCTTTCACTTTCAATTGCTTCTCTATATCCTTGTAAAGTCTCAATCTCTTTCTGTGCCTTCAGTAGCTGGTCGCGGTACTTCTTCATCTCATTGTCAACCAAATCGTATCTGTTCATTAATTCGTCCAACTTGACATCATCGCCATCATGAGCATTTTGCCTACATGCTTGATCTTGGAGTTTACCGATATCTGCGCGGTATTGTTTGATCTCAGTGCGCAATGTGTCAATGAGAGTTTCTGCTTGTTTGCTCTCTATTTTGCTCGTGTTGATTTGCTTGTTCAATGAATCAATTTCTTCACTCAATTTTCTAACTGTAACTTCTAATGACTCAGATGCTTGTTTGAAAAGTTCACAATCGTCTTCTTTTATTCTAACTCTGTCTGACAACGTGTTGATTTTTTTATCTTTGGTTTCTAATCTCGTTTTCAATTGCTGTAGCTCAAAAACAGTGCTTTTCATCTTGGTTTCAAGCTCCCTTTTTGCCGTCTCATCGTCAACGCTTTGATCTTTCAATTTCGCCATTGCAAGTGCATTGACTTTAATTGTTTGTTTCAAATTGGCTTTTTCATGTTCAAGTTTTTCGTTCTCTTCTTTCATTCCAAACAGACTCTTATTCAACTCTTCAATTCTATTCTCATAACTCTTAATTAAATCTTCTAATTTCAACTTTTCTTCAGCAAGCTCCCTTTCAAAGTTTTCTAAATCTTCAGCAGTAGAAAGTTTTTGAATCCCGTCAATAATAGCATCAACCTTTTTGTTTAAATCTAAGTCTTCGCCATTTTCAATCTTTAACAATTTCATCATTTTATCCAACGAGTTATTTTGTTCTGTCAACAGACTTGATATTTCAACATATTTTGATCTCGTTTCCAAAAATTTTGTGTTCAACTCATTGACCCTTCTTTCTGCCTTCTTGATTTTGTCTGTACTAGTTGTATTTTCGACAGATAGTTTTTCTAATACCAACTTGGCATTTTCTTTTTCATCGACAAGTGTCTCAATTCGTTGAATGATATTTTCGCAAATATCACTTGTATCTTTTTCGATCTTCAAAGACTTGGCAATATTCTGAAGTTTGCTTTTGATCTTCTTTAATTCTTGATCCTTCAATAAAATTTCATTGTTCATCTTAGCGGATGTTTCAATTGTCATATCGTACATCTCTAACTTCATATTAGTTTCTTCCATCTTATCATTGAATATTTGAATCTCATTCTTTAGTTCTTGGATTTTCAAGTTGGATTCTTCAAGTTCTTTATCTTTAGCAAGCAAATTATTCTTCGAACTATCATAAGCTTCTTTCAGCTTTTTTAAATTATTTAGTATCGTTTTCAGTTTTTCAGCTCGATTGTTTATGGCTGTTTTATACTTAGATTCAAGTTCTGTCATGGTTTTCTCATTAAAATCATTTTGCTCATCAATGACCTTTTGAAGTTGTGTTTTTTCAGACTCATTTTGCATTTTTATTTCCTTATTTATTTCTTTTAGTTGAGCTACCATCCTTTTAACTTCATTCAATTCATTGTCGCCTTTTAGTTTCTTTAATTCTTCCGTTAACTCATCTCTATCCTTGACAACATTGAAATTGATTTTCTTCAGCTCTGCATTTTCTTTATCAAGGTATTCGTTTTTTTCTTTTAATTTTTCAAGTTCAATTTCAATAGCATCGACATCACCTTGATCCTTGGTCTTTGATCTAATCTCTTCAAACTTGTTGTTCAATTTCAAATTAACCTCTTTGAGTTCATCGAGTTGCTCACACAATGTTTTGCATTTACTTTGTAATTCAATTAAATCCTTAGATGGTGTTTCAAGCCCCAATTCCTCCATATCTTCAACTGATTTTTTCAAAAGTTCATTTTCAGATGTTAAATCAGATAGTTTCGCTCTTAAATCGTTAGCTTGAACCATTTGTGATTTCTTTAACTCTTTCATTTCATTGGCAAGGACTGAATACTCGGTTTTATTTTTCGAATCCATCGCTTCCAGCTCTGCACATTTGGCCTTCAATTCTACTTGCTTCGTATGAAGATCATTTCTCAACTTATCATGTTTTTCAAAAGGGACATTGTCTTTCAAAGCAACAATCTCTCTTAAATGTTTTTCACATTCTTTCATCATTTGGCTCTTTTCTTGGACAAGTTCATTGTATTGAGTTTCAAATTTGGTGATACTTTCTTTTGCTTCAGTCTGCATATTCTTGGTAAGTTCACGAAGCTTGCTCGTTTCTTTTTGTGTCAATTGATTATTCTTCCTTTCTTGTTTGCATATTTGATTAACTGTTTGAAGTTCCTGTGTAAGTTGATCGATGTTCACTCTTAATTTCTCAATGATTTTTGCACCTTCATTGTCGGTCTTACTTGCAGCTTTGAATAATTCATCAACTTTACACACAGTTTCCTCATCAACTTTTGCTCTAAGCTTTTTTCCTTCTTCTTCTTCTTCTTCTTTGTCTGCACTCCTTTTGTTGATCAATTCACAAATTTGATTTTGTAAACCCATAATCTCACTTTCTTTTTCGGCTTTCGAACTCTTAATAGCTGTTATTTCAGAAATATGTAATTTCTTTAAATCTTCCATTTTCCGTTTAAATTCATTTTCAAATTTCAAGCTCAACTCTCTTGCCAAATTCTCTCTCAATCCCTTTTCTGTTTCAAGCTGAAACTCTTTTTGAATAACTTTTTGTTGCTCATAAACTTCTCTTTCAATTTCATTTCGGATTTGTGCAACCTTTTGCTGTGAGATTTCGACCTCTATTTGAGATCTGATTGATTTTTTGAACTCTTCAACATTCAATGTTTCATGGTTACTAACTGTATAATAATGTTCACTAACATTGGACAATCCTGTATTCACATCATCCTTGTTAGAACTTGAAAGAGCCAAAAATCCACCTTGATGGAAATCGTCAGCTGTTTTCTTCTTAAAATTGAGATTCCTTTGTAGTTGTTGTAAGGTTGATTCTTGAAATTCAATATCTTTCAAGAACGCTTCCCAACCTGAGGAATCTTTGAATTCGACTCCATCATAGTTTGCTTCTAGTGCACACCATTTGAACATGATTTTTTGATCGTTGATTGGTAAAGAAAACATTTGAGAGTGAACCCATGCATTTCTTTTACATTTGATAGCAAATGTCATGATGATACAAATCCAATTGTACAATTGATGTAACGCTAATTGCAATTGATCAATATCCATTTCGCTGATATCTCTAGGAATACGGGCTGGTGACATGAATTCAGCAAAATCTGCGGCATTGACAAATAGTGGATTTCTCAATTCAACTTCTCTAACCGGAGAACCAGACTTTGGCTTTACGTCCTTTTCAGGCTCAAGTTTGAAAAATGAAGGAAAAGGAATGAAACCTTTTTTAAACCACGAGCTTCCAATTGTGCCATAATTTGTTGGTGAATCGCTGAGATGGTCTGTGTCAATTTCCTGGTGATTTTTTGGTGTTTCTGGCTTTGGAACTTCAACTAGTGCCAATTTTTGCTCATCGTTAATCGATTTCTTTTTATCGACGACTCCCGTTTCAATGACAAGAACAGACTTTTTCCAAGCACACAGCACGTCCAAATTGACGCTGTTAAAATACTTTCTAGTTAGCTTTGAGTCTCCAATTTCAATATAGAGAATATCCAAGAACAATTCGTAGGCAGGTCCCTTGTTCTTTTTTAGATGCTCCACAACCACGTTTCTGTCCTCTTTGAAACTTTCAGACTCGGAAACAGAAGATTCTGTTTCCATAGTGTCAGAGTTTTTTAATCCTGAATCTGTGTAATTGTCATATTCGCTTTGGCTCAAACCATCGTCAATTATATCAAGTATTTCATAGACGTCGTCGTGGTGCAACGAAAGGCGGAATTTCGAGCCAACTACAGTTTCTAAGAATGCGTTCAAGAAGGAGGCAGTGAATATTTCAGAAATTGAAACCTCCTCCGTTTTAAGGAGCTCAAACGTTTTCAACTGTGTATATGTTAGTATAGGCTATAACTTGTTTAAAAAACGACGTAGTGATACGCACCCAGGCAATGCAGGAATGAACAAGCTCTACTTTTTCCATGAAAACAGTTGCATGCTGTGGTAACGGCGTGATTGACATTTACCTTCTGATTTGAGAAGAAACTAGTTTGCCACATGAGTTTGCCTCTTTTTGCTTCATGAGCAAATTTGTCTTGATGTCCAATTGAGATCAAAATGGTACTAATGAGTGCTATTATTCTTATACATGATTTACAGGGGGTTCTGTGCTGCCGGTATGACTGGTTTCACTTGTTGCTGTTGCGTGTGCTGCTTTTTTTGTTTGCGTTTTTGTTGCGGCTGAGATTGTGCTTTTTCAGTCTTAGGCTCTAGCACGGTTTTCGACTTAGAGTTGGCCTGGTTTTGCTCGCTAGTGTCTTTGGGCGTCTTTGGAGTCTTGGACTTCTTCTTAGACGGCTTTTTAGATTCTTCCTTGGTCTTATTCGTCTCGTTATTGGTCTTTTTAGACTCGTCACTCTTCTTCTTACTATCGTTCTTCTTAGCAGCTTTGAGCTTCTTCTTAGCAGCCTTTTCACTCACTGAGGTCACGAAATCCATGATATCCCCCTGATCCAGGTTTTGATCCTCTTCGGATAGGGTTTCAAACATGCCAGAGCCATTGTAGAAGTCTTTAAATAATGCATAGAGTGGAACAGTTTCAATGGTGTTATTGTTAGGACTCAAACTTTTCACAGATAGTGGCATGGGACTGAAAGTGGCCTTTTCCACACTTGGACAAAACACCTTGGACTCTTCAGTGCACTGCTCGTCTTTGAACGACATGCTTTTGATCATCTTACCTAGTAACATCAAACTTTCTTCGTCGACACATTTTAGATAGCATCTCGAATGGACAAATGGCAGGTAAGGGTTTTCAGGGTATTCTCCTTGCACATAGTAATTTGAAAGAACAAGTTTCTTATACTCTGGATTCAATTTGAACACCTGATCAAAGAAGTTCTCGCATGCCAATCCTGGAGGTAGTTTTCTAATGATCAATTTGTGACTGTTAGGAAGCAGGTATCTTTTCGAACTAAGACCTGAAGACTTCTTCTTCTTTGACTTCTTCTTTGGCTTAGCTTTAGTCGTCTGTTTCTTCAATCCTGGATCGTTCAATGCCATCTCAATGTCCTGGTTGAACTTCTTTTTTGGTTTTTGGCTGCTATTTTTGGGATTTGAAGACGCCTTTTTCGCACTATTTTCCTTCTTTGGAGGCATAGTGTGTGAAAATCAAATTTGGTGCTATTGAACGTTGATCGGTCCAAATAATTGGATTGAATCGTGGTTAAAAAGAAAAAACCAGCAAACTAGATAATAAAAATTTCAATCATGTAGCTAGCATTGGTTTTTCTAATAAAACAGTCATAATGGACCAGTTTCTAGCTAATGTCCAGCGATGTTTTGCTCAGGGTATTTCTCTTGAGCCGCTCTTGACAATGAATTTGAAATCAGCGCGTCATGTTGGCCCTTTGCAGAGCAATATTCAACAATTCACCAACAAACAAATAGAGCAAAAGGTGTCCAGATTAGACCTCCCCTCAGCATCTATTGAGTCTCTAATTGAAGCATACTTGAGGTTTGTCCGAGATGTTGATCCGTGGTCTCTTTTGAACTCCATAGACTTGATGATTGACGTTTTTCACGCCTATTCCATTGCTTTGAATATCAAAACGTCTAACCATCTGGCACTGTTGATCCCATTGGTGTACGACTACATGGAGATTCTCGTTCCATTGGCTAAGTTGGTGGACGAGCAATCGATGAAGATCAGAAACTGGACGGACGATTATCCAAGATTATCGTACATTTCAAACGATTTACTGAAATGTCTAAACAACATCAGATCCGACCCTGAAATGAATCAGGTATCGAACAAATTCAAAATTCAGGTTCTTTTTGACGTTTGCATCAAACTCTGCACAGTCTATTTTTCCATCGGCAAACATATTCTTTGCAACAATGTGTTTTCCAACATCAATGTGTTAAATTTGGATTTGAACCTCATTTCCAAAGGTCAGCTGTTGAGATACAGATACATTGTTGGCAAATTTCATTCTCAACAGGCCAACTATGTTGTAGCCTTTAAACATCTCAATTGGTGCTATTCAAGTCTGCCTCCATCTACTAAGTTCATGAACCATATCAAAATCTTGAAGTATCTTTTGCCTGTAGGACTACTAATAGGTAAGGTGCCCAACGTTGTGTCTTTACAAAATTTGATTAAATCCTCAGTCGCAGACATGAACGCCCAAGCCGGACGGTACTTTCTCAACTCTATGTTACCGTTAATCACGGCATACAAGCAGGGAGATCTGAGAAAGGTTATGACCATCATCCATAGCAAAGAGCAACTTTGGAAGTCACTTGGGCTATGGATTGGTCTTGTTCAGCGTATGCGAATCTTAGTTCTTCGAAATGGCGTCTGTAAGACATACTCAATGAATGGAAACAGCTTGAAAATAAAAGACGTTCAGATATGTCTTGAATTGGCCATGGCCGATGCTTCCAGTGGCTCTCACGAAGCCTTGAACGAAATATACCAACTCTCCAATGCTCCAGACGCAAACACAGCGGAAAACCTCCTTGCTTCTCTCTCTTTTAGCGGTCTCATGAAAGGTAAACTAAGTGGTACAGGAACAATGGTTATGAGCAAAGATAACGCATTTCCCCGCGTGGATGAGGTCTATTTTAGCACGCATTGCGATGATCCTTCAGAGAAATGGTTAGCAAGCTAAAAACCCCACGATTGTGTGTTGTAATGTATTATGTAATCTTAGACCCATAGTGCTGAGCCGAATTTTTGAAGAGAACAAAAGAGTGAAGAGCTTAGGTTTCGTTTTTTCTTGTTGATTTCAAAATGGACTCGCTGGCAACGACCTTTGACGAGTTGCGACACGCTTCAGATGAGCTCAAACGATGTCTCGATGTTATTGTGAAAAATGCTCCCACGGAAAAGGAATATAACGCGTTTGCAAGCGAAGAATCCTCATTCATGAAATCAATTTTGAAATCACAGAATATCGGTCTTAATGATCCATCAATTAAACAGGCAGTTTATCTCAAGGAACTCTACACTGAAGGTAAGTTAGAAGCTCTAAAATTGGTTTTTGAAGAAGATAAAAATCACAATGAAGTTATAGAAATTTTGAAAAATACCAATGTTGCTGAGGTAAACCACCATTCTCCGGTTTCTAGAGAAACTAACAAGTCTTCAGCCTTTGAGATTTTGATTAAAAAAAATTCTCCGGGGGAAGAATCACAAGAAGAAATTCCATTTTTAAATTCATTAAACACTTTTCATTTGAGTGAATTCCAACGTGATAAAGAAATGAATGGTCGTGGAAGTAACATCGACATTGCAGATAATTTTCACAGAAGACACAGAAATTGCGAAATTGTATCAGAAAAAGATTTGCCCGTGCCGCCAGCAATTCACGACTACAAATTGTTGAATAAGATTTTCACTCATCAGTCCATTGTGAACAATCTTTATACAACGGAAACCAAAAAGATGCATTACCATAATGAAAGAATTGAGTTCTTGGGTGATGCATTTTTAGAGTTTGTTATTACTCTGATCATTTATGAGAGGTTCCCCAACTTCAGTGAAGGTCAATTGTCTCCATTGAGAGCATCCATTGTTTGTAATAAAAACTTATTAGAGTGGTCTAAACTTTACGAATTCGACAAGGCGTTGAAGAAAAATATCATTGATAGCGTTATTTCAGATGACAAGAAGATGTATGCTGATGTTTTTGAAGCATATCTCGGTGGTTTAGTCGAACAATACATGCTTGAGACTGAAGACGGAATAACCAATATGGCCGATTTCATGAAATGCTGGTTTGATTCCAAAAGTTGGCTAGAAGTGTTAGCTGAATCTAAACTGCAATCTTTTGAATCCAATCTATATTACAAAATGCAGTATTCGAAAACTGCCAAACAAGATATTAGAAATTTAATTGGGGCCATTAATGTTCCTGAATATATCAGGGTCGATCTAGGTGATCAGACTTCCTTAGCTTGTGTGAAAATCCAAAACAAAATTTATGGTTATGGTATTGGTACAAGTAACAAAGAGGCAGATTCACGTGCAGCAACGGACGCAATGAAAAATCCTGCACTGAGACCAATTTGTGTTTCTGAGATGTGGAAAAAATATGAAGATTCACATGGACTTAATGAATGTGGTGGTATTAAGTTTACAGAAACTTCAAACATTATTAATGAAGATCAACTAAAGAAATTGACCAAGGAAATGTTGCTCAAGTACAAACACGGAAAATTCAGGTTCTTGAACTCTGAAAATAATCCAACGTCTGTTTTGATTGGAGATGAAGATAGAGACAAATTGAGCAAGGACATTATTGAAGCTCGGGCTTTACCTGAAATAGACTATGCTGAAGATGACAAGTATTATAATCCGATGATTACTAGAGGTCGAGGAGGAGTTTTCAACGGAGAAGAATCTAAGCGTGTTAAAAAGAGTAAACAGAAAACCATTTACGGTGGTATTACACGAAACATCACTTACAAATTAGCTGACGGTGGTGAGATCATGTGCCATGAAGTGATGATCTCACCAGATGAGATTGATTACGATTCAAAAAATAAAATAAATTCGATTTACAATAAGAGAGGCCGATTACCGGATTACCGACTTTTCAGAACGGACAACGATTTATTCTTGGCTGAATTATGGTATGGCAGCGAACAGATTGTCAGTTACGGTATTTCGAAAACAAAAAAAAAAGCATCGCAATTGGCTGCGCAATTGGCATTTTTGAGAGAGGAATTCTTTGGATATGAATAATCAACACTGGAAGGAGTGGTGACACATCAACATTATTCATGGGTATTATAAATTTGGGATCTAATTACTACAGTATGCGTTTTTTCGGTACTCGATTCACCAATGAGTATCAATTAGATTTATTATTGTTGATTGGATTTGTAATTTGTATACCCAGAGAATAGCAAGATATATCATTTCCAAAGCAAGGGCTAAGAATAGGTCATTACGAAAGAAGGGCAGGACTTTTGAATTGCTGTTACATCATTGAGGCTTTTTCCATATTATGGCGGACATGTCCCAACACATCCCCAAGAGTATAAAAAGTGTTAAAACGTGAGAAATGGTGAAAGACTGTTCCTTTGAAGAATCATCAAATTCACCATGTTGGCCAGAAGTGTGAGATATTTTAGGCCTTACGGTGTGGCTCCAATCAGACAATATTCTACCATTGGTGATAAGGCGCGCAAGGTTGGCGAAAAGGTTTCAAAGGGATTTGAAGACTTAGAGCAAAAGGCTCAGGAAGTTTCACAGAAGGTGAGTGGAGAAAGTGAAAAAGCCAAGGAAAAACTGGCTAATAAAGCATCCGACGCTTCGAAAGCAGCTGAAGACGTTAAAGACAAGGCCAAGAGCAAGGCCGAAGTTCACGCTAAGAAGTTCAAAGAAACTGTTAACGACAATTTATAATAGTTATATCTTTATAATGATATTTTAATTTAGACACTATCGTCATGGTAAGCCCATTTCGTCAAAGAGGGATCCTTGGGTCCTCTAGAGCAATAAGTAGCGTCGTCCTCAGGTCGCGTGTTCAACTTATTAGATTGCAACATGGACTGAAGAGACAGACATATAGATTTCAGTGATTGTGCTGGAGTCCAATTGTCATAAAGAATATCTAGACATATGTGTCCATTAGAATATATATGTGGGTTTATAGGAATATTCTGGCCTACAAACTGAACTATCGGAGCAGAAAATGGATAGTCTTTAGACAATTTATAGCTAATTGTGTATGCCATCCCAGATGGATACAATGGATTATCGTTTATGTATATATCGATTAGAAGATTGGATATTGAGTCTGGATTTTGCACTTTTATGGTCGAGTCTTCAGAGCTTAATAAAGCTGCAAGCTCCTTCATCGCCCTCTTCTCGCCAATGCCCATTATTCAAAGCAAATAAAGAGAAAGTGAGGCAAGATAAATTTTTGCTTAGGTCTATCAATGATGATATCAATGATGATTTCTCTAAAGTTCACTATTTTTGATCTACAAACTGCTACAGATGGTAAACAGAGTCTAAAAAATGATTGGGGTGGGGTAAAGGGCTTCATATCTTATTTATCTTCTTCGCCTTTCTTCTTCTCTTCTTCAAGGTTTACCTTGTCAATAATAATCTTACAATTTTTGAACAAATCTAGGACGTCACTCCTGACCAACTCCGATTCTCCAAGCGTTTCCACAAGAACACAGATCTTGTAGACAAAATCTAACGATTTGGAAACTTGCTGAATGTGGGCATGTTCAAACAAACTCAAATCAATAGATTGACCAGAAAGCCTTTGTTCCAGAACGGTCTGGACCAGTAGACCATTGAGAGTGGAGTATTGTCTTTGGAATGGTAAATCCGATACGATCTCTAGCCATGAATCTCTGCTGAACTTCGCAACGTCGTATTTGTTTGATAACAAAATGGTTATCATTTGAGTTGTGATTGAGGCACTCAAATCAGAGGACAATTTTGTCAATATCGAGCTGAAATGTCTCAATTCTCGTGATGGGGAACCATTGAATTTGATTTTGGAATTAGTATGGTATAACATTGAAAGTTTTGAAATCAAGGAGATTTCGTCACTGACTAAGGCAGCGTTGTTGGTTATTTGTAGTGTGGACTTCAACTGTGGTTTCAAGAAGTTTGTCTTGGTCAATCCTTCGTAGAATCTCTTGAAGAAAAAAGTTATCAAGATGGAAACTTGTAAATCAAAAGATGAGTGAGTCTTTGTGAACTTAGTCAATTGGTTCATCCATCTTGAAGGCTCGCCATTTTCTTGGTTGATGAACCCGATTGAAACAAAACTGTTCAAAATCGAGCTTCCTATCAACTCGTAATTGGATTCGAGCAAACGCAGTTTGTCCTTTTTGCAATCAGCCAAGATCGAGCCCAAGTTCATGACAAAATGATCGAGCAAAAACTTGGACCCAAACTTTTGATGAACTATCAATGGTCCTCTAGACGCCTCAGAGAATCTTGAGATGTCTTCTTCCAGAGGTTTAGTTCTGCAATGAAAAATCAACTTGATTGGCTTTCTTTGAGAGGCTCTATTCAAGTTAGTTGTGAACAAGTTGATGATGGAGCCCTTGTATTTTGTGTCCATAGTCAATGTTTCATAAATTGGCGACGTGGACATATCTGCAGGCAATCTCTCCACAGCCAAACCAAAGACGGATTCGGCATATTCCAAGTTGGTCAATCCCAAACTCTGGTAGTAGAAATACTCGTTAGGCAATCTGAGTCCCAAGGTGGTGTACAAGTCACCAGGAACGGCAGGATCTGCGGCATCTTCGTGTTTCAAATAGGTGCTTCTTTTGAAATTGATGTGCATTGGTTCCACAGACCCGTCTAGCTTCAAAACTGGTGTGAAATGGATCAATGTGAACCCTTTTGAGAGATTGGCTACCACCTCTGGATAGCTATTAACGTTATGCGAAGCAAGAAGAGAGAAATAGTACGGCATGTTCAAAAAGACGTCTTTGAAAAAGACGTTAGGTTGGAAAAGACATCCTGAAAGCAGGGACAATTGCTGGAATTGGTAGAATGGAAGACCCACTGACTTCAAGTAATGAGAAGGATCCACAAAGTGGAACTTGTCGTGTTTGACGTCGAAGTCGCAAATGACCTTAAACGATTGTCTGCCGTCCATCAATAGCATCATATCGTTAGAAGATACGACTGCGTCAATCAAGTTTTCATTCAGTAAATACTTCAATTGATGGCAAGAAAAGTAAGGTGCAACTTGGTATTCCACGTTTTTTGAAATGAAGTATTTGATCAGACACGCGTGTAGGTCTCTGATGTTGATTGGAGACGTCATTGTACGTTTCAGATTGTTATTTTTCCAAAACTCGTCTCTTGCGTGCTCTAACGGCGTCTGGAACGACTTTTGTGAGCTTTCCAACAGGTAAAGTGGGTTCAAGCCATTGAAAACAAACACTGGAGTCACGTTGTACTTCTCAAACATCGCTAAATGATCGTCTAGACGCAGTTCCAGCACCGTTGGAAACCCGCCATACGCCTCTGGTTCAAAATCCAATAACTGAGCTGCTAAATGTGCCACATCGATCCCGACAACGGCTCCACGCAAACTCTCCATCATCTCCTCTATCACAAACCGATATCTCTCGAGAACCAAGCCGTTGATCGCCATTTTAGGGGGGAACAATGAGAAAGAAAGAGTAGACAAGCTTCGACCTCGAATCAATTATTTTTTTTCAGCGTAGACACTACTCGTTTCTATTGGAAAATGCAGATCTGGCCGGTTTTAACGCTCTTTGCGGCAGTTGTTTGTGGGTTGAACTATGATGCTGCGTTGCAAATGGTTTCAGACGATGGGCTTTTCCATATGAGGGAAAAAGAGTGGCGCAATGGCTTCAAAAATGAAGATTATGGGCTATTTTTGTTGATAACAGCCGTGGATCCCATGGTTGGCTGCGTTCTTTGCCGTGAATTTGATCCCACATACAAGCTAACAGCCAAGGCTTATTGGGACTCGCTTAAGGAGCGGCCGCTCGAGCTCGATGTGGCCGATAAGTCCCGGATTGTGTTTGCCATTGCAGAACTCAACGAGGTTCAAGACTTCTTCAAGGTGCACAACATCCGGCAAGTGCCGAGAATGGTTTACTATGGGCCTGGACAAGGTCCTAACGTGATGGAGCCTACTGATGCGTACCAATTTCTGATGGAAGACAGCGTGGAGAATTTCCAAAATTGGGTTTGGGAACTCACCCCGGGGTTAGTGAAGTCAAGGCTGCAAATTGTGATTCAGCGGACTTGGATCGATGTTGTGGTGACTGTCGTTACGTTTGTTTTGGCCTCGATTGTCTTTTGGAACAGAAGAAACGTCCTGTTGAAACTTGTGAAATCGAAGAATCTGTGGATGATGGTAACTATTGGTGCTATTCTGCTGTTCGTTTCTGGTCACATGTACAACCAGATAAGAAACGTGCCGAACAGTAGAACGGACTCGAATGGGAAGACGATCTTTTTCCAGCAAGGCCAAAACATGCAACTAGGGGCGGAAACCAAGATTGTTTTTATGATTTACACGGTAACTGTCGGTGCTTTGATGGGGATTCTGAAGTATATACCCAATGTTCGTGGTGTAAAGAAGACTTTGGTTTGGAGTCTTTTGTGTTGCTTGGTTTTGACGGTGGCATACTCAACATTGATCAATGCTTACGGAATCAAAAGTCCTAATTATCCGTTCAAGATGTTCAAGTTGACATAGGGACTAGATACGAGTTGGAGAAGTTTGAGTTGAGATAGGGACTATATACGAGTTGGAGAAGTTTGAGTTGAGATAGGGACTATATACGAGTTGGAGAAGTTTGAGTTGAGATAGGGACTATATACGAGTTGGAGAAGTTTGAGTTGAGATAGGCACTATAAAGATGTTCAAGTTGACATAGGGACTAGATACGAGTTGGAGAAGTTCAAGTTGAAGCAGATCAGAGTGGGTGAGTGCGGTGAGCGTTGAGAGTGGGTGAGGTGGGTGTCAGAGGTTGGTGGGATAGCAGTTTGAGTGTGTGAGGTAAACTTCAAGATTCTATGTGTTTATCTATCAGTTGAATGTCATGAGTCTATGAGTACTAGTCCATCATTCAATAGCCATCAGTCTATGACTTCTTCAAAAGTCTCTGTCTTCAATTTTACCTTCATTCTTGTGAACTCAACAAGCGTCCATCGTCGATGTCGCACAGCACAGACTTCGATGATCTTTAGTGTCTCCATAGCGCCGCTCCAGTACGCACCATCAATCATCTCTCTTTCTAAGTTCATTCTCATACTAGACACGCCTAAAACGCGCTTGCAGAACTAATGAACCCTCTAGAGCATGTGTATACGCTTATGAAGCAAAAAGTAACCCTCCCACCTATCTTCCACTCGTAATTCATTAATATTATACACTATTACACTAATCTGGGCGCTCCGGCGCGGTCTAAACGTCGCTCCACAGTGTCCAAAATCTTCTCTACGCTTTCCATTTTAGCCATCACAGTCTCGAGTCTCGCTAGAGACTCCATGCACGCATCCTGCGACGTTTCGAGCACTCCTACACAGGCTTCCAATGTGTGCTGTAAACGGGTTAAAATCGCCGTGAGAATGAGTTGGGACTCGTGCAACGAGGTGATATTCAAGTTAAACGCTTGAAGTGGGGCTTCAAGCAGTTGTTGAACTGCTATTTCTACAGGATGAATGGAATCCATAAGGAAAAGCATCTTTCTATTGATTTTTCATCTCTCATTCTTCTATAGTAAAATGATCAGACCGTTTGTTTTCATACAGACGAGGCTTAATTCTACGAGGAAATCGTTAGAAACACTACTACCTCCAAAGAAAGTGCTTTCGCGTCTTTTATTTGATTCAAATGCAAGACTCAACTACAAAAACTACCTCCCATCTGTGAAAATTGTCTACGAAGGTAAGGAGGACCCTATAGTGGGAGCAAATGGGGACGATTTGCTTCTTTTCCAACGAGTTCTTGCTCAGGTACGTAAACAGACACATACCTCCATTCCACAGCTGGTCAAGTTGGAAACTGATCTTGTTGAAAGAGCTGCAGAAATGGGGTCACGTGACGCGCTAACAACATTGTCGTTTCTTGTTCTTGATTCGCCAGAGGGCGAGTTTTCACTGGACGACAAGGTTTCTGCTAGAGACTTTGTTGTGCAGTTGTTACAATTGCGTCATCCTTTGGCATTCAAGCTGGCAGCAGACAGAGAATTGCGTGGAGTAGAATTTAATTCCATCGATAATAAAGATACAATCGATGTGACCAGCTATTCGCTTGGATCTCCAGTGTTTTTGCCAACAGAAGAACCGGTTTACAACTCTATCACAAGTTCAGGAGAAAGATTGACCAAGTCTTTAGCATTTTACAAACAATTTCTCAAACTGGATCCATCTTCCATTCTTTCAGGTTCTGTTCATAGGTGTCTCGGTATGATCCATTTTAAATCTCAAGATTTGGTCCAGTCTCTAAATCATTTCAGTATTGCATGTGAGATCTCCCCCCAAATGGACAATGCACAGGCCCATTTCTTCCTAGGCTTACTAAATGAACGAGATCACGTTCTTTCCAGATTTCATTTTGAACTTGCAGCACAGGAGGGGTTCAGGGAAAGTTTTGCGTCCTTAGGTTACTTGGAATTGAACGTGTTCAACAATCCTGCCAAGGCAAAAGAATGGTTCAAATTGGGTGCTGAGTTGGGAGTGAAAGAGTGTATTGTTGGTTTGTTCGACACTGAATTCAAGCTTAAGATGTTTGAGGATGCTTTTAAGGTGATTACCAGAGCAGATGGTCTTGGTTTGGGGAAGATGCTTCGAGAAGTGAGATCAAGAAATGTGGAAAAGGTTCAGAAATTAGTTATGGAAGAAAAGAGTGAATGGTAAACGAGACGGCTAGGGGTTCATGTATATAATAGATGTAAAGTAAGTTTATATGGCGCTGCTGAGAGCCATTTTTGTGAATTTGAAGCAACTGTGGAGTTCACAGATAGGTTCAAATTGTATTATAATTAGGTGACATATTAAAATAGGTCAATCTTAAAGTATAGACACTTAAATATACTAGGTAGATTACTAAGAAATCAACCTCCTTTCCATGTAGCAAACTGCGATTGAATAATGCTTCACACACTACGGAACATTTACAGAATTGCATCTGCCATCGCAAGCTAAATCAGATTGGTGTCTTTTGAACTTATATAGAACCTAATTATCTATCTACACACTCACCATTCTTGTTGGAGCCACACTTAATCGACGTTGTTGACTTCATCGAAAGTTTCACCTTCAACCAATTCTGGAATTTCCTCGTCGATTTCAGCAGAACCTTGTTGTTCGTTGGCCAACTTTTGCAAAGCAGCAGGATCTTGTTGGTAAGCTTGGGCCATCTTGGTCAAGATGTCCAAGTTTTCAGCACCTAACTGGGTCAAAATGCCTGGAAGCATTTCAGCAATTGATTTTTGTTGAGGGAAACCGTAGACGGCGTAAGTGTTGTTGGCAGCGGCAGCTTGAACACCGACTCTTGAGAAGTGCATGACGGAACCGTCGTTCTTGAAGAAGTTGGCTTCAGCAACGTCTGAAAGAGTGATAGGGTTGAACTTTTGCATAGCAGCTTGGATCTTGGTGTCGTCAGATTCAGAGGACTTGACCACCTTCTTAGCCTTGACACGCTTACCAGCAACCTTGGTTGGCTTGGACTTTTGGAGCTTGGCGAGTTTTTCAGGGTCAATTGGCATTTTTCTCAATAGATGGGGGAAGAGGAACTTCAACGTCGTCGAGAATAATTTGAAAAAAAAGCTGAAAAAAGTGTGTGAAAAGTATCACGACACTCGTTGCTGTTGTAACAACCGTTCTCGGTTTCTTTTGCACGTAACGGTGTTAATGTGCCTCTTCAAAGCATCCTTACGTGCGAAGCCCTTTTGGCATTGCGGACACACGTTTGGTGGCACCTCCAGATGGATTTTCTCATGTCTTTTGAGGTCGCTAGACCGTTTGAACGACAAAAGACACGTCTCACACGGGAAGTTTCGCACTGGCTCGTCGTTGTGAACCTGTTTCGGTTGTAGCGGCTGTTTCGGCACCTGATGCTGCGAATTCTGCTTGAAAACGTCCATGGACAGCTGTGGAAAATCGTCATTAGCATAGAGATCCTTATCAAACATATTATTTGGCGTGGCCAGCACGCTGTGGGTTCCCAGAGCGTCCGCATGGCTGTCTAAAAGATACTCTGGCTCCTGCTGTGTCCCTAAGTCTCGTTGTGCTCTTTGTTGGTACTCGCTGCTGATGGGGAAGCCGCCATGTGGCGAATGTTGGTACTGGAGCCTGTTCATGATATCTCGAATCGTGGGATCGATTGAATCTTGGTGCAATTTCACCACCTCCTTGGCTGCTTTCAAAAAGGCCAGGTCTTGCTCTGTAAACCCTCCTTCTGCCATTTGTCTTTGCTGCGAAAGATTGCAAAGGAAACAGAAACACGTCTAAGAGTGTAGGGGGCCATCGAATAAATAGTTTGTCACGTGAAACGCCGCCACAGTTGCCACAGTCACGTGATCTGGTTTTCTTGGCGGCGGAGCTTTTCTGATTGATGGGCAGCTCCAGCGATGTGCAAAGTGTCAGCAGTGGTTTGTGGGTGCTATATGTTGTAGTCAGTGTTGTTTTGACTGGATTAGAGGAATTGGCTTTCATGAGCATAATTTTAGAATGGGGTTTAAACGGGAGGGGGAGGAGGAGACGGAAGGGGAAGAGGTTAAAGCTGTGAGTGGGAATGAAATGATGAGGTTGAGTGGTTGGTGATGTTTCTGTGCACAAATTGGACTTGATTTTGCGTATGTTTTGTGGTTTGGATTATTTTATCAGTTGTAGCTAGAACTGTGTGTTTGGGTATTTAAACTCTGGAAGGGGGGCGTTGTGTGTACTTCGAGACTAGCATAATTAGCCGTGTGCTTGCTTTAGACTGTTGTTTTCATTATGCGAAAGTGAAACGTTTATGTGAATGAATTTAAATGATAAAGCTTAGTCTAGTTGACTTAATGAACTTGGACCACATAAGGTCTAATCCATTAGATCTTAGTTTACACAAACGCGAGAACTTAATCTATGAGCTTTGATTCTCTAGATCACAGTCTACACAAACGCTAGAATCTAACCTACATCATCTTCAATTATCTAATTCTTAGTCTACATAAAACCCATTCCGCGGGAACGTATCTACATAAAACCTACTTCTATCATCTAGTTCTTGGTCAACATCGAGTCTCTAGCTGGACCTGTACCGATCCACTTGATAGGCACCTCGAGATATTCCTCGATAAAGTCCAAGTACTTCTTGGCGTTTTCTGGTAAGTCATCGTAGGACTTGATTTGCGTGATGTCCTCTTCCCAACCAGGGAACTCCTTGTAAATCACTTCAACCTTGCCCAGCACAGAGAGGTCGTCTGGGAACGATCTAAGTTCTTTGTTGTTGTACTTGTAACCCACGGCAACCTGAATGGTCTTGAAGGTGTCGAGGACATCGAGCTTTGTTATATTGAGATGGGTGTAACCGTTAATCCAGGTAGAATATTTCAAAACGAACAAATCGAGCCAACCACATCTTCTCTTTCTACCGGTGGTAACACCGTATTCATGACCAATGGATTGCAAAAGCTCACCGTCGTTGTTCAATTGTTCAGTAGGGAATGGACCTTCACCGACTCTGGTGGTGTACGCTTTGACCACACCGTAGACGTTCTTAATGTACTTTGGAGGAATACCCAACCCAGTCAAAACACCACCAATACCAGTATTTGAAGAAGTGACATATGGGTAGGTACCGAAGTCGATATCCAACATGAGAGCATTAGCACCTTCAATGAGGATTTTCTTGTTGTTCTTCACTGCTGAGTGCATGAAGTCAATAGAATCCACCACAAATGGCTTAATCTTCTCTTTCAAGAGCTTGTACTTTTCAAGTTCCAATTGGATGTCGTATTCAAAGTCACCGTATCTCTTGAATCTGGTTTCGACCAGTCTTCTGAGCTTGGATTCAAATTCAGCCCATGCGTTTGGTTCATCTGAAACAAGATGGTGGACTCTGATACCTGATCTTGAAGCCTTAGTCGAATAAGTTGGACCGATACCCTTACCGGTAGTACCAATAGACTTATTGTCCTTAGCCTTTCCGCTCAACTCGCGTTCTCTGAGCTTATCCACGATCTGATGGAAGTCAAACACTAAGTGTGCTCTTGAAGAAAGAAACAATCTGTCTCTGCAGTTGAGACCCTTTGATTCAAGGTTCTCCAACTCGCTGAAAAAGGAAGGTAAGTGAACCACCACACCGGAACCAACCAAATTTTGACAGTTAGGGTTCACCAACCCTGAAGGCAGCATGTGGAAGTCGTATTTCACGTCGCCAACCACAATAGTGTGGCCCGCATTGTTACCACCTTGACAACGTGCACAAACTTCGATGTTGTCACATAAAATGTCCACTAATTTACCTTTACCTTCATCACCCCATTGAGAGCCTAAAACAACGTCTGCCATTGTAGATTTTATCACAGAGAAGAGAGTTGTTACTGGAAAAAGAGGTTGCTCTGCTGCGATCTCAAGGCATGTGTAAATTGAGTTTTTAAATTGACCGCGGGTCAAGTCAAAATGACTGCGCGAGCTTGTAAACGCTTGGGGGATTGCGGCCGAGAAAATTTTACGGCAGGATGCGAACGAAGGAAGCGGGCGACGAGCGAAGTAAATTTGTTGGTGCCCAGTAAATTTAGTGGGAAGCTAAAGAAGACGCCGTAGGAAAACCTGTGGTGGTGGTGACGGTGAGGAAAGCTACGCGGACACAGACATCCGTTTGATTCACTTGCTGCAAGCATGCAAAGCTAATTGCAGTTGAGATTTTGCAGGCTATGGCCCGTCCTTCAGTGTATGCTCTTTTCCTGGTAAAACTTTAATCACAGAACCCTTAGTGTTTGTAGAAGCGCTTGATCCACGATAAGATAAGAATGGGTTGAGGTTTAAAATGGAGTAAATGAGTTAGTGGGGACTTTTGACAAAATGTAGACTGACTACTTCCTTTTGTAGAAGCTACTGGGAACCATTAATCTCTAGATCTGTGATGTTCCATAACAAGATAAGAATGTGTTGAGGTATAAAATAGAATAACTAACCAAGAGGCTGTCTCAACGCACATTAACATTTACAGCTTCATTAAGTATACACCACTATGTGCACTACTCGCGCTCACAGCCATTGATCTCTATATCTGCTATCTTTAACTTCCACTCACAATAAGATAAGATTTCGTTGAGGAAGTAATAACTAACGAAGTGGCTGTTTTAACGCACATCAACTTTCTCACACTCATTAAATGACACCGCCATGTGCACTATTCTCACTCGCAAACCACTCACAACCACTCACCTCTCGATATACTATCTTCCACAATAAAATTCCGTTAACGATATAAAATAATGTAAATAAACCAATGGGCCGCGCGTATCAAGGCCGACCAAACTGCATGCACACTCATTGGGTGTGCACCTCCTTGTCTTGCTCAACCGTAGCAACGTCCGCGTGCTGGGTCAGGGCGTTAAGATGGACGTCTGGTAAAGTGACGCTATTTAATGATGTTAGTACACGTTATCGGAAGTTGGCTCAAGAAATACATACGCAAAGCCCTTGATGAGAGAGTACTCATGCTTGATGGATCCACCCATCTTGGCAATCTCATCCTTGAATCTATTTATGGGTTAGTATCGGGACGTGTGGAAATCACTTTCTGGCTGCTTACCTACTTGTCCATGGAGGCTGATTCCTTGAGGGTTACCTGACGGTGTTAGTACTACAAACTTTACAATGTTTGGCCGTGCAATTGCTCCAGCCCGCTGCTCTACATACGATTAAGTTTTGTGCCATATTTTAGTTATCTCTTAGTAAAGAAAAAGTGTTCGCGACGCTGTCAGATAAATTGATGAATGTTGGAAACTGTTTTCTCTTCATTCGAATCAGAGTGAGCTGAGAAGGTTATCATCATTAACGTGCTTTGAGTGTTTGCAGTTTCGCACGGTCGATTCTTTGTGCTTCACACAATGTCTCCGACTCGTGCTCTAAGCTCGAACTGCAAAAACTGGGGAAAGAAAATCTAGCACACACTGGTGAAAAAATTTCCAAGGCGAAAAAAAATCCTGCTTCAAATTCCCCCCCCCCTCGAAATCTCCCTTCGCTGAACTCAACCCTCGAGGGTTTCAAAACTACTTTGAGATCGTTTTGGTGGGGACCCAGCATCTCCAGAGCCGTTGGCCATTCCAGCACTTTCCTTTCTCTTGCGTCCTCCGCGTAGTGATTTGCCCGTGCCCCCAAACGACGTCGTCTCCAGAGCCCCCTCTGCTACGCCCGCATCATTTTGAACCGGATACCCAAAAAACAAACACCCTTCCGCCAAATCCAACGCCTGGGGCGGGCCCTGCAAATTTATGCTGGCCCCCTCGCCTGCGGCCGACTTCAAAGTGATTTTTTTCCCATTGAGTTTTTGGCCGCGCCCGTTCTGGGGGGTCCCCCCCCTGAGCAGGGCGGCGTAGCCAATTTTCACTGCGAGCGCGCCTTGGCCCTTAAGACTTGGGGCCTGGGAAGCTTTCTCTTTTCGCCTTGCGGCCTCTTCCTGGCGTAGGGCCTCGTAATCGGGCTCCACGTAGCCTACGGGAGGGGCAAAGTCGGTGACAAGGTCAGTCTCAATGACACAGATACCGTTGCTGGCGCTCTCGGGCTTCACTTCGAGCACTTTCACCTGATAAACGTGGTTATTGTAGTTGACGCCAAAGACGTCGTTCACAGTAAGAGTGGTGAAAGAACGCAAGCATGTTTCGAGCACGATCTTAGGATCGCTGATTTCCAAAAAGTCCACGCTCTGAGGCTCGAGCTTCACGTAATTACCCTGTTGTAAATCTGCTGATTCGATATCAATCAATGATCCCTCACTGAGTCCTAGGGTGTTCATGATCCATAGCGGTATATAGCACCTGCCTTCCGGTGCGGTGAATTGAAGCACCCCTGCGTGTGTGCTGCATCCTGTGGTTCTGTTGCGTATGGTGAACATCATCGGATATCTCACATTGAGCATTGTCAACTTCTGAAGACTCGATTGTGGCAAATGGACTTTGCCTCCATTCGAGGCCTCTCCTTCTAGAATGTAGCATCTAAGCGTCTCTTTGTACGTTGTGGGAAATGGAGAAAACGATGTGAACTGTAGGAGGCCAGAGCCGTGTTAGTAGCTGCGAATTGTGGGGGGCAAATAAGGTACATACCATTTTGTAAGAAAAATGGAGCGTGCTATAAAGAGTGAGGATGGAATTTTTCTTATCCTGGAAAAGTGTCGGGACACAACAGGGAGCAGTAGGCTGGAAGGTGTGATATTGGTGTCAAGTTGTAGATCCGTGCGCGGTGAGTGTGATGAACTTGTTTTTGAGTTTGTAGACCCCCAATTACACTCAGAAATTGGTGTTTTGTTGTGTGTTTAATGGTGAATTTGTTTTTTCTCAGTGCGAAGTAATTGTTGTAGAGAGTATGATATGGATCAAGTAGTAAAAAAGTAGGCTTTAGAAATTGAATGTACTTCATTGATGCAAGACTCTTTGGAGTACATTTTGATGAAATACGGCGCCTTTGCTGCGTTTACTGGCCGAGTTATAATGGTTTAAAGATTAGCGCAACTGCGACCTTGTCGCGGATGGTTTTAAACAGTTGGAGAGTGTATGGCTCCACCAGCAAAGTTTATGCACAATGGGTGTTGCAAAGAAACTGTGGGGAGTCAGAACAGTTTATGGTGCGTTTAAAACCAGAGTTTTCGGTCATACTGTGGCTAGTTGTAGCGCACATTGTTTGTTTGAAATTTGGATTGAAAGGTCACAAACAGAGGTTCAGTAAGTGCGTTGAAGTCACCTAAGAAAGTGTTTTAGTCACAAAACGCTTTTTGAAACCTAACCTCAAGCACTGACAGTACTTCCTACACATTCAGTTTTGCAAGGGTAGTACTTAATGGAATTTGTGGAAAAACGACTCGTGAACTTAGAAACAGATTCACACAGAACTCCATAGCTATAGGTGAATTATATAGCCTTTAATTCTCTCACCCCTTGCTTTCAATTAGGTTTTCTTCACTTTCAAGTAGTTTCCATTTTCATGAGCCACTTATTTCTTTTCAGCTTATAAGTCTTCTTTTTTACAAACCTCCAATAAATCAAAACTAGAAAGCGGCTCAGTACTTGCCAAGCAACACTATTAATTTATTCACATCAATTCAGTCATATAATCTACACAAAATCCCTTAAATAACTGTTTTTCACAAATTCATCATCAAAATTCCATCACAACTTTCTCAATTTGTTTGGAAATTTCCCCAAAAAACAACCACAGACACTCACAAATGTTTACACTCTTCTTAAACCATCCCTCACACCACGGAAGCTTTCCATCCCTTATTTATTACACCCATCTTTACAAGAATTACGTAAGCTTCTTAATTATTTTTTACATCACGTCTAGTCTCTGTTTATCTTTTCCCCCAATACATCTTCACGCGTCATGGATGGCTCATTGGACGCATCCTTGGACCAGATCCCACAAGACGAGCTTCGCCAGCTCATTGGTCACGGCAGTGGCGACGAAGAAGAGATGGAAGAGCTGGACGAAGAGGACATGGATGAGGAAATGGACACAACAAGCAACGCCTTTGCATATGATAGCGAAGCAATAGATTCGGATTCATCTTCAGACTCACTTTCAGATCTAGACGATGCCGATTCACGTGCAGAACGATTCAAAACTCTAGCTGACTTGGGCTTTTCAGATACTGAAGACGGTGATGATTTAAATAGTGATAATGACTCTGATGAGGAATTCAATTTTAGAAACGCTCTTCGTGAAGTTAGAAACTTCAAAGTGAAACCAAAGAAAGCTCCAGGAAACACAACAAAGGCAGGTTCAAGAGGAGGTTTGGCGGCTCTGAGAAGAAGAATTAGAAGAACAGAAATGGACCCTGAAGTCAAACTTTTGCTTTCTCAAGCTAATGAAGCTTTTGTGAATAATGATCTTGATACTGCACTCAAACATTATTCTCAGGTGATCAAGTTGGACAAAAATAACTTTTCTGCTTACAAAACTCTTGGTGAAATTTACAGACTCAAAGGTGATTTAAATAAATGTTCAAATATTTGGCTTCTTGTTGCCCACATTAATTCATGGGACGTTGAGTTTTGGAAAACGGTTGCTGAATTATCCGTTGATTTGAACCATTACAAACAGGCCATTTATTGTTATAGAAGAGCAATCAACGCTTCTAACGGAAAAGACTATGAGGCTATCTTTTCAAGATCATGTCTTTACAGAGAAGTTGGTAAGTTCAAGAGAGCAACGGACGGGTTAATCAAGCTTCGTGCTATTTTACCGAACGAGTCCAAAATTGTCAGAGAATTAGCAAAAGTTTATGTTGAGGAAAATCGTATCAATGACTCCATTTCTCTTTATACCAGCATTTTGAACGAAAATATCAAATATAGAAAACTCATTCAACGTGGGGAAAATGTTCAATTGGAAAATATCTTCTTTGATTGGTCTGAGTTGAACATTCTCTGTGAATTGTATTCAACTAAGGCAGCTTGGACATTAGGTATTAAAACCATCAGACAAGTTTCAAGATGGATCCAATATAGAGAGAACCAAACATTTTGGGATGACAATATCAATATCGACATTGAATTTCATGAATCAAAAGCTGACAATCCAAAGTTCCAAAAATTGTCTGCTGAGGAAAAGGCAAAAGATTATACTTTACCTATTGATATCAGAGTCCAGTTGGGTATTTTCCGATTAAATAACAAGGACGAAAATGAGGCTTTAGCTCATTTCAAGTATTTATTGGACCATGACATTGAAGAAGTGCCCGACTTGTTCTACAAAGTGGGAATGGAATTGGAATCGTTTGCTTTATATGCAGAAGCATTGGAATTTTTAGTCCAATTGTCATATTTTGAAGAACACAATACTTCAGAACTTGTTTTGGCTGTTGCTAAGTGTTTAAGAGAAACAGAAGATTTTGTTAATGCCAAAGATGCATATATTAGACTACTGGAAGTGGATCCCAATAATGTTGAACTCATGGTTGCATTAGCAGAATGTTATTTCTATCTTGACGATATTAAGGCTGCCGATAAGCTTTACAAAGAAGCCAAGATTCAAAGAAAATTAGAAAAGGCTACAGCCAGAGACAATTTGATCTCAACGTCTATCAGTTCTCAAAACAAGAGAATAGACCTTGGGTTCGATGAAGATGAGGATGAGGACGAGGAAGAAGAGGAACTTTTTAAACCACAGCAACAGGCTATCATCGAAGACGACCCTGAACGTAAAAAGAAGAAGAGAAAGAGACCTGTTTTCACAGACGAAGAAATCAAAACAATGGAAGTTAAATCTGAACTAAGAGTTCAAAAACAATACCAACGTTGTATAAGAATCTTCGAAAAGATTGAAAACTTTGGTAATCATGGTCATAGAAATAAAATTCCTGAAATAAAAACCATGGTTTCTGTTTGGATCGAAATGGCATCGGATTTAGTTGAAATCTTTTCCATGTACAGATGGTTCTTTTCAAGTGAACGTGCTAAAAAGTTTAATATCAAGCTAAGACAAAGAACAACTAAGTTGAGTATTGATCACAAGTTGTCGAGAATGAGGTATCTACAGAATGAAGTCACATTGTCACACCAATTTTACAACTCTCCTCATCCAAAGGATAAATTCAAAGGATTGGATTATTCACAGTGGTATGATTTGTTTATCAATTATTCCTTGATGATTGCTGAGTTTGAACAAGATTCAGAGGGGGCAATTGTTATTCAGGACATTACAAAGCAAATCAATGTTTTCAAGGGAAACCAATTGACTACACAATTAGTTGGTTTATCAATTGCCATTTTAGCCAATGACGAATCGTTAATTCTTTCTCAATCAAGATCTTTTATGAACGATTACCAATTTGCTTTGGATTCATTCAGACTATACTTGGCAAGCTGTGCCCCCAGCTTGACAATGGAAGAATCATTTGCTGATCCACCCTCACAGAAATTCTTGTTGAGACAAATCAAGTCATTTGACTCTTTGATGAATGGAAGTGGAGCAGAGGTTGTTGTTGGTAAGGCCAACGTTACCAAAACCAACATTGATATCTCCAAAGATCATTTCTTTACCAACTATGTATATGCATCATATTTGTTCACAAATAGGTCATACTATTCAGCCTTGGTTTATCTGATTAAACTCTATCAAACATATAACAAGAATCCACAATTGTTGTTCTTGCTAGCATTATCACACTTGTACAGATCAGTGCAAAGGAAAACATTGCATACGAATTTCCAAATTCTTCAAGGATTGACTTTCATGAATGAATACATCAAAACAAAAGATTTAAATGATCCATACAATCAAATGGAAAGCTATTACAATCTTGGTCGTTGTTTCAATATGTTAGGACTTGATTCCATTGCTATTGAACTATACAAGAAAGTTTTACAAATCCAAGTCCCTGACTCAACGTATGACCTCAAATGGGAGGCAGCCCATAATCTTTACACCATCTACAATCTCAACCAAAGCTATGAACTGGCGAGAGAAATCATGAACGAGTATTTAGTCGTTTAATTGTGTACTATTAGTTTTTTTGTGTAATGTTAATAAATAAGTTAATTGAGCTGAGCCAGGTCACGTGATCACAGTTTACCTCAAAAATTACACAAAGTTCTAACCTGAGTTCGTGCACTGGGATCCATTATTTTTTCTATTTAATGAACGCTGACACGTTGGTTCTGCTTGAAAGACGGGAAAGTCAACTGGATCAGACAGTTGCCGAGTATTTTGGAAATTATTCGGTGGAAAAGTTTAGCAGGGCCATCAATTCACAGAAAGAACATCTTGTAGAGCCAGATGAAATTTATGATCAAATTGATATTTGTGGGACTTTGTGGGTTCTAAGAGGTTTACTAAAAGAAAGTGAGGGGTACTTTTCTTTGGATGATCGAGTTGACAATTTGATTAAACTTATAAGAAAACAAACATCGCTTGTTGATTTCTTGAAACAAAATCATAGTGATGACGAGATCAATTCTATTCAGATATTGAAATCAATTGCTGGCGAGATCAATGCGATAAATGAAAGCATTTTAGGTGATATCAAGGCAATGTTTAAGAAGTTTATTGATTTTGTTGAGTCTTTAGATGGAATATTTAACAGATCTATTGAAGATGGAGTTCAGTTTGATGAATTAATTCAAATAAGCGATAGGTATTCAACTAGTGTGCAATTATTAGATTTGAAAAAGCTTTTGACAGAATGGTTTGCTAGGTCATTGATCAAGTTACACAATGGGTTTATAATTGAGTGCACACAGTCCGATTCATCAATTACGTTGAAACATGTTGAGTGCAATGATTTCAATATCATGGAATATTTCAAGTCAATTGAGCAATATATCCAGTTTTTTAACTTTGTCATCAATGACCAGTCAAAGAATGAAATCTACAAATACATCAAACCTACAATTAGCAAACTGATTTTAGGGGATATCAAGGAAGTAATGTTCAAATCACCAAATGTGATTACGTTATTAAAGTCTAAACTTTTAGGTGATGATGATGAATTAATGGAGTCGTTGAAGTCGTTGAACCATTCGCTTAACGAATGGCCCGTTAGCAGTGATTTGTCTAACGATTTGGAATTTTGGGTGGATGATTTGATTAGATTCTGGGTCGAGTCATTGGTATCTAAATCCATTGATGATGTTAAAGTGTTTATAAGGAAATTGCAAGCTGGCGGATATTCTAGTGAGATGAATCAATTAACCGTGATGGAATTTATTAAAGAAGAAAAACCAACGATGGCTAATCAAGAAGTGATTGCTGAACCAATTGTTGAAGTTGAAGAAGAGGAAAAGCTTCCAGCACCAGCACCAGAACCAGAACCAGAACCAGAACCAGAGGTTGAAGTTGAATCTGATGATTGGGACGAAGACTGGGGCGACGACTGGGGAGATGATGACGATACAGATGTCAAACCTGCCTTAACAACAACGGCGGTGAACGAAAGCGATGACGGTTTTGACGACGACTGGGGGGACTGGGGAGATGACGATGACGATGATGGCTTTGGCACAAAGCCTGCTTCACCAAAGAAGAAACTTATACCCAGAGCAAAACCAATGAGGGCATCTATCATGCCAATTGTGAAGAAACCAATTGGAGCACCTGTTGCACCTACAAAGATTCCAGCCAAACGCATACCTGCATCTACGACTATTAAACCAACTATTGCGGCTACCCCTGCACCACCTCCTACACCAGTTATTTACAAACACACACCACTCACTGCTGTTATGACCACCATCATTGACCAATACTACTCGAATATGGACTTGGTCAGTTCAGTGACTGGTAACACAGCTGATCTCGATGAGCTCCATCAACTTTTCAAGTCGCACATGAAGAAGATTTTTGTTAGCATCCTTATGATGGTTGGACCAGGGAAGGGATACACAAATGTTGTTTTGTTCTATAATGACTTCACTAAAGTTTTGAATGATTTGAGTGGAAAATACAATGTTGATCTTACTAGTGTGTTCAAAATGTCCTCAACGTCTATTTCTCATTTCTTCAATGAATTCTTTACTAATATTGAGCAAGTTATCAACGATTACAATTCTAGTATTTGGTTTGATAACAACGATGGTGATGTTAAGCGTTCTATTTTAGAGTTTAACATTCGAATGAGCAACGAACTCAGAAATGTTTTAGGTGAATTGGATACACTTAAGCCATTCAACAGTGAGCTGGTTTTGAGGAATGAAATAACATTGATTTTCCAAACACTCAATTTGGTCTGTAATAAGATTATTGCTAGAAACGATGTTTCCAGTGAAGAAAGTGAAATGTTTGTGAGAATGATTGACGAGCTGGTTAGCCTGTTACGTGGATTTAAGCTGAGTCAAATTCAAAGTTATAACAAACTCATTCAAATTCAGAGTGTCCTGGGGTCCAATTTGAGAGAAATTCTGGGCAAGTTTTATGACGGTGAGTTTTACGAATTGGAGACCTTTGAATTGGTAGGTTTGATTAGGGCATTATTTGTTGACAGTGCGAATAGAGAAGACTTGATACGACAAGTTGAGGAAGTGAGAAGTGCTAGTATGTGAGTCTAACATTTGCATATTGAATTATAAAACGATGACAGTGAACGTTGAAAAAGATGGATAGAGAGAGTCTTTCAAGTGTATATACAAGAGGTATATACAAGAGCCACTTATATCATATGAGATACATAATTTACAACTTATGCTGAAAAAGGGAACAGTGCATCAATAGTCTTTTAAGTGTATATAGCTGAAACACCTCGCCCATACGCTGTATGGTTGCATAACTTATACTCACAAGTGGTACTAAGTAAGATTCAATGCATTTTCGTCGATATAAAAGGTTGACACACCGTAAACCTAGGTTGCTAGCCTCACATAATTTACAACTCATCCTTAGCAAACAGTTTTCCAAGATCACCCTTTATCGTGCCTGGATAAACCACCTTGTACTCTACAAACAAATCGCCAAACTCGTCTGGGTCTTCGAGCAGTGGCATACCTTTACCTTTGAAAACCTGAACAAAGCCATCAGGAGTGAGCTGGCCCTCATTTCGAGCCAATGTGATGGTGGGATTATAATCGTCCAAAAACTTAACTTCTCTAGACCAACCTCCAAGAATCGACTCTTTCAATGTGATAACCTCTGTACGGTACAAGTTGTTTCCACTACGTCTATAGCCTAAGTTAGCTTCGTTGTTTTGTTGGAACACAACCTGCAAATCTCCCTGGTCCATCTTTGGCAAACGGGCTCCCTGAGACTGAAGAAGCTCGGTCTGACCCACATCAGCTCCAGGAGGAACATGAATACTGATAACACGTTCGACTTCACGAACACCCTGACCGTGGCACACTGAACACCGTGTTTTGATCTGCTTCCCCTTGCCACGACATTCAGAGCATGGCACGTCAAACTGCTGCACCATTCCATGGCCTATATGCTGTTGTTTCCGTGTTCTACCACGACCGTTACAGGAAGAACAGGTGTGTTCTAAACCGTCGTCAGATCCGGTTCCCTCGCAATGATGGCAAACATCAGTAATCACCACAGCCACATCGGCGTCTTTACCATTGAAATAGTCTGCCAATGTTGCTGGAATTCCCAAAACTAGCGTTTGGGCCTTCGGCGTCTGCGAATGCTGAGCCGATCCAGATCCACCGTTGAAAAAATGCTGGAACAAATCTTGAAATCCACCTGGGTGTCTCTGACCACCGGCCTTGAGACCATCTTCACCGTACTGGTCGTATATTTTTCTCTTCTCTGTGTCAACGAGAACTTCGTAGGCTGCGCCGATTTCAATGAACTTGGCTTCATCGCCGGAATTCTTGTCAGGATGGTACTTTTTGCTTAAAGCACGGTATGCGGCCTTGATCTCGCGTTCGGAGGCACTGCGTGAGACGCCAAGCACGGCATAGTAGTCTGCGGATGCGGCTAGGGCAAGCACAAGACTTAGAAGCAGCGAGAGCAGCAGCTGAAGGCGCATTAGTGGGGGGTTATGTTGAGTAAAAATATGTGCGTTGGTAGTAGAAAGAAGCTGGGCGTGAATGGAGGGGGAGATAAAAAAGTTACTGGGCGCGAGGCTCAAGCTAGGGCGAGTGTGGGAGGAATTTTACTGGGAGCCAAAAAAAATTGGTGCGAAGTTGTAGCGCGTTGTAGGGCGGAACTTGGCTCATGAGTTAGGGAAAGATGAAATGGCAATTAGGGGCAAATTGACAAGCTGAAAAGTCAATGCCAGTTTTAAATTGTTTACAAGTGTATGAAGTTGAAGAAAAGACGCATTGCGTGTGGATATTCCGGTTCCAACGAGTAGAAGAGGTTGTGTGGGTTAAAAAATTTAGTTTGGCTGCTGGAGTAGGCTGAAAAATTCAGCAAGACCTGTTCAGTTTGGTACGGGCCAAAAAAAGGGTAGAACGTGGTAGGGCGGAACTTGGTAATGAAAATGGGGAAAGCGAGGGTGAGGGTGGAATAGCATATAAGACAGAGATATTGGAGTTGATACTGTGTTTTAAGAAGGAGCAGAGCAAAATGTGCAAGCCGGCTTCTAGACGTTGTGTTTTACATAACGATTAGAAAGGAGCCTACCAACTTTGTAGGGGGGGCTTAGTGGGCAAAAAAAATTTGGGCGCACCAGGCAGAAAAAGCTGCCTAGTAAGAAACAGTAGGAACTCGTAGGACCAAAAGGCTCATGAGTGATGGATGGCACGTAATGACATGTAGAGCGAGTAGGAGGCGAGTGATGAGATCTGCTTAAACTCCTAGCATCAACAACAGCTTTGCTCGGCGTTCGATCGGCGTTCGCCCGGCGTTCGCCCGGCGTTCACCGTGGGATGTATGTAAAGATTATATTCTATATAGCGAGTAAGGAAAGCGTACTAACCTGAGGGGGAGAAAAAAAATTCACTGGGCACAAGACCCAGTTTACTGGGGGCCAAAAAAAATTGGTAGGAGCTCTTGAAAAAAACGCTCATGAGTGATGGGGTAGCTAGTATGAGTTGGAGCATGTAAAGAACGACGTATAGAGGGCTTTCAAAGAGCATATAGCAATTTCCGCACACTTTGCTTCGCTTACACGTGCTTATATTACACCTCGCTTCGCTCGGCGGGGGTGTCTTCGTCTTCTCAAAGTGTTCCACTCACACTTCGATCCACTCCGTGCTCACGCATTACCTCCCCCACAACCTTCAGACTGAGCTTGTTCAACACCGTTGGTCTTGCCGTAGGCTTATGTGTCACTCTGCTTGTCCTCACGTGCGTTTTCCGGCTCGACTTGTCCAGCGCCGAGCGATGCGCATACGCACTCGAGTCCGACACGTAGCCCGTTGAAAAGAGATTACAAAGCGAGCGCCAGATTCGTTGCACGGTTCGACGTCGTGAGTAGCGTGGTTGTGGCTGTGAACGCATGATCTGCTCTTTTATAAATCAAACTGGAGCCAATTCAGATCTTCGCCTGCTAAAGTTTCTCCCATTTGATTCAGGTCGGGTTCGAACGTTTGACCTATATCCACCACTACTGGTGGAATATCGATGTCTGTGAGATCTGTGTAGGGTTCCGCTAGCGGAGCAGCCGGTCTCAGAACTCCATGGAGCTTGTAGAACAAACCACACGCATTGCAGAGCAGTCTAGCGTCGCTCGTTTTGCGCCAGAGTGGTGTTGAGGTAGTGAAACAGTTATCGCACACATGTGGGGCGTCTCTCCGGGGCTTGAACGGGAGTGCGGCGTGTGCAGGATCATGGGGTTGCACCAACACAGATGGCACAGCTGGTACGGGCTCTGGAACCTTCTTGAGACTTTGTTCCACTGAAGAAATGTACGATTCGATCTCCAGATGTGAATCGAGATCGAAAACCGAGGTAGGGAACATGGAGGAGCTTTCAATGTCGAGTCTCGCTGCACGTTTGATGTGATCCACATAATCGAAGTCTGTGCTCAACTCTCTTGGCTCGTTGAACGTTTGTGACGATTGTCTTGATGCTGAATCTGTTCGTTCGAGCCGCGGCTGTTTTGAGCCTAGAACCGAGAAATCAACGATTTCATCGTTGAACGAAGGTTTTCGTACCCGTTTCGTCCCCAGACTGTTCATTTTCCACGAGAAATCGAGCCGTCTTTCGGGTCCCTGCGCCGTTGTCTTGTAAACTTGAAGTGAAATGTCGTTCGCGTCGGTGAAATCTGCCACTATTTCCTGTTTAGAAACGTCTTTCAAATGGGCTGTGGCCGCCCGGCGGCTCACATCGCCTGGTGAGCCAAAATCAGGCAGCACAGGCACTTCTTTCATGGTCATTTGCAAGTTGAAATCTGAATAGAGTATATAAATTTTCAGAAGAGTCAAAAAAAGCTAGCGAGAACCGGGAGGAAAACAGGAACGTGGTTTATTTGAGGGCTGCAAAGCCGCTGAAAGCTTCAGACTTGGTGAGTGCAACCGGAAAGGGTAGTTTGTATGGGTCCATAAAAAAAAGCGACGAAAAAGCGTCATCTAGGGGCAAAAAAGGGTGTGCTCATAGGGGCTTGAAGGTGAAAAATGGTCTGACTGAGCTGAAAAACAGGCTGCAGGGGTTTTACAAGCTTCTGAGTCGACTGAGCTAGTTTGTTGGCCAAAAAACCAACGATATAGTTGATTTTTTACCCCCTTTTCCATCATCTTTGTCCTTTTCTATATCTTGAAATTAATCTCACCCGCCTCTCATCACTTTCTTTTCCTACAAAACCCCAGCTAATTGTCCCCCCAATGTCGCTAACAGCCACTTTCGACGCGGCCACGTCCGCAGAACTTTCCGAAGACGACTACGGTGCGCTTTTAGACGCAGTGGAGCTCGTGAACGCGGACCCAGCAGCGCGTATTCCCGAGGCCATGCGTCTTTTGAGACAAAAACTCGGTTCAAGCAATGGAAACACGCTTCTAAGGTCCATAACGTTGCTAGACTTTCTTGCGGAGAACTGTGGCGCAGGCGCCAAGTTTCAGATCGCGTCCCAGGACTTCATCAAGACAAGTTTGATGCCTATCATCGAGAGCCAAAGTATCCACATGACCGTGAAGTACCAGCTGATCAAGGAAATGTACAAGTTGACCAAGACGTTTGCACAGGATGGCTCGCTCAGAGCCATGGCCACGGCCTATGATTCGCTCAAATCAAGGTTCCCAGATATGGCAAATCAAGCCATGGGAGAAGTCGATGGGGGCAACAAGCACGCCCTACCACCACCACCTCAAATGCAGGAGGATGATGAGGCACTTAAAAGAGCGATTCAAATGTCTCTGAACGACCATCCAGCTGCTATCGGCGTCCCTAGAGTCCAAATAACACAACCGCAAACACAAACTCTGCAGTTTGTTCCACAACAAACCCCCCAACAGCCTCAGCAGCCACACTATATGCAACAATCACCTATGCAACAACAGTTTGTTCAGCCCTTACAACAGAAGGCCACTCAGCCACCCCCATTGACGCACCAATTAACCTCCCAGGGGTCCTCCCCTATGGGACAACAGACGCCTCTAGCGTCACTGGCATTGCCACCAGGACCCTCAGGACCATTACCGATCTCGCCACAGCCATCAGGAAACTCATTTATGCAGACACTTTTACAGGAGTCGGCCTCTGCTCCAGAAAAGGTGATTGCACTCTTTGATCTTTCCTCGGACGACGAGGACACACTTTCGTTTGAAAAGGACGATATCATCACAGTGGTGGAGTATATCAACTCAGACTGGCTTCGTGGTTGTCTTCACGGTACAGCAGGGATTGTTCCAGTGAATTACGTGAAACGTGTTCCTAAAATGACGGAAACGGACTTGCGAGAACTCATGAAAACACTTGACTCATCATTTGATATCGAGTCCACACTTTCCAAACTCTTGGATTTGAACAAAAAGATCAAAACCCAGCCAATGACTTCACAACAGTTTGAAACTTGTCTCTTGGACAACCAATTTCCAACAAAGATCCAGAATATCGATCAACTCAAGGTGAATTTCAAAAAGGTGTTGGATTTGCACAGAGTTAAGCTTTTAGAGTTGGAATGCATCAAGTCAAACATTGATTCGAGTTTAGAAACATATCAATCTATGATAACTGAAATTGCACCACAGCCTGAAGATCCGTCGATTTCGCAGTTCATCAGTTCGTATCCTGACATTGGAAGTTTGTCTATTCAGCGAGGTGTGTGAGTAGGTAATGTGAGGTGTGTAAGTAAGTGAGGGGTGTTATATGAAGTGTAGCGGAGTGTTATACGGCTTACCGTGATATGGAGCTATATGGAGTGAAGCTGTCTGAATGTCCATGGAGCCGTATGCTGCAATCTACTGTGATATTGATTCGCTCTGATATACTATGTTTTACTGTTGGTATCTCCAGACCTGATGATTCACCATATAACCACTACACTCCATTCTACACCTACTCCTCCATCTCCCCCCTTAACTTCCCCAACACCTCACTGTTCTTCACCTCCCTTTCAATCACACTCTCCAAACACTGGAAATCATCCTCGTTCACGTCTCCATCCTTCATCTGCTGAACCAACTTGTCGAAAGAGCTTTCTAATCGCACCGGCAAGTAAACGCTTTTGCAACTTTCCCACACCGCCGCATGGTCATTTAGCACCACACGCGCACCTAAGCTTTGTAACGTAACTAGAAACTTGTACACTCTATGAAACGCCAATCTATTGTAATCCAGTTTACGAGAGTCTAACGCGTCCGAATGAAGCACTAAAAGCGCTGAAACAAGCCCCTGAACAATCAAAACGTCGCCCAATTTCTTCTGAGCGTGTGCTTTCACTATTTGGGACTCTAAAAGCTTCAGATCTAGGCTTGAAGCGTGCAAAACGTTACATCGCGTATAGTTTTGCCAATTTTTAGGCGAAGGAATTGCCGATTGAACGTGCAGATTTTCCTCAGGGCCTATAAGAAGCACGCTAGAATTCGATGCTGGGGTTAAAAGATCTACAATGTCTAAGAAATGGTCCTTTTTTGCCACCTCCATGCTTAAAGCACTAAGAAATAAGACTAGTGAAATTTCATTTTTCGCGTTACTCTCTTTGTTCTCGTTGTGCTCTCGATTCTCCTCCGATGCAGGCCCAGTTTGAGGACTTTGAGGACCGTACAGGGCTTAGATTTGCTTTTAACACCGTTCCGCGCTCACGTGTGCAAGAACAGAGGTTGGGAGCTCATCAGGCGCTCATTTATCAGCCGCTAAGGCCAAAAGAAGAGTTGTTGACGCTGAACTCGTTTCCCATTGCTTGTTCCACGTGTCACGGGATCATTTCACCGTTTGGAACTTTGGACCAGAGCTACCAGTATTGGGGATGTCCTTTTTGTTCCTCCAGAAACATGATCCCAGCCGATAACAGAGGAGATCTTCAGTTTGTTTTTGATCCTAATGCCATGGATTTGGAGTACATTTTGCCGCAACAGACGCAACCGTTGGTCCAAAATGGGGTTTTTGTGCTTGTCATTGATTTGGGTATTGAAGAAACGGAGTTAGATAGCGTGAAAGAGAGTTTAATTGCAAGTTTAGATTACTTACCTCAAAACTGCTCCATTGGAGTGATCACATTTGGTAAAAACGTGAACGTGTATGAAATAACACACATGGAGAACATCAAACTACATGTTTTCAATGGATCCAAGAGTTATACCAAGGATCAGGTGGTTTCCAAGCTGAACATTTTCCCTAACAAAAACGATAAATCTGTGATTAACAATAGATACGTTCAAAACCTGGAATACCACAAGTACAACCTTGTTGACTTCATTAGCAAGCTGAAACCAGACGGGTTCAAGACCAAACAATTTTATAGACGGGATAAGGCCACGGGTACTGCGTTGAACGTTGCAAGTTCGCTGCTGCAGGCATTGTTTCCGAAAACAGGCTCGAGAATCGTGTCTTTCATTGGTGGTCCAACGACTGTGGGCGACGGAAAAATTGTGGATGCGGCTCTCAAGGCACCCCTACGGTCTCACAACGATTTACTGAACGATTCGAAGTTCATCAAGATGTTCAACGCAAGTAAGGACTTCTACACCAGGCTGGCGAAACTGGCATCGGCCAACGGACACTCGTTCGACATCTTTGTTGGCTGCTACGACCAGGTGGGGTTGATGGAGATGGAGCCACTGGTCCACAAGACCGGAGGAACGATTGTTCAGTCAGACTCGTTCACTTCAGCCATTTTCAAACAATCGCTACAAAGGTTCTTAGGCCCCGACAGCGAGTTTGCACTTAATGGGGTTCTTGAAATTAAGACTACGGGGGTCAAGATCAATGGAATGATTGGGAACGGGATGAAGATCGAAAATCCCAAAGCACGCGAGCAAGCAGCAAAGACTGAGATCGGTCTTGGTGGTACCAACTGCTGGAAACTGGGATCAATCTCTAGTCATTCCACATACGCACTCTACTATGAACTTGGAGAGGAAACCCTCAACCTTGGCTTTGTGCTGTTCCAGTTCATCACCACGTATCAGCACCACGATGGAACCAAGCGTGTGCACGTGACTACATGCCAGAGGCCAGTAGCAGAAAGTGTGGGTGATATGGGGGCACTTTGTGCTACGTTTGACCAGGAGGCTTGCACCGTTGCACTTGCACGTAACGCCGTGCACACTCTCATGGCTGACCCCAAGGTGGACGTAGTGAAGAAGTGCTGCGATCTTCCATTGGTGAACATTCTCAAGACTTTCAGTGCCCACACCAAAGGTGAACCATCGTCTGTGCAACTACCAGAGACTATGAGACTGCTTCCTCAGTTCCTATACTATCTCCGACGCTCCAATTTTATTCAGATCTTTAACTCATCGCCTGACGAAACCACATTCTACAGACACTGTTTCCTCACTGAGGACTCTACAAACGCACTCATCATGATTCAACCGTCTTTGACATGCTACGAGCTCAATCATGATCCTACTCCCGTTTTGCTTGACACCAAGTCTGTGCAACCCGACAAGATTTTGTTGCTTGACACTTTCTTCCACATTCTCATCTACTATGGTTCCGTAGTAGCAGAGTGGAGACGCGAAGGCTACGCAGAGAAGGAAGAATACGCGTACTTGGGCGACTACTTTGATCAGCCGCGCCAGGACGCAGCGGACTTGCTTGTCGACCGTTTCCCACTGCCTCGTTTTATAGACACCGAGGAGGGAGGCTCTCAGGCGCGTTTCCTAATGTCCAAACTCAATCCTAGTGATTCGTACAAGGACGCTATGGGTGCCCACGGCGTTGCAGTTGCACTCACAGACGACGTATCGCTTGCCACGCTTTTGGCTCATGTTTGCGCTGCCGTGACTGCCAAGACATAGGCTATATGGTAGACCTACGCTGCGTGCACGTCTACGGCATCAACTCTATAATTAAGCCATTCTTTTGCCACGCTCAAGACGTAAACTGTATAGTACAGCTATGTTGTCTACAAATTGTATAGTAAAGCCATAAACTGTATTAAGACTAGACTGCTGCTATACGGTAGTGGTGAAATGTTAAAGTAAATGAGAAAAACCAATGTTGCAACTACAAAGTGGACGGAAGTTTGAACTTTGATGAAAGTGTTTAATGATAAAGTTTGGGTTTCACTAAAGCTTGACGAAGTTGATATCAGTAAAATGATATTCAGTAATTTTAAGGGAAAAATACCAGTGAATCAACGGAGACCTCTTGAGTTTACAATTGCAGAACTTGAAGGTCATGAAGCATAGTCTTAAACCATTTTCAGGTTGGACAACATTTTAAGAGCCACTCACCATTTCATTACAGAGTCTGTGGATTTACAGCTCTTAAATGCAAGGGGTACTTTTTAGTAGTACTAACAAGATATAAGTAGAATTACGCATTTGTCAGGGTCAACAAAATCACTGTATATTAAAGTTAGAAAGTCTAAGACACACCATCAAGTTTTAGACTGTCAACACCGAGCTATGAACTGTATTTGAGCTAGAATTCTGCTAGGGCGTTGGTACACTGCGCTCCACTAGTGCAACTTTACTGTCTACAAATTTTAGAGAAAAGACACGATACACTGGATCGCTTCTACAAAGTGTATAGTAGTAACTTCTAAAACGCAATGACATCTACATTCTAAGACATATTAGATGCCTACAATCATGTCAGACTATAAGCAGAGCTACATAGCCATTATAGAGCCTATCTACGACGCCCTTAAAGGCTAGATCACTACTGCTAAATAATAAAGTGTGTAGCAAAATTACTACACTATCAATGGTTACACCTAAGAAGTTTGCAAGGCCATCAATTGCTGGCTGCCACACCATTCAAGACGCTATCATTGACCACTACGCCATTATTGAATGTTGGCCACTGGTATTGTAATTAACTGACCACGTCTATGAAGCCATCACTTGCATTGAATATGCCTACGACGTTTACAAGATTGTTTTTGACTCTGTGATTTCGTGCACCACCCATTATTGATTACTGTTTAGTAAGCGTCAATAGCTTCGCCATCAATACACGCCATTATTGCTTGCTGGTTAGTATGCGTCAATAGCTTCGCCATCAATACACGCCATTATTGCTTGCTGGTTAGTATGCGTCAATAGCTTCGCCATCAATACACGCCATTATTGCTTGCTGGTTAGTATGCGTCAATAGCTTCGCCATCAATACACGCCATTATTGCTTGCTGGTTAGTATGCGTCAATAGCTTCGCCATCAATACACGCCATTATTGCTTGCTGGTTAGTATGCGTCAATAGCTACATCATCATTAGCTAACCATCAATAGCTATACACCACTAACAACATTGACCACGTCCCATACGTCTACAAATAGTAAAGCAAAACAATAACCTCACACTACCAACACTGACGTCTTCTACTACACCACAATAACAATAAACCACCTCTACAACAGCTACGCCGCAATATCGTTGTTACCTCCGCTACCACCCTCAATGAGGTGCAGTAACGTATTACAGAGCAAAAAATTACAGACCGCAGCGTACTGCCTGCTTAGCCACCGCGAAAGTGAAAACGCGGCCGAAACTTCGCAGTGCTCTAGCGTATTCGTGAGCACGCCGAGCAAATCCTTGGTAAGTATGAAGAAGAAAAAAGTGAAGGCGTGGGGGGAAAAAAAAAAATGGGTGGCGATCGCGTTTTGACTGTGTTTAGCTTTCTTTCTTCTTTACTTAAACCCTCCTTATGGCACCTTCTCACCGCGAAGATTCGCACGTAGTGCTTCAGATTGGAGAGCAGGCGGTGCTAGCGAAGTTTGGACTTGATGATCCGCTTGGATTGCCTTCGCACCGTGTTCCAAGCGAGGTTTTCAAGAGCGACACGGGTTTGTACTCAATGACGGCACGTACGGGCTTCAGCTCTGTGCGGCCGCTGGCCAGAGGCGGTATAGTTGATTTGGGTGCACTGCAGTTTCTCATCAAGTCAGTTTTGAACTCATTCCTTCAAAGTGAACGCCACCAACACATAGATCTGGACCAGATCCATCTTCTGTTGGTTCAAACGTCGTCTAAATGGGCTCCATTGGACGTGGAGAAGCTTGTGAACTATTTGTTCGAGGGACTCTTTTTGCGTAACGTGAGTATCGTGCCATTGGCACTCTGTGCAATGTTCTCCCATGGCTCTTACCCCAACGCGTTGGTTGTGGACGTAGGGTATCAGAAGACCGAAATCGTGCCCATTGTGGACTATGAAACATATCCCGCAGCGTCAAGACAAGTGAACCTTGGAGGGGACAACATCAATGACAATCTGAAGCGTATTCTACCAGGGTTGAGTGCAGAGCAGATCGAAGATCTGAAAAAGTCTGACATTTTCCAGGTGCTTTCAAACGAAGACGCAAAGAACTCGTTCTTTGGGATCGAGGGTCTCATCGACAGTGTTAAGCCAGGTGAGGGTGAAAACGAGGACGACGAGGGCGTCTTGGACATCGCATCAATAGTGACAAGCGAAAAATCAACCAAGGACATTCTAGCTAGTGTGAACAAAAAGACAAGCCACAGCGACGACAAGCCAAACTCAGAACTAGAAACCAACTCCTTTATTGACTCCACCGGTCTCGAAGTCTCAGTCGGCAAAGAACGGTTCCAAGGTTGCACTGAACTCATCGACGCAATCGTTTACAACATCTATTGGGGTCTCGAAGCAATCCCAGACCCAAAAAGGAGACAGGACTGTTACGAAAACATCATCTTCTCTGGACAAACAACAAAGATTACCGGGTTCAAAGAGCAAGTAATGTTCAAGCTTGCTGAAAAGTACCTCATCACAACGCACAAGGCAAATCCGCAAGTGTCAAAATCGGAGAGTGCGTTCAGAAACAACATCATTGAGATCGACGATATCAATGTCAAGCAGGTGCCTAGACATTTGAGAATGATTGCAAAGCCAGAATACTTTGTGGAATGGAAAAAACACGGGTTCGAAGATTGTGCTTTCCTAGGAGCACAGATTTTGTCGAAGCAAGTGTTTGTCTCATCACTTGGATTGAGCTATAGCTACAACCAATACCAAGTCGAAGGTCCAAAGGGTATCTGGGGAGTGAGATTGTAAAGTTTAAGTAATTTTTTGTACCATTATAAGAGAGAACCGTCTGAAATAGCATGCAAGTAAGATTTAAAACTAAAGCACATTATCAGCATTAATTTATAAATCTAGAAACCAAGAGGGAAAAGAAGTGCGAGGAGGTTGAGAATGGAAATTGTTGTTGAAAAAGGATTCTTGTAAACTCGATGTAGCTCTGGGATAAAATCATTGCGCAAGAATTTAAAGTAGAGCTAGAGTACAAACAAAAATTGGTAGTTAGAAGGAACCATATATCAATTTCCTGTGCGGGGGTTTTAGAACTACAATATGTTGAAGTTAAAATGAGAGATTAAAGCAATTAAAACACTGAGCAATCAATTGAAGCAAAGCTAGCAGTGAAGGAATAATTGGTGAGCAATGTGAGCAAAATTGGCGTAAAAGCAAGCAGTAGGCATTTGGTCTACATAGAAACAAGTAATGTTATTACAATTAGCGTAGAAGCAAGCAATGTTATTACAACTAGTGTAAAAGCAAAATATAATCAACTAATCTACGTAAAAGCCAGGAAAATCAGCACAGTCAAAATGCATTATCATTACACTGAGCTTATCAGCAAATGATAACAACTATTCTACGTGAAAACATGTGCTACACAAATAGCGCAATAGCAAATAAGATTCAGATAGTTAACTAGTTTAAAAAATAGCCAGCTAACTAGTATGTAAATGCAGGTAATATCATTACAACCAATCAACGACTAGTCTATGAAATATCATTACAACCAATCAACAATTAGTCTATGTAAACGTAATATCATTACAACCAGCGTAACAACAAATAATAACCAACCAATGGACCTAATAACATGCAACACACAACTCTTATACACTATCCCCTCCTCCCCCCCTCTCCTACCTCTAATTCAAAATCTTAAAACCACATAAGTGGAAATATAAAGTACAACTAATCTAAGCAATAACATTTAAACTACTCTACTCACCCCGCAACCTTCTGGCCAAATGGATATCTTTCTGCATGATTGTCACCCGCTTCGCATGAATAGCACACAGATTGGTGTCCTCCAATAAATGCACAAGATACGCTTCACTAGCCTCTTGCAACGCCATGATCGCAACCGACTGCCATCTGAAGTCACTGTCTGCACCGTATTCTTCTTGGACAATCTCTCTGACTAAACGTGCAAACGGAAGCTTGCGAATAAGCAGGTCTGTCGATTTCTGGAACGCTCTGATCTCTCTCAAAGCACGCACACCGTTCTTGGTTCTACGCTTCCTTTTCCCCTCTGTCACCACTGGGTCCCCAGGCCGATTCTTGAGCAGTCCTGAAGCTGGCTCTTCATCTTGCGACGAGATTCCCTGTTCGTCTTCACTTGATGGTGGTGCTTTCACGATGCTCTTACGCGGAGACTTTGCTGCTTTCGTCCCTTTTTTTGCCTTGCGGTGCGTCTCCATCAAGGACCCGCTCTTCTTAGCCGGAGTCTTTGTTCTTGCCATTTGATAAAAAGCTTAGCAAACACAACTGGCAATTAGTGACAAAGCGGATAAATTTCAGCAACGCGAAAAATGGCTGGTTTTTGGTGTTGAAAGAGAAGGGGCTTAAAAACGCGTTTGCAGGCGTGTTTTGGGCTTTTAAACAGAATAGAGCTGCTTAAGAGATACCTAGGACCATAATGAGCCTTTTTTTGTACGATTTAGAGCACTGCTTGGCCATTTTTTCAATTTCCAAAAGGTTTAACCCGCTCTAAACTCGCCTTAGACGCGTTTTTCGCCCCGAAAAACCCATTTTAATATAAATACAGCTGCTCTTTACGTCTACACGCTTTTGGAGGGACTGAAATACGTCCCAGGGCCCTGAAAGGACTGCCACTTCAGAATTTCAGCTGAACCAGAAATTTTGTCTCCACAGCCGAATCTCTTTTATCTCTAAAATGGCAAAACCTAAGGTTTTACTCGTTGGAATGGGGGGTGTCGGCTCCATTGCGGCATACACACTTGAAAAGAACGGACTCGCGGACGTCACTGTTGTTGCGCGATCTGCCTACGACGTTTTGACGTCCACGGGGTTCAGAATTGAGTCATGTGATTACGGCGTGGTGGAGTCGTTTAAACCAGACCACGTTGCTAAGTCTGTGGCCGAGGCTGTAGACCAGTTTGGGCCTTTTGATTTCATCCTTGTCACGACCAAAAATATCCCTGATGTTTCTCCCGTTGAGAAGATCATCGAGCCTGCTGTGACTCCAGGATCTGTGATTGTTTTGCTTGAGAACGGGGTGGGGATCGAACGTGACATGTTCAAAGCGTTCCCTAACACTCACGTTGTGTCTGGTGTTACCATCATTGGTTCCACGCTTTACACCGACACTGTGAAGCAGGTGGGACCCGACGCAGTCTCGTTTGGCGCTTTCATCAACTCAAAGTTGCCGGTTGAGGCGCAATGTGACTCCGCAAAAGAGTTCCACAGAATCTACCGCAATGATATCAACAACGCGAAGTACGACGAGAACGTGAAGTTCATCAGATGGCGTAAACTCGTGTACAACGCTGCAATCAACACAGTTTGTGCGATCACCAACGTCGATTCTGGGCGTTTGCAGTGTTTTGGTGGCTACGAATCGCTCGTGATACCTGCTATGGAGGAGGTGTTAGCAATTGCCAAGTCTGACGGCGTCGACCTACCTCGCGACGTCATAGACTTCATGACCAACTCCGACGACGATTACTATCCACCATCGATGCTGATCGACGTGAGAAAAGGCCAGTACACCGAGTACAAAATTATTCTCGGGACCGCCTTGGCCATTGCACGCGAAAACGGCGTCGCAGCGCCAATCCTCACTGTTTTACACGATCTTCTCCATCTTATCCAGATGCGTACTATGGAAGAGAAAGGTCGCTTCGAATTGCCGGAAAAACGCCCACTTCTGCGCGAGGGCTTTGAGATCAATTTTAAGAAATGATCCAAACCTTACTGGCGCCTTCTCACCCCCCATATATTCTTTTTATCTTTAATAACCGCTTGCTGGCTAAACACGCTTTGTGCTGAGCACATGAGCAAATGAGCCATTGGGCAGTATTATTTTTTAACGTGTGTAGCTTTTTAGAACGCGTAGACCATCTTTTTGTTCCTCTAATTGGCTGAAACAGATGAAATTCGGGAAGTTCAACTTGTCAGCGGCACGGCAAGCGCGCAAGGAATCGAATGATGTAAAAAATGCGGCCTCAGAGCGTTCACAGGGAGTGTCAGAGGCGGGCTTCAATGATGACGCCGAATCAGTGCATTCACGTCTGCTGGACAAGCTAAAACTGGGCGACGAGGAGTGGGATCACGACATAGGATTGCTAGGTACGCACCGTACGGTTCAGACGGTGAAATCGCAGAAAAAATCGAGCTCTCAGATCAATAACTCGATTCCTGCCAATCAATTCAGATCTTTGAAGAAAACACAGGCGATAGACGGCCTCAAAACAGAATTGGAGCCTCACATGTTACCAGGGATGGACATCTCAGTGATATCACGTGCAATGGAAGATGAGGATGTGACAATCAACTCGGTAAGTCAAAATAAGTCCGTCTATGTGAACAGAGACCAAGTGAGGTCGATCCACGTTGAAGATCTGTTGAATAGTGCAGATGTGGAAAGCTCCAACTTTGGATCCGAGGAGGAAGAGGAGAATAATAGCTACAGCCACAACGGGTCCTCATTGGGCTCAGTGAACTCGTTCCAAGACTTAATGGCTACTCCAACTCGACACCAACTGGAATCTACACCGATCGCAGGGTCTCCAAATTCGTTCCAAGTTACACCACAGCATATACCAGCTGCTACAATGCGCCATGAATCACTGGAGTACTCTCCCATCCAAAGTCCGCAAATGAATCAGTTCCACTTCCACACACAGTCGGTGCAGTCAAACGCTTCGGCGGCTACAGCTCCTGTTCCACAGCATCAACACCAGAACGGTGACACCACGCAAGTATCAGACGCTCTCATGAGATCATCCTCACTGCCGTTGGAAAACCATAATGGTTCTCCTCAAATACGACTGCCTAATCTACCGCCAAACCAGGAAACGTTACATCAACAGCACTACCATCCACAACAGCAACAAAACTACAGACCATCACCAAGGCACCAACGCTATGATTCAAACGGTAGCAACTCTTCAAGGTACTCTCCTCAGCTGCAGCAGAACAACTTCTATCCTCATTACTACAGCCCTCACTACCAGCAACACCTAAGTCCACAGCATGGATACCACCAGGGCCAGTTCCCACCAAATATGGCTCCGCAGTATACTCCAAACAATAAGTACCATCCACACCAGGGTCACTATCAACACCAATACCAAAACACTGGATACCCAGGTTCTTACCAGCAAGGATACCAGCAGGGACCAATGCCAATGTACCAGTCACATGGTCCGCCACAGAGGATTCCTCATGGATCACAACGTGTTCAACAGCGGAAACGTCAACAGGAACAGTTTGCTAAGCATGTCATTTATGACACTTCATTGTAAGATATTCTGAAAAGGAGAACTACAAGGACAATTTGGTGTAGATGTGATAATGGCAAGAACGATTTGCTAAACGTATGATTCACTGCATGGTTGCGTAGGACAAGTTACGAGACGCGAGCAAGAAGAAACAAGAACAATTTGAGGAACGTGCGATTCGTTTCAATGCACGTACATTCTCAGGTATGGGAAACGAATAAAACGATGCTAAACATGCGATTTAATTTATTGTCATGCACATAACAAGGTACTCGCAAAAGGAGAACCACAAGACCAATTTGCTAAACATGTGATTTATGCCATTCCATCACAAACACACACACATAAACATACGCACTCCTATTTCTAATTTTACTCTTTTGCCTAGATATACACACACTTTATCTAGCTTTTAATTTATAATAATGAATCGATCTAGCTTTTAATACTCTGTCTAGCTTTCCATAAATATACATAGGCTTCAATCTATAGTCACAAACGATCCTGCGCTCGTTGGTCGTTCCCACATAATTCTTCTCTCTCTATTCAAATCGTAGCTGTATTGTATTGCTTCGTAGTAAGTGGGCTTCTTCAAAACCTCATCTACTTCTTCTAACGTTAGTCCGCCCAGTTCTGGATAAATGATCCAGATCACTATCCAACTGCATAAGGTGACACCACTGAACAGAAGAAACGTCCCACTAGGCGTTAACTTATTCATCAGCGTGAGGAAACTCATCGAGATGATTAGCGAGCCTGTCCAGTTTGTTAATGTGGAGATCGATGAACCTACACTTCTCACTTCTTGGTTGAACAACTCACTCTGCTGCCAAGGAACGTTTCCTATTCCAATGGCATAGAAACCCACTATTCCAATCATTGAAAAGACAAGGATCCAGTTCCATGTTGAACCCGCTGTTTCCATTCCAGACAATTTACCGAACGACAAAGAGCAGACCAATTGGCACAACATCAACATTGGCAAGCTCCACAACAAGATTCTTCGCCTGCCTATCTTGTCAATGACGAAAATACTCGCTCCAGTGGTGATGAAATTGGTTCCTGCTATGAAACAGCTAACCAATGTTGAGTTCTCGTAACCAACCATTTTGAAAATCGTAGGCGAGAAGTACATGAGTGCATTGAACCCACTCAATTGCTGGATCGCTTGTAAACTACATGCTATGAGTAAAGCCCGTCTGTTAACTTTTAATTGAACCAACTTTCTGAGACTCGCCAGATGTCTACTGATCCATCTCGATTCTTCTTCGTAATGCACTTGGCAACTCAACTCTTCCAAAACTTCGTCAATCAAGTCCTCTGCCACCTCTGGATACACCTTTACTAGCACTTTTCTCGCCTCGTACGGTTCACCTCTAGCTATCAAATATCTTGGAGTTTCTGGTAACAGTGTTATTGACACTAGTTGGACCACCGCAGGAATTAAGGACACACCAACAACGTGTCTCCAGCCATTCTCCACGCCTGTAAACAGATATCCAACTGCATACGCCACCAATTGACCCCCAGTGATGGCCAGACAGTTCACCACTATCAATTTGTTTCTGAACACCGCTGGTGAAAGCTCGGAAATGTACAATGGCGTGCACAAAGACCCCAATCCCACTCCTAGACCCATTACAAGCCTCCCCAGGACCATCCAAACTACGCTGTGCGCCCGCATCTGCACTAGAGCACCCACAACAAACATCATGTCGCACACCATCAAGGACCATTTTCGACCAATCAAGTCCACTAAGCCGCCTCCAACCAACGCACCCAACAATGCCCCCATAGAGGTGGCTCCGCTGATAGTCTCCATCTCCTCAATACTCAACAAATGGCCCAAGTCGGCACCAACATTCACCAACACTGACCCAACATACCCCGTGTCGTACCCAAAAAGACACCCCGACAAGGAACCAACAAGTGCCACCCCCCAAACTGCCTTCGACGGTCCCAGCACCGCCATGTCTGCTCTTCGCAACGCATTTGTGGACTGTGTTGTGGCCATGTCGTGATGCGACACAATATCCTGTCGCATGCTTTGTTCAACCATGAAAAAAAAAGTAAAGAATGTGCGGCAAACACTGACGCGTCTTTTTCTTCTTCAAACACTGTTTTTTTATTACTAGATACTATAAAATATGGCCCTCCAGCTGCCTGTTCCCACTCCTGAACGTCCCTTTGGGATCTACCTTTTTCCTTATGTTGAACAGCTTTTTAAATTTGTTTCTGGCGGTCGTTTTGTGATGTCCGAGTTTGAATTTAAAGCAGGTGAAACCTTCATGTCCACTTTGGGCGAAGTTTTCCCAGCTATTGCGATCTACTATTTGGTTATTTTTGGTGGTAGAGCCGTGTTGAGAAAGTTCCATGCTAAGGCCTTGGTTTTGAACGGTTTGTTCCAAGTACACAACCTTTTTCTCACCTCTCTTTCGTTGATTCTCTTTTTGTCAATCATCGAACAGTTGTTCCCTCAGATCTGGTACCACGGGGTCTTCTACGCCATCTGTAACGAACAGGCATGGACCCAAAAGATGGTGGTCCTTTACTACATGAATTACCTGACCAAATTCTTGGAATTCGTCGACACAGTGTTCCTAGTTGTGAAACAAAAGAAGTTGACCTTCTTACACACTTATCACCATGGTGCCACTGCACTTCTCTGTTACACACAGTTGGTGGGTACCACTCCTATTTCTTGGGTCCCAATTTCCCTGAATTTGTTTGTCCACGTCGTCATGTACTGGTACTATTTCCTCGCAGCTAGAGGTATCAGAGTCTGGTGGAAAGAATGGGTTACCAGATTCCAAATCATCCAGTTTGTCATTGATTTGTCCTTCATCTACTTTGCCGTTTACATCAAGGTCATGTCTAACATCAAACCAGAATGGGCAGGCTGTTTGACCTGTTCAGGTACCGCCACAGCCACCATTTCTGGTTGTGCCATCATCTCCTCATACTTGGTGCTTTTTATCGCCTTCTACATCGAAGTTTACAGAAAGAAGTCTAAGAAATCTAAGGTCGTGAAGAGAGTCAGAGGTGGTGTTGCTGCGAAAGTTAACGAGTACGTTTATCTTGACAAATCCGCACTACAAGAAAACTACGACTCAACCACCGGTTCCCCATTGCCAGCTCCAAGAAAGAGAACCAACAAGGGCACCAAAGATATTTAATCATGTTGTACTTTTATTCATTCATTTGTAATATTAATGCTCTATATATGATACAATTTTCCAGCGCTTTTCAAATCTTGTTCTTGGCCTTTTCACCAAGCTCCATTAGCTTTTTGTTCATTAGTCTACCCTTAAGTTTACCCCCGCCATTAATGTAATCAAGTCTTTGTAAATTGAATCTCAACGTTTCGCCCAAGATCTCATCTTTGATACCGTCAATTTGATTCCAGATCCAGGATTTCGGTAATCTCTTTCCCCTTTTGATGACGGCCTCCATGTTAGCTCTACTGACTTCAGGCCCATTACCACTTGAAGTGATCATCCCTGCGTATCTGAACGGGATTTTGCTCATAGTGATCGTGACACTTGAAAAGATCTCAATAGGTCTACTGTGATGTTCTTCAAGATCTTCGTCTTCAACATGGTAGTTCTCTTCGGCATCTCGTTCTGCTTCCATGGCCTTCGCCTGTCTATGTTGACGTGTTATTCTCTTACTCACAGTCCACGTCGCACCTCTCTTACGTTTCTTCTTCTTCTCTTCTTCATTTTGTTCACTAGCACGTTTCTTCTCCGCGAGACGTCTTTCCCACCCATCGATTTCAGCCTGATTATGAACAAGCAAGAACGAGGCCAAAATAGTAACATATGGCGATTTTGGTCTGTTTTTGTTCATCAAATCATTACTCTCTTCTTGTTTGATTGGTGTTTCCTCACCATTGTTCTCGATGATCTCAAAAATGACATCCTTAGGGAAGAAAAAACGAGCTCCTGTGTTTTCAATGAACTCAAAAATAAACTGCGCACTCTTGGCATATCTTTCTTGGAAAATGGTCAACTTGTCATTCCAAATATCGTCATCTTCCAAATTGGTTTCGTCGTGCGTTTTCAAGTTCTTCTTCTCCGCATCTCTTTCTCTCTCAGCGTCTCTTTGTGACTTTTTCATTGATTTATATCTTGCTCTCTCCTCTTTGGCCAACTGTTTGACACGCTCCTTTTCTAAACGCACTTGTTCTCTCTTTTCCGCCTTCAGCTGCTTGATTCTCAGTTTCTCCTGTTCCTTTTCTTCACGTAATCTGATTTTTTCAGCCTTGGCAAGTTCCTGTTGTTTTCGCAACTCTTCAGCCTTTTTCAAAACCTCCTCCTCACGTTTCTTGCTAGCATTCTGTAATTCCTTCTTGCTGCTTGGTTTAATAATGGTCTTAGCTTTTGTCGCTTTACCAGATTTTCTCACCATTTCTTTAGCTCTTTGAATATACTTCTGGAACTCTGAGATTTCGGCCACACTTGCCCCTCCACTGGCCACGTTTTTCATCAATGCGTTCAAATGGGGGTCTGACTTAGCCATGACGTTCAAATTGGTGATCATTTGTGCCTGTTCAGGATTTGACATGATTTCCTTGGGCGTAGAAGCTGCTGCAGCTGCCGGTTTCGGGGTTCCTGCGGATGTCTTACTTGTTATGATCACTGGTGCCGGCACTGGCACAGAAACAGGTGGCGTGTTGATGAGATCAAGTGGTCCGGCCTTCGATTTATCTGTTGATGTTTCTGTCTCTGTTCCATTCTTGGTATTTGATATTTTTTTAGGTTTAGTTTCTGCAGTCTTAGGTTCTGTCTTCACCGCACTCTTTAACTTCGCTGTTGTCTTTGGCTTGGTTTCTATTATTATGGGCGGTTTGATACTTTCTTGAACACCAGTAGTATTAGATGCTGTAGAGATCCCATTTGTAGCCGTAGAATTCTGCAATTTCAGTTTCATCTCTTCTATTTTCTTCAATTGGGCTTCTTCTCTCTCCATCTTACGCCGTTGTCGTTCTTCTCTCTTCCTATCCTGTTCTTCAGCATACTGTTTTTCAATTTCCTCGTCTTTCAGGATGAAAAACTTCACGTCAAAGGTGTGCGGTCCACACTTCATCTCACACGTACATAGTCTTGCCGTTCTCTCCTTCTTCTTACTCTCATTCACCGGAATATACTGGTCTTTCCGCGTCCAGTACGCTCTGAACATGTAATGACACCAGTTGTACCTAGAAACAATCAAAGAATTGTGGATGACCGCTGAGTCCTTGATACTCAACGCTTGTGCCAATTGTGTGTAATCCGGTGGCAAATTTCCTACTGGTAAGTTCTGAATCACCTTGAACGGACGGTTCATCCGTTGTTTATACGTCATTTCTTTGTCAATATGCTCCAAATTTTGAATGGGGGCACTCAAAGTCGTCCTTGCCCCAACGCCCGTGTCTCCAACTTGATATTCCACCTTGGGAGGCATTTATAGGCCCTTATTTAAATTTCGTATGAAGAGAAACACACTATAACACTAACAAAAAATTCATCTTATACTGACGCGTCTTTCTTCTTAGCTAAAACCATGGCTGAGCCAATTATTGTGAGGCCACCGAAGCGGAGACGGTTGAAACAAACGATAGATTACACACAATTCAAAAAGGGAAACATTGTGCGGTGTAAGATGTTGAACTTCATGTCCTACGCACTCACAGAATTCCATTTTGATCCGCACATGAATCTGATTATTGGTCCCAACGGGACTGGGAAGTCGACGTTTGTGTGTGCAGTGTGTATAGGGCTTGCAGGGAAGCTGGGGTATCTTGGGAAGGAGAATATGAAGCTGGATCAGTTCATTAAGGCGGGAGAAACAGAGGGATATGTTGAGCTAGAGCTGAGAAGAGATGACAATGAATCTAGAGAGGGCCGCGAGAGTGTGGTGATTAAAAGGGTTTTAGTAAAGGGCAAGAACTCTGTGTTCTACGTTGATGGGGAACAAAGAAGCGAAAAAGAAGTGAGAACAATGCTACTTGATTACAATATCCAATTAGACAATCTCTGCCAGTTTCTACCGCAGGACCGTGTTTCCAAGTTCAGTGACTTGAAGAGTGAAGAACTACTACGTGAAATTGAGCGGTCGTACAGGGATGGCCATTTGCTGGCGCAGCACGAACAATTGATTCAACGTTATAACAACATTTCTAACCACAAGTCAGATATGGAGGTGAACAGCAAGATGCTACAGGATTCCATCCGGAAAAATGATGAGTTAGAAGAACTAGCTGCAAAACATAAGGAATATACGAACCTGAGAAAGGACATTGAGATGATGAAGTCAGTAAAGCCATATTTCAAGCTCGAAAGCTTGTCCGATGCGAAAAGACAGGCTAAAAAAAAGACAAAGGTGGCATTGAACGAGCTCGAACAATTTAAAGAGGGCTTCTCTGATTTTTACGATGCGTTTGCAAAGTCTAGCAAGGAGTCAAATGCCAATGACAACAAAATCACGAAACTGAAAGAGGATATTGCCCATCTCAAAGAAACCGAAACCTCTCACAATACCAAGATCAAAGAGTACATGGCAAAAACGGAGAGTGACCTGAAAAAGCTAGATGAATCGCACGATCTCCAGAAAAAAATCAGCAGAAAGATCAAAGAAAACAAAGAAGCCTTACTGAATGTTGAAAAACAAAGAAACAATATTCACTTGTTACCCGAATCTGAGTTTATCAACATCAAAGAAGATTTCAAGAAGCAAAATGAACTCAAAAATACATTCACTTCAAAGAAAACAGAGACATCAGATGAAATTGAAGCATTAAACAAGTCGCTCAAAAAGGCTAACATCGCACTCGAATCGGTGCAAAGGAGAATGGCTTCAAATGACAGGCTAGATAAGTTAGATTATAGAAAGTTTCAAGATCTGATCAAGGCGACAAAATATCTCAGAGAACACAAGGAAAATCTCTCCTTGAATTATTTTGAACCCACCTTGTTAACCATTAGTGTTACAAAGGAGGTCTCATATGCATTTGATCAACTTTTGCCTACCCAACTCAAAAATGCCTTTGTTGTTAAAGACAATGCTGAGTTCAGTAAATTGACCAATGTTTTGTTTGACGAAGCAAAGATTCGTGTTTCAATTAGAACCCTTTCAGAAAAAAGATCATTCTCACCTAAAATCCGGAAAGAAGTGATTCAACAGTTTGGATTCGATGGATATCTTGTTGATTATGTTACTGGACCCGAAGAAGTCATTGCGATTTTATGTGAATATGGCTTCATTAATGAAATTCCAATCGCATTAAAACCTTTATCACCTGCTAGAGTTGAAGCGTTCCAAAAGTGGAATGCAGAACATAATAATGCCATTGTCAAATTCATATCTGGTAACCATTTCTACACTTCTAACAAGTCAAGATATGGTAAGCAACAAACACAACTTATTGGTACTAATATTTTCATCAAACATAATATCTTTTCTGGTGGATCACAGGAACAATCAGATGAACAAACTACTCGTTATCAAAATGAAATTGCTAGACTCAATAGAGAAATTGAAACCATTAAAAGTAACATAAACGATCTTGAAAACAAGAGTTTCAAATATTCTGATAAATTGGCCAATATTTTAGATGCATTGACTCCAACCAAAAAACTATTTATTGATGAAAACGCCAAGAGGAACAAACGCGAACGTTTGAAAATGAGTATAGACGAGATTCAAAAGAAGATTTCCGATTTAAAATTAGAATTGAAACAGTACACCAGTGAAAACAACTTATCTGCAAGAGAAAAGGATCTTTTGAAAAATATTGCAAAATATGAAGAAGAAAATGTCTCATACACTGCCAAAGTCTTGAAGCTAACAAATAAGATTATGTCTAAGGAGCAAGAGCTGTCATTACTTCGATTCAAAGATAAGAAACAAAAAGCAAAGGCCGAGACTTTTAAAAACGTTAAATTGTATTTGGATGAAAAAGAAAATGATCTTCGTAAGTATATCAGTGAAATAAGACGTGAAGAAGGTCTTGCCAATGATACATACCAGAAGTTCAAAGAGAAATACACAGCCGATATCCAGAAATACACTCCTGAACAGAAAAATACCATGAAAGAATACATTAAGAACCTGAAAGAAAAGTTTGACAAAGAGTACAGCAAGAGTAACGAGGAAAATGATGAAGAGGATAATGACGAAGAAACCAAGGCTGCCAGAGTAGAGGCAATTGTTAATAAAGAGATTTCTAAAATGGAATCCAAATGTGCTCTTTTGGGGGAAAAACCAAGAGCTGATGCTGCCGCGACTCTTGCATCCACCAAAGAAACGATCAGTAATTTAGAACAAAAGATTCCATACTTGGAAGAACAGATCAAGGAGGAAGAAGAGAGTCTGAAAACCATCTTTAACAAATGGAAGCCTGAATTAGATTCGATTATCGACATTGTGAACAAGGACTTTTCTGCCAACATGAAAATAGTGGCCTCTGATGGTAACGTGGAACTTGAATGCAATGAAGCAGATTTCAGTAAATGGAAGCTAATCATTAATGTTTCCTTCAGAGACTCTGAAGCAATGTCTCAATTCAACGGTGCAAGACACTCTGGTGGTGAAAAGTCCACGACCACAGCAGTTTTCCTCAATTCATTACAAGGGTTGACTAACACGCCATTTAGAATTGTGGATGAAATCAACCAAGGCATGGATGCCACCAATGAAAGAAATGCCCACAAGTTAATTGTCACAAGAGCTACAGATAGAAGCATCGACGCCTCTCAATACTTCTTAATCACGCCAAAGTTGCTCACAGATCTCTACTACGGTCCTCGCATGTCTGTGCATTGTATCTTTGCCGGTAAATGGACTCCAATGTACAAAGACAGTCCAAAGTTTTTAGAGCTGGGACTTTCGACCAACTTCTGAGCTGAGCACGCTGAGCACACACACCTTGCACCGCACTATATAATTTTTTAATGACACGCTTTATAAAATGGCAGCGACGCACAAAAAAAAATTTGAAATATCAATTTTTCAATGAAATTTTTCATTTAATAAAATTTTAAAACTCCCTCTTTCTTTGTCAAATCAAATAGAAAACAATGGCTTTCGACAAGATCTTAAAGAACGGTGCTTACCACTCCAGATACCAAACTCCTTTCAGAAGAAGAGCTGAAGGTAAGACTGATTACTACGCTAGAAAGAGATTAGTTACCCAAGCTAAGAACAAGTACTCTACTCCAAAGTACAGATTAGTTGTCAGATTCACCAACAAGGATATCATCTGTCAAATCGTTTCCTCCACCATCACCGGTGATATTGTTTTGACCGCTGCTTACGCTCACGAATTACCAGCTTACGGTATTAAGCACGGTTTGACTAACTGGTCTGCTGCTTACGCTACCGGTTTGTTAGTTGCTAGAAGAGCTTTGCAAAAGCTTAACTTGGACGAAACTTACCAAGGTGTTGAAGAAGTTGAAGGTGAATTCGAATTAACCGAAGCTGTCGAAGACGGTCCAAGACCATTCAAGGTTTACCTTGATGTTGGTTTACAAAGAACCACCACTGGTGCCAAGGTCTTTGGTGCTCTTAAGGGTGCTTCTGACGGTGGTTTGTACGTTCCACACTCTCCATCCAGATTCCCAGGTTGGGATATCGAAGGTGAAGAATTGGACGCTGAATTATTGAGAAAGTACATTTTCGGTGGTCACGTTGCTGAATACATGGAAGAATTGATGGATGACGATGAAGAAAGATACTCCTTATTGTTCAAGTCTTACATCGAAGACGACATTGATGCTGATGCCGTTGAAGACATCTACGCTGAAGCTCACGAACAAATCAGAGCTGACCCAGCTCCAAAGAAGGCTGCTGACAAGAAGGCTGAATACGCTGCTGAATCCAAGAAGTACAGAACCAAGAAGCTCACCAGAGAAGAAAGACAAGCCAGAGTTGCTGCCAAGATTGCTGCTTACAAGAACTAAGTCGAAATCTCGGTCCTACCTTCTCAACTTCAAAATACTTTTTGAAATCTATAGTTAATTTTATATACTTTTAAAAATGATTATCGATCTTTAAATGTTATGAAAATACGAAATGTGTGTTTGAATAATTTATTAAACTGAATTCTGTGCTATATTTATGATGAGCGTTTTTTCAAGTTCACATATCTGTTATGACAATACATTTTTTGTGTACAAATAATTTAGTAAATTATATATGATGGTTCTATGCTACATTTATGCTACATTTATGCCTCTAATGCTTATTCAAATTGAAAGTTCTCAATTTTAACTGGAAATTCTCGATTAAGGTCTTTTTAAATTAAAAGGTCTTAATCCCAGCTGGAAAGTCTCCTCGCCTGAATTCACTACTTTATGCAATGAGTCTAGTGAAAGTCTGTTTGTTCTAGGCTCATGATGCGAGCGCTTTCTACTCAATACTTCATTGAATGTCGAGTTTGCTGTGCTATCTCCCTCGCTATGGTCTGTCATGATACCATCGTTGCCATCACTGGAATCTGTATCGTTTATGGAAACCAAGGGCAAAGTTTCAATGAGTGGTGCAAACGTGTGTGCTGAAATCGGTGAAGACCTATGTTCAATTGGAGACTGCTGTGAAATTTCCGTGTTAAGATGAAAATCCATATCGATCAATTCCGTCAGTTGCAGTTCCCTGTCAATATCATCTTCGAGACTCAACATGCTGTTTCTTCTCTTTGACAATTGCGATCCAAACTTGGGCTCTATCACTGAAGGAATGTTTCTGATCTTGGCACCTGATTCCGATCTTGGAGTACAAATTAAGGACGGACTGTAACTGAAACGATCCCGTCTAGAAGAAATAGCATTGGATGATTCTGGACTGAAGTTTGCTTTGGAATATCTCTGGTTTTCATGGTAGCTCCTCCTTGCTATTCTGGAATTTCTGTAACATTTTTCATTATGTATTGATTTCATGTTGATGCTGGTATCAGGCTCTGTGATTTTGATCAACGGTTTTTTCAGTACGCTCCCTCTCGACGCTACAGCCTCCATATGGGCCATACGGTTCTGATTACGCCAATATAAATAACCTCCGAGACTGATTAGAGCCAACGGAACAAGCAAATGACGGGAGTTTTCGCACATGCAATGTAAGAAATGAATGCTGAGAAGTACAAGAACAGGCCAAAAAGCCAAATTGGCGGGTATTTCCGAGCCTTGGTTGGTATCCATGTCAAACTCGGAAAAAGCTAGCTGGAAGAAAGTTTCTCCGTTTTTTTTCGATAGTAAACACAAACAAACAAACAAACAAACAAGCAAAAATGCTCATGAAGTATAATGTATGGGATTCGAATTATAAAATGTAAAAGTTTCTATCTATTGGATCTGACACGCACCACGTGATCAAGAATTCTGTCGTACATTTCGTCTGCTGCAACAGGGTCGTTATAGTGGTCTTGGGAGTTGATGCTAGCCATGTCGTCAAGGTCCTCTTCTGGAATCTTAGTGGTGGCATTAGAGGCAGCAGCAGTCTCTGGCGCAATGGTAGCAATGGTTGGAATATGTCCCGCAGAGGCCTTTGGATCAGCGTGCTTGTAGATGTTCTCCACCGTGGAGAAATCTTTGTTGACCTTGTTGATCAAGTCATTGATACTCTCAATACCTTTAGCTTTCATGATGGTTTCGCGAAGCTCTGGACCAGATGGAATGGCACTGATAGTGAGGCGGCGTTGTTCCTCTTGCTCTTTTCGCTTTGTCTCTTCTTCCTGCGCCTTCTGAAGTCGTAGTCGTTCTTCCTCTTCTGCCTTCTTGGAATGGAAGTCCTTCTTCTGCTGGGAATCATCGGGCATGATGTCGTTCTGTTGTTGCACAAAAAAACCCCATCTATGGAATTCACCTTCTTCTTCCTCCAACTTCTTGGAGTTGGAGTATGTATGGGAAATCTTTCTCATCAGGACCGGCTTACCCGTGGTGTCATCGACAAAACGGTCCGCTTCAGCAACAACTTGATGCGGGTTCTCAGAGCCTTCCTGCTCTGGAATGTTGTCCTCAGCATATTGATGGTATCCACCACCTAAAATAGGACCACTGTCAATGACATCACCAGAGTCCAAATGCATTGTAAGTTGTGAGGACAGTTGTCTGATCATACCCGGTCTCAATGGCTTGAGAACATCTGACTTCTCTGTATGCTGTTCCATCTTTTCAATGGACTCTGAGAAAATCTTCAAAATATTCTCCAAGGAATCATCGAGAAGACAGAATCTCAACAAGTTCTCCTTGCCTTCAGTGGTGAGCTTACCCATTTCTCTTCTAGCAAACAACTTGTTCATCACGTTGTGAATCTCCGAACGTAATTTCGTCGTCTTATCAATGATAGCCTTGTAAATCATGGTCCTCTCTTCATCCTTCATGGCTAACTCTTCTGATTCTAATAAATCACCCGCGGCCTTAGTCAACAAGGCACCATCAAAGATCAAATCTTCTAGCTTGGAACTACGACCAGGTTTAGTACCTGAATCACTAGTACGAACAGAAACAGCATATGGGTTTTCAGCATTCTTTCCTTCATTGGATTCGTTATTTGCAGATAAACATTTCTCCATGTTTCTCATGAGGTAATATGCAATTCTAGAAGCTATTTCTTCCTCGATTTTGTCATAGTCTAAATCCAAATTGTAAATTTTTGAGTTCTTAACTGCACCATAAACAGAAGCGGACGATTTGGATGAGATTTCATGGTTACCCAATAAGGAAACATGAACCAAGTTTGGACAGTTTTGGAAAATGAAGCATAATTGAACAATAGCAACTTCACTAAGGTCATCAAATTCAAAATGAAGTCTTCGTAAATCCGGATATTTTGGCAAAACTTCCAATAATGTTGGAATGATATCTGGGAACAAATGAGGATTGTTACCCAAATCTAAAAATTTCAAATTCGGTAATTTGATCAATTCCTTCAGAATTTCAACACATTCATCTGCTTTGATGTTGGTGGAATTGAGTGAAAAGAACTGTAAGTTAACATTATGCCAGTTATTCTTCAAAACATAAAGCAATGGTTGAATTTCACCATTACTCAAATCATTGAATCCGAAATCAACACCAACACAGGTATTGTCCTTTGAGGATATCCATTTTGACAATGTTTTCATCTTAGCTTTATCCAGTTGCGAAGAAGCCAAACCAAGTCTTTTAGTTTGTAACGATAAGGCCTTTGAAATCAATTTTTCAAATTGTGATGTGCTTAGTGTGCAACCATGAATAACCAACTCTTCAATTCCTCCTCGTAAAACAAGTGAATCAGTAAACAGATCCCAGTCTAGTTCTGATCTCAATACACTCTTACCTTCAGAACCAACCTTCTTGATCTTTTGCTGTGAAACATCAAGTCTTTGAATGCTTTTATTGAAAACAAGGAACTTACATAGTGATTTCCACCCCTTTTGCTCAATTGGAACATTTCTTAATGACAATTTATTTAAAATCTTGGAGTTTTTTAAACTCACAAGAACAATGGTCAACATTTCGGTGTCAATGGTAACATTATCAAAGATTACAGTGATGATGGGTGCAACCGCTAAGAAATCTGTGAATGATAAAATATCAATGTAAGTTGGTTTTGGATTCAACATCTTTAATACATGGAGTGGTTTATGTTTGTTCTTTAGTTGTTTCAACGTGGCTGGAATGGGTAGGATTTCTCTCAAATGACAGCAACGTGTGTATAAAGTTTCCAAAGTGATATCATCCACTGTTTTGATCTTACCTTGCTCATTGGTTTCTGAATCTTCAGTATCAAAGTAATTAACATGATTGTGAATAGGGGTATCAATATCAAGAATTTCGTCCATAGTCTTAGTACCCTCTTCTGCATCTTCGTAATCATCGTCTGATCCGAACGCGCCTGAAAGCGATTTTCTTCTTTGTGAGAAGCTGGAAACTTCTTTAGCCATTCTGATAGCTGCCAAATGGGCCTCTTCTAAATGTCTTTTAGATTCCTGAGAAAAGAAGTTTTGTCTCGCAATGGCTGCTTCTAAAACATGGGGATCGACTTGGGGCGTTTCATTCTTAGTTTGTTCGTTGAAACTGTTGGTGATTCCAATGGACAATTTAGGCGGAGGAGCAGTCAAGTCATCTGGAATCAAAACATTACCTCTTCTTGGTCTCCTAGACGGGATTTGTTGCTGTGGGTCTTCTATCAAGTCGTTCAAAGCAAATGTGACTCTCTTAAAAGGCACATCTTCCAGTTTTTTGAGAGCTGCGTTTACTTGACTTCCTGATGAAGAAGATTTCTCGAGATTTGACGCTTTGAGATCTGTTTGATCGAAGGAAGTGTCTGAGAAGATTTTTTGAGGCGAAGGACTTGTTGCTACAACCCTAGGTTCTGGTGCTTTAGAGCTCGTAGGCGATGAACTACCTTTCAGCTTAGCTGAAAGTGAAGAGAAAATGGATTTCTTTGCTGGCTTGTTTTCAGAGATCCTGTTCTTGGAAAATGGGTTAGACAGTGCAGAAGATGAAGATCTTGACCTCGATTTAGCTGCTTCACCACTGGCATTCGAGGATGCATTAGAGGCACTTGCTGAGATTCCAGATTTCACCTTCAATACAGGCTCTGCATTCTTGCTGGACCTCTCAGAACCTATAGAAAGTGCAGAAACCGCTGATTTCATCGACTCTACCGACGAAGGCATGAATGAGGTGTTGATCTTTGGTAAATTTGTCTTGAGTGAAGATTTCAATGGCACCTCTGCACTGGTTGGTTCGCTTGCTGGAACCGGGATTGGAACCGATCCCGTCTCATTCTGTGTCTCCATCTCTTTCTGCTGCGCCAACATCATTTGCTGTGCGTGTAGGAGCTGTGACTGGACTTCATTGTTGATGGTGTTGGATCTTTTGTTCAATTTCTTCACCTCTCGACCACGGAATAGCCAATCCACGTCACCGTTGGAAACTCCAGGGTCTACAAAACTCGAATCTGCTCCTGGAAACGGTTCAGGAGGCGTAGACATGTGCTAGAAAAAGGATTCTGTTGCTAGGCAAAATCAAATTACAATTATTTTAGATTGCACTCGTTCTGGAAATTATTTCACGCAGCAAAACGCCTCGGAGATAACTTCAGAGGGCCATAACTTGGGCTCTAGAGGCTCTAGCGTTGAGGGAACCAACGGACAAGGATGGCGTGGGCTTCCCGGACCTTGGTTATTTTTTTTGGACAAAAAGGCCCACTAGAAAATGTTACAGAGAGGGGTGTTTGACACAACGTATCGTTTTTGATATTAATCGTATTATACAGTAGAAAGTCAAGTGAAATCAATCATGGAGTGAGGGCTTTGGCCTGATCAAAGATATCGATTGCTCTCGCCTTTAGTGCTTCCGCAAACACAAGAGCAAAGGGCCAAACCGGCGCATCCGCGAGAATTCTAACGCCCAAACTCAAGCAACGAGAACTCAATCTGCCGTCTCTGATGATCTTGGCAATAGGGTCTAAGCTACCGGGTTCAAGAGCCAACCTAGCAATAGAATCGTCAAGAATGTCGACGTCAAGGGCGCCATTGGCACTGGCACGCAAATACTCCGAATAAGATTGGTTGTTGGAGCCTTGAGGTAACAGGTTTCTCTCGATCTTCTTGAAAATGGTCTCAGCTCTCAACCACAAGACACGATCGCTTGTGGTTAAGTTGGTGTATTTGTCAGGCGTCTGGAGGAACTTGTGGGCCCAGACTTCGGTGATGAACAAGTACTCGGAAACAAGCAGAGCAGCAGTGAACAAACTCGTCAAGAAGAAAATCGGGGTTCTCACACTAGTCTTTTCTGCATCATTTGTGATCGAAATGATCTCAATCCATAGATTCAAAATGTCCAAGGAATAGTTGACTGCATCTCTTAACGCTTCCACGTCTCTGGCCAATTTCATGATCTCCTCGTTCATGGCAGACCAATCTTTATCCCACACCTTGGCCAAGATTGGCGAAATGTTGACACATTTGTTGATCTTGACAAACGACAACAATGGCAATGACAACTTCAAAACACAATCTCTACTGATGGTATGAATGTTTTGGCCCCTTGGAACCAAAATACCGCCATTTTTGATGAATGATGACTCCCATGCCTTGATAAGTGATTCAATGTATGGTCGTTGATCGAATCTCCATTCCGCAATCTTCATCCCCTCATTCATGGTCTCATCTGAATCCAAATTTTTGTGCTCTTGGTGCACGTAATTGAGCATGGAGAATAACAGCGTAAGCATCGATCTCTTACCAACGGTTTCGTCCAATGTCAAATTCTTTAATTCTCTCCATGAATCACTGTAACTTGGTCCATTAGAAACTCTGATCAAAGAAAATTTAGAATCAACAACAATTTCAGATCTATTCAATTCGTCTAACCATTCTTCTGGATCTTTACTGCACCATAAGCTTTCAGTCGGACATGGCGAGCCACATCTGATATCGCTCATTTTGAATTCAACATTCTTGTCAGTTAGAGTACCGTACAAAGTGCACAGGAAATGTAAAACATGACAAGTTCTAATTCTAGATTGCGCTTTAATGAAATAAGCATGAGATTTAGAAACAAGCTCATCATTATTGCATAAATTCAAATCTACTTGAATTTGCTCAGGGAATTCGATCATTTCCAATGGAATGTCCAATTTGGTGTTCTTTACCAATGAAACGAGTGAACTCAATTGTCTTGAAATCAGTTTGGTGATATTAGAGTCATTGTGGAACATACCCAAAAACATGTGCAAAATTAAAGACTGACTGATGTACAATGGAATGTCATACAATTTGGACTCTCTCATTTGCTTTTCCATGAAATTGTGAATTAAAAATCTGGAGAAGTTGAACAAGGTTGAAGAATTCTTTGCATGGAATGAATAAAGGGCCCCGACCGAAGCCATAGACAACATTAATGGAATCTCATCCAAGTTTTCATCAATTTTCATTGATGGGATGTGAACGAATGGGAAATATTTGTTGAATTCCAATTCGTACAAACTCAAATAATGATTCAAATCATCCAATTGGGGAAATTGTTGTTGAGTCAATTTATAAGTTTCAATGATATATGATCTAACACTTTCAGAACAACGACCTGGAATTTGCGGGTTTTGATGTGGATGAGGAACGTGCTTGGATAAATCGATTTGTCTCATTCTGAACAATTGGTTCAAATCGTGATTTGGCGAAATGACATTCCCATTTTTGACACCAGAATGATCTGAGTCTGTTGGCGTGTCTGTAAACCCAATGTGATCAGTCATTGCTGGGAATGATTTGTCAACAGGTAAATCCAGAATGTCATCAAACCAATCATAAGAAGAGGGGTGTGAAAGCACTTTTTGTAATGCCAATTCAGGTTGAGGATGTGATAAAACCTTGTGTAATGCAATTTCAGATTGGGGGTGTGATAAGACCTTTTGGAGTGCGACTCCATTACTTGGGTTGGATAAGACTCTTTGTAATGCATAACCAGTATTTGGATTTGAGAGAACTCTATTCAAAGGTGAATCACCATCTAATCCGTCTACAGGTGATTGGACAACGTTAGCTTTATTATAATTTGTTGGTTGTCCAGCACCTGTTTCATTGAACGAGTTTGTATTTGGATTGTAACTTGATAAATGATTAAGATCAAACCCAATATCATTGAAATCGATATTATCCAACAAGTCCAAGTCGACATAACCGAATTTCCCAGTTGCAGCCGTGTGTTTCAATTGAGGTGAGGAAAATCTAACTTGTTGAGGAGCCTCCAACTCTAAATCGGCCATATTTATATTACTAACAGTTTTAGGGAAACCAGTATAATTGTTAGAAGCTGCTGCAGAAAAGGAATTATGCCGTTGATCTCTAAAAGCATGATTGTCGTCGCCTGGAGTCAAGTCATCGCCCAGAATGTCATTACCATCACCGCCAGTCATTTGGGAAGCATGGTTTGCGTAGTCCATTTTGTAGAATGGCTGTGGAACGTCCATTGGATGGCTATCAATATCGACATCGGAATCCAATTCATCGGAAAGATCTTCAAGGTTGAAGCTGTTGGACATTTGGTGTTTCAACGAATGGCTGTGATTGAGGGTAGTCGATGTTAGTGAATTATGATGTGGTATATGATTAGCTGGAAAGGATTCACTAGATCTTCTATGGATGAACAATGAGTTTGCGGCCGAGGCGGCAGGTGGTGAGTTGAAATTCGTGTTGAAATCAAATGTATTGGAGGTGGTGTTTGAAGTGGTGGTGTGAGGATGGGAGTCATTATTTGAGGAATGATTTTTACACGTTGAGTCTGATACCGGGGAGATGGATGAAACATGGTGCGAGGTGGTGCTTGCTGAGGTTGATGAGTCCGAAGTGCTTTGTTTATTTGATGATATCACATTTCCATGTTGACCTTCATCAACACCCAATCTAGCTGGTATGGGAAGTTTGGCACTAGTGTTGTTCTTGACAATGTTGATGTTGTCGTTCAAATAATCCGGCACAATGTCTTCTCCGGTGTCTGACAGACGTTGAATTTTCCCTTTTCGTTGCACGTTGGTTCTGTTATTTGTAGGTAACGAGGCATGAAGCTTTTGCTGGTGTCTCAACACCAAATCTCTGCGTGCAAAGCATCTACCGCAAGCTGCACATTGGAACGGTTTCTCATTTGTGTGAGACCTCTGATGTCTCTTCAAATGCTCCAGACGCGCAAACGCCCGTGTACACACTGAGCAAACATGCGGCCGTGGCTTTGAAAGCGCAGATTTCTTGTTGGACGCTTTGGTTCCCTGCTCTTCGTCTGAATGGTCGTCAAACGCCGCAATGGGCGAGATCTCCTCGCTTGCAACGCGAGCCTCCTGCTTCAGTCTTTTATCATTGAAGGCAGCTGTTCTTTTCGTCATTTTGCGCGCGTATTTCTAAGTGAAACTGTCCGGAAGTTTTCGGGTGTCAAGGGACGCAAGGTTCAAACTAAAATGCGCTGTGTTAAACTACTCCGATGGTGCTTGACGCGTCGTTTCGCCTGCTTTAACACAAAAAAGTGGCAACGTCTCAACAGAAAAAAGGAAAATCATCTTTTTTTCGGTGTTGCTTTTTTACAGAGATGCTCAGCACGGATTCCGAAAACAGCACGCGTCACGTGACGCGCACGAGGTCACGTGACATTTTTCATTGTCTTCAATCTGATTTTCCGCGCAATGGAAGCAAGCACAAGAAGTTATCCGTGTTTCTTGCTTGGCGGATAAAACATACACCAATGTTAAGAGCTCTAGGTATCAGAACAGGGCCTACGTTGCAGCCGGATGAAATTAACAAGAGAATTGTGGATCAAGCTTTGCAGTTGGAAAACGCACTCAAAGCAATGGACTATGTGTTGGATGACAGAGCGGACGAAGCGTTTGATCTGTTGAAGGGCCATGAATCGGTGGCAATCTCACAATTGGCATTTGGGGTGGTTCAGTTTCTTGAGGCCACGTTGGGGTTCGAACAACACACAATGAAGATTGCGTCAGACTCACTGTCGTTGGCAGAATCACTTGCATGGAAAGAAAAGAGTTTCAATGAAAAGAACAACGTCAAGGTCTCAAATGTGTATCCACCAGGCACGGAATTTGCAGTGGCCTACGCAGAGGCCAATCTACTCAACGCGCTTTTGATGCTTTTGAGTGAGAACTTCATGGAAGGTGCCAAGGCTCTTCTAAAGTTGAGAAGAGCCTATCACACGCTGGACGCAATTTCTAAAAGTTGCAACGTCCCTCACGGTTCCTCGTCTGCATCCCTAGCTGGGTCCAATTGTTTTGGAAGCTCGGATGCCACCACTTTCATAGATATCCCTCACACCTTGTCGGAACAAGAGCTTCAAGACAAAGAAATCATCTCCAATCTCGATAAAATTTACTATATGAGAAGCTCGAGATTAGACGGTTCCCACATTGGGAACCCGCCAATGTCAGCTTCATTGAGAAGTGATTTGGGATTCGACTCTGCCATTTCTGATTCGTCGTCCAAACTGGACATGGGAAACCCAGATGTTGCGTCAGTTGATGAGTATATCCATTCTGGGGTCAACCTCTGTTTTGGTATTTTGCAAGTCGTGCTCTCCTTGATTCCTCAAGGTATTGGTAAGGTCCTATCGGTGGTAGGTTTCAAGGGTTCCAGAGAAGCAGGGTTGCAGATGGTTTGGAATGCTGCCATGGAACGTAATATTCATGGTGGTATTGCTTTGTTGGCATTGCTTGTTTTCTACGATGGACCATTTCAATTCACGGATGTTGATTTTGATGTTCCTTCAGTCGACGAACTCAACAAAACACCACCTGCAGCGCCTTCAATTCATTCGCAGCAACGGCAAAAATCTAATTTGGAGCTCGCTAAGGAAAGAACCAATTTGGAAAGAACCGCGACACTGAATGACCATGTTTCCACGTTGTTGCATCCGGGTGATAAGCTTGTTCACGTGTTACTACATGCAAGAGCTCTTTTCCCACATTCAAATTTATGGCTTTTACAGGAATCTCGTATGTTGGCATCAAGAGGTAGATTGACAGAAGCGGTCAGCATGATGGACTCGGCCACTAAATCCCAAATGAAACAAGTGGATGCACTTTTAGGGTTCGATAGATCAATGATTTTGGTCTTTCTTCATAATTTCGATAGGGCAGGCCAAGACTTTGTTGATTTGGTCAAAATCAATTCATATTCCCATGCTCTCTACATTTGGTTTGCGGGAGCCTGCTATTTAGAAGCCTATCGTATGTGTGTTAGCAATCTTATTCCTGAAGGATCAGATGTCGACATGGCCAAAAAGGATCGGTACGCTGAACTGGCTGAGAAATATCTTAAACAGGCACCTAAATTAATTGGCCGCAAGAAGTTCCTTTCTAAGGTTCCACCATTTGAAAAGTTGGTGGATAGAAAATACAAGGAGATTGTTTCAGTGAAGGCGGCTAACCCGGATTTGAAATTTGTCGATTGCGTTGGTACTTCATTGGTTCATGAATTGGCTTATTTCTGGAATGGTTACAATAGAATGTCAAAGGACCACTTAGAATTAACAATCAAACTTTTAGGATATTCAGCAACAAAATCAAGTGAAGAAGAATCTGATCTAATCACCCTTGATTCCAACAATGAACCATATTCTAAAATACCTGAAAGCAATTCACAAAAATTGATTAGATTGGCATTACAATCACTTTCACTACGTCGTCTTGGTGACATTAAGAGAGGTGAAAACATCTTGGATCAACAAGTTATACCGAAATTCATTGATGAGAAATTAAGCACTGATCCTTGGTTATATCCAACTGTTTTGTATGAAAGAGCCCTCTTTTGCTGGAAACTTAATGGTGTTAATGGACTCAACGAATGTATGACGTGGTTAAAGAAATCCCAAGTTTACGGTGGCGACGATTATGAATTGAGTACTAGAGTCACCATGAAAACTAAAGCCGCGGTTGACAGATTAGAGGACTTGAACATTTAGTCACATATATATATATATATACAATGCACCACGATTTTTTTTATACATTAACGAACTTTAAAGAAGTAAAAATGCCATTTCTGCAGCGCCAAACGCAACCAGTAAGGCCATTGTGTAGTTTGGAACTGATAACAAGAATCCACCATTAATGAAATAATTATCATCATTGTCAAGAAAAATGTTACCATCTCTGTACTTAATTTGATCCATTTCAATTTGCTCGTCAACAGATTTGCCTTCTAATACGTCTTGAATGATTTGAGCTCTCCTAATAGCATTGTTTCTAAGCCACTCGCTTTGCTCAGCATTAAGAGCTTCAATATTAAATTCTGATAATGGGTTGTAATTGACTTCAGGTGAAGCGAGTGAAAATCTAGATGGTGATTTAGCAGCAAAGTTATTTTTGTCAGCTAGTTCAACTTCATAGCTGGAGTCTGTAGATTTTGCATGGGAAACATTGAATTGTAGCAATTCATTATAGTTGTAATTGGACGCATCTTGGAGGATGTTTGCTGCCGTTTCCTCTTCCCAATACTGCGCAATGCTAGTAAAAAAGTCACTAATTCTTGAGTCTGTTGAAAATGAAGAGAGCACTGATTCACGTTTTTGATACTGGATATTGCTTCCATCGTTGTGTTTTTCGTCGTCATCTACGTACGCATCGCCATCATTTTGCTCCATTTGATCCTCTTTTTTACCTTCGTCCTTATCACCTTGGTAACTTGCAGAGGAGACAAATTCAGATCCATCATCATCACAATTCTCGTCTCTATTTATAGCCTTTTTGATCTTGTGAATCAATTTCTCAAACGAAATGCAATCAATAACGGCTAAAAAACTGGCCCATTTTTGCTTACCGTTTTGCATCATACTTTTCTTAATTTGTTCCAATTTCTGATTGCCATTTTCACAATCTAATCCACTACGACCCTTATCATCATAAATTTGAATTCCATTCTCTGGAACCGAACCACGAATAAAATAACCTGAATCTTTTTGTGCTTGAATGCTAGCACTCTTGAAATTCCCTCCACTGTATTCTAACACCTCCACACTATCAACTGCATCCAGTGGATTTCTTTTTTGTAAAGTAAAAATAGTCTGTTCATGAAGGATAGCAGCAGCTTGAACCATCCCAATGAAAGCAATTTGGCAAAAAGCAACGTTTGAACCAGCCATTTGATAAAATATCTAGCAACTCAATGTGTTTGAAAGAAACAAACTGTGTACAAAGGGCGAACTAGAAAATATTAGGAGGCAAATCTCTTCATGAGCCTTTTTAACCCCAAAAGAGTAATTTTCACCTTTAATCAATACTTTTTCATTCCAGAGATGAATCAAAATGGGGGGTTAGACACTCGGAAACAAGTCCAAGTAGCGCAGGAATGTCTTAGGGGGATTCTAGAGGCTGAAATGGTCCAAAATGTGGGCAGTCTCAACGCAATGGAGGCTATAAATAACGACTCAATCATTAAGTTTCGCGATTTAGACGTCTACTGCAAGGATATGTTGAAGTCTTTAACTAAAATGCAAGATGCGGAGGTCCAGATGGGTATGGTGCCCAATAATGAAGCTGGAAAGGGCCATGGCACGCGCAAGGACAATAAAAAGAAGTCTGCTCAGGGAATGTTGGACACTTTGGAGCGGGACGTGGACGAATTGCTTCTTCTTGCAGAGCAGATGGACGAATGGTCTAAAAGGATTGTAATGGACGCAAATCCAGGGCCATAATCATTCTGAAAACACAGAAATTTGGAAATAATCTAATAAATTTCCAATTTTTGACCTAGCGTACACACACGCTCGCGGGACGGGCACAGACACCCAACACACATCTATTTATCTCTTTTCTACCCAACTCTAAATACGCTTTCGTACTTTTACATTTTTAATAATGTGTACAAAAAAAAATTTGTTCATTTTTCACATGGGATCTAAGAAAGTTTCATGTGATTGAAGATAAAGTGCTTTCTTTCTTCAGATAACACTATAAAGTCCTTTAGAAAACAAAAAAAAGGCATGAAAGAAGACATCAACAACACCAGCACGGATTCTATGGCTGTGAGTGAAGATGTGATGGCGGCAGCCAGTGTTTTAGGAAACATTAAGAAGCACAAGACACCAGTGGACAACCTCAATGATACGTCCTTGTTGAATAAGGTGGTTTCACACCCGATTATAACAAATTCAATCAATTATGTTTTGGAGAAGACCATCTCCTCTGCTGCAGCACATGTGGACACGAAGAATGGCTCGAAACGGAGACGCAAGGACGATAAGGACGGTAGTGAAAGTGAAAAAGAGGGTTTGAAACGGGCTAGAGTGGTTGCTAGGGCGAAACCTTTAGATCTTAGACATCAGGCGACGATTCAGTCGGCCCAACAGACTCTCCAGAATATTAAGGAGCTTTCCACACTCAATTTGAACATTGAATCACGCAAGAAGTTGGCCATGTTGATCAAGTTTCTCAAGTTGGGCAATAACCAATTGAGTGAACGGATAGAAAAGCTGATTGATAGTATTGACAAGCACGTTAGTAAGTCCCGGAGCGGATCTCAGATTGGGTCCAGAAGCAATTCGCAAATGGCCACGGATTCTGACATCAATGCCATCACCAACGAAATCGTGTGCACAGTTAAAAAGATTGTCACTGTGGTGTCGAAAGTGCCGGCTCAATCATTCAGCGAGCCGGCTCGGATGAAGATCAGAGAAGCTTTGCTCCGATTACCCACAAACTGGTCCAACAACGAGTTACACTTCATCACGGGGGACGATTTCACCAACATTTCCAGCGAAGAGGAGGGTGAGGAGGAAGAACAGAGCAGTGAGGACGAAGATGCGTCTGAATACGAAGATACAAGAGAATCATTTGATCCGATACCCACCATTCGCGTGACTAACCAAAGACTGTTCCAAAAAGTGCATCGTCCCTCAATCACTCGACGTCTACTCAACAGTCTGTTGGAATACCGGTCCAAAAGCGGCCAGTTTTCCTCGCATTCCAAGATGAAACGCTGGTTCAGACGCAAGATCAAGGACAACATACTCAACGACTCGAACGGGAAGGTGTTGATTCTTGCCCAGGAGTCATTGGACATGATTAACAACATTATTCGCACTTGCAGTGAGAGTTTAGACAAAGCTGAAAATTGGAACGTTGGCAGACAGATAGTTCACGAAGAACAGCTTAGTAGCAAGCTCAAGGGGCTAAACGAGGTGGACAGTGGGACCAGTGCGGCGAGCACGCGGGAACACACTCGAGAAAGCACTCCAGAGATAGTTATCAGGGATTAGCGATGATTAAGTATCGCACGGAATTTATATAGATGCTGAGCACAAAAGTGCTCGGCAGCACCGTATAGCAACTAATATTGTGTACTAATTAGGAAGACAATGCTGGTGCAGCAATGTAGCTGTAAAAGCATACCAGTGCTAATGTCCAATGGTTTGGAATTATATGTTGCACAAAACTTATATAAATGCTGAGCTTAAAAGTGCTCGGCAAAAGCGTATATCCACTAACATTGTAAACAAAATTGAACAACACTAGGTGAGAACTGCAACAGCATAGACGTGTGCAAAATAATGTTATTAAACTCTTAGAATATAAAACAGGCCTTGAGACCAACTTAATCATGGCCTTAACTGATTAAATCTGAAAAATTCAACTACAGCTGGCTTATGCTTAACCTTCATCTACCCCACTGACATCGTCTCAACTATCATCTACAGCTTAGAGTCCTTTCTACCCTTTAACCATGCCACAACTGCGTCAAATCCACTCTCAACAACAGTACCTCTTTGTGGATCCTTGCCCAAGTATTCCACTTCGCCGTTCTCGTTAAAAACGACCGCACTTCTGATCCCTCTAACGCCACCACTGGTGTACTTGTCGCCCCCATGGTTTGCAATGCCCAGAGACTCGAGCCAAACTCCGCCGGCGTCACTAGCAAAAGTTACATACTCGGCCATCTCCGCAGCCAAACCCTCTGGCATCAAAGCGTCTCCCCAGGCCCGCATAACAAATGGACTATCCACTGAAACCACCAGCACCTTCTGAACGCCTAAAGTCTTCAATTGAGCCAATGCTTCTTTCGTCACAAAGGCTGGAACGTGTCTTTCAGAACATGTTGGTGTGAACGCCCCTGGGACAACTACAACTAGCGACAAAAGTCCTAAAGATTGCACATCAATCGTGCTTGCCAGATTCACACACACTTCAGCTGTTTTAGGTGGTAAGAACTCCAATTTTGCCATGTTCAATATATTCTGCTAGAAGAGAGAGTCGAACCTAAGAGGGCGTGAAAAAAACGCTTTGCCTACTTTCTTATCAGGATGCACACACAAAATGTCTCACAACTTCTGCCAGACCCACTTCCAGCACTCAAGGCTTGGGATCTGAACAGCTCCAAATTAGGGAACCAAGAGCCTGAAAATTCAGTTCCAAAAGACCAATATTTGGCTTCAAATCAACCCATAAACTATTCTCATTTGCCACTTCCAAAATCTGGCAATAACCACCAGTATCGATCCTACCAAGCAAGATCGGGCCCAGAATCACGTCATGGCGGCCGTAGAAATTCATGCGGTGGAAATTACAGCAACGAAGGAGCAATTGTCAGTCATAAAACTAGCTTACATCCAACAAACAGCAATCAAGTCGCTTATCAGTTCCAGTATTCGTCATCCAATGGCCATGCAGCCCCAGGGTGTGCTCATCCGGCTCAGTATTACTTACCACAATGGCTCCCAATGAATGGTCAGCCTTTGGCCCGTCATCCCCGTCATTCCAGTGTGAGTAATGCGGCTGTTGCTGGTCACGTTGCTCATGGCCATCCTATGATGGTTCCCTTTGTTCCGCACCATGGAGCATATCCAATTCCAGTCATGGTTCAGCCTTTGAGCACCAATGTTGGTCTCAATGGCGGTATTAATAACATTCCAGATGTTATTGATAAGGACCCTGAAATAGTAAGACAATTGAAGTACTATTTCTCTATTGACAATTTGATCAAGGATTTCTATCTCAGGAACAACATGGACAAAAAAGGTTGGGTCAGCTTAGATCTTTTCATGGGGTTTCCTAAAGTGAAGAGTTTTGGCGTGGATCTGGACCAATTGAAAGAAGCTTTCGCTATGATCAAGACAGTGGAACTGAATGAAGATGGTACAAAGGTCAGACTCGTTGAAAACTGGGAGAAATGGGTCAAAAAGTGGGCATTTTAAAAGGAAACATGGGCAGAAAATAGACTTGAGGTTAGTCAGATTCATGGGGTCAAGGTTATTACTTATTGGTTGGAGTTGAATACTTGCATTTAAGAGTGGGAAATACAGTATTTGTACGTCATATCCTTTATTCACACGCAAAAGGGCATCTGACGAGTCCTCATAGTTGATACATCATCAAAACTGACATCTGACAAGTCCTCATAGTAAGATGCAGCGTCAAAACTGACATCACTCGACTTGCCATCAAACACCGAGCATATGCAAGGCAAAACAGTCAGTGCTACGTAACGTAGGCTTATCTAAACCCCAACATCTATAGGTCTAGTGTACTCATTCGTACAAACAAAAATTAAGCACTGTATATAATTACAAAACTTCACCTAGGAAGATCCCATTGTACACATCAAGAGCGTTTGGTGTAGCAAGAACTTGAGAAGCCAGTGCATTGCCCAACTTATCCTCGAGTTTGGACTTGATGTCATCGGTGATGGTAGCTTGAACATCGTCACTATCGTCGTGGTTTCTCTTGTTACCATTAATCTTAACCAGTTTACCATCTTGCGCCAAAAGGTTGAAAGATTCCATAATTTTTTCGTTTATTATTTGCTTCACCTGGTCATCTTCAATGGGCTCGACGCATGAACTGTACCAGAACTTTATGTTACCAATGAGAACCACTCTGATCACTTCTGGACCAAGGGTCAACAAACCTAAAATGGCCCCGTATTGGGTTCCAATGGAGTCCTTGGTTGTGTTGGAAAGCAATGCCTTAAGGAATGTACGGGTGATTCTAGGCGTCAAGGTGTTGTATGAGCTAGAATATTTCTTGATGATATCCTTCAGTAAATTTTGCGCAAGGTCTCTGAATTTGAATTGATGGTTGTTAGAGTCGTTTCCTAGTGATTTTGCCAATATCAATGTGAGTATACATGGCATGAGAGCATGGATATATGGGTCAATGAACAAGGTTGAGTTGTTTAGCAAGGAGTAGACGAGATTGATCATTGTTTCTAATAGAGGGATATTTTTGAGATTGTGTGTGATTGTTTCTGCAATAAACTGGATAAAATATGGTACAAGTTGATGAAGACCGGGGTCGATTTTGATCGATTGTAGAACTGCCAATTTTAGTTGTTTAGGTTCCACGTCTGATTTTAAAAGAATTTCTATGCATTTATTGAAGTAGAGCTGGAGCTCTTTTGAAAGAACGTGTTTGACGAGTGGCTTGATTTCGAGATTCTTCTTTGTGTTGTTTTGACTTTCGTCAATGGTTGTCAATCCCGACTTGGATGTTGTGAGTTGCAATTCATCATTATTCAACGACAAGTAGTTGTCCATGGTACCTCTGATGTTGAGAGGAATGGACTTGATATCGTTCAAGTTTGGATTCTGTGGGATCGTTGGCTGGATACCCTCAACTGCCAACCAGTGTGCGGTGCACGAAGTGTATCTTGGAACTGGAGGCAGAGGTTGGTTGATCAAAGTTTCAAAGTCGATCTCATCGTCCTCGATGTAGTACAAAGTTTGACCGGGACCAATCAATGCCTCCTTAAAGATCGGAGGCTTTGTGGAGTCGTAGCCGTAGAGAGGCTCTAGGTTCAACACCTTCATTGCTTTATCGATATCGCTTGTAGTGAGCGTGCGCCTCTTCGAGTGGCGCATGAACTTTGTGGCCTGTTCGATGATTTCATGGATACGATACTCCACGTCCATTGCGAGGTTCTTCGCCACCTCTTCGTTCCAATGAGCTGCGGTCAAGCCGATCGAGTCTGCAACGTCTTTGATGGTGTCGTGCGGCGACCAGAGAGTGTGTGAAGAAGGAACATTAGAGCCTTGTGCGGAGCCAGACTGTTGGCTCTGCTGTTTTCCTGCTCTGACAGCTGGTGCAGACTTGGACATCTGCGATTACTGAGAAAGAAGAAGAAGAGTCTGAGAGTAGAGAGGTTGGTGTTGACTTTTTCTGAAAATGTGAGAAATGCGCTGCGACAGGTAGAAATGTTGTGCTTACGTAAGAAAGGCAATGGGACGTGACAACAATTTTGTCGCAAACCCTTCTGCTTACGTACGCACGTTGCCTTTCGCAACTTCCTTCTTCGTCGCGCTTATCTATTACTATCTCGTGCCCAGATTACGTAACACAAATAAATTCCAGCAAACACGTGTAGAGCTACATTGTTCCCTTATCCGTTTTGAATCCCGCCTCCCCCCCCATTTCTCACTCTTTACAACCTCTCCCCCCTCCTACTTTACCGAACCCACCAAAGCAAAAACCCCAACATTCTTTATGTCAAGAAATGGCCGCAATGATGCCCGCTGCGGCTGAAGCCAATTTTGCTCAGCACACCTCGTGGGACGTAGCTGCACGTGGCAAAGCCAAACTATGTATTTATATATAGCTAGAAGGATATGCAGTGGGTGAAGTCGGCGTGTGTTATTTTAACTTAACATGTCAAACGTGATTCCAGCACCCCCAGTGTTTAAATCAAACTTCATTCAGATGCAAAGACCGCAGCCTACTGAAGAAGCCAAGACTAACTATCTAACTTCATCGTATCTTCCGAACGAAGAGTCAAGAAACACACTCATCACTCAGTCACCTTCAATTTCGCCAATGACACACTGTGACATTCAGGGCTCGCCTAAGATGGACGCACTGCCTTCGGCGGTGAACTCAGTTGTTGGAACCAGAAAAAGATCAAAGTCAGGATCGAAAGATGAAGCAGAGCGTAAACGCAGAGACCTGAAGGCGCAGCACTCTGTAATTGAAAAGAAAAGACGCATTCGAATGAACAGAGAGTTTGAAGCACTGAAGTTCATTGTTCCAGCTTGTCGTACCTCCATTCTAGCAGGTCTAACCAACTCCAATTCATTTGAAAACTCACAGCTAATGCACAAGCTTACCATCATGCAATCGACTGTGGAGTACATCAAGTATTTGCATCTGATTATTAGACTAATGAAGCTTCAAATGCTGCTGCCAAAAGACACGCGGAACAGCTACAAGTCCTGGTTCAAGAAGAATTCGAACCTCAACTTTGTCGACTTCGATCTCAACCTTGACAAATACCGAAACATCGAAAACGACTTCGACTTTGAAGACATGTTTCTGCAAGTGTGGAAAAATGACGGTACCATGCCTGAAAAGTGGCTAGACCCAATCACAATTCAAATCAGCCGGTTTCTCAATTCAGAATCTGATGCAGTTGGGGCTGAGCAAAAACGCCAGCCGTCAACACAGGACACCAACCTGAAACAGCCTCCCCTGTTCAAGTCTCAAGCTCCAACTCCCACTTCCCAAGCACGTCGCGCCAGTGCGCTTTCAGAATCAATCAAACTTCCTATCACACCAATGACAATTTTAGCGAACGAGTTGAATCCAGGCCCTAGCGTTTCCAGCTCGCTAGACACATTCCGCTTGCCATTACCGGCGATTAACGACCCTAAATGCCGTTCCATGAGCAGAGAGCTTCCCGTTCCAACAAAATCTGCAAATGTTCCATATGACATCACAGTCAACCAGAAACAACATTCACGTTCTGTCGGTGCTTTGAATTCTTTGCCCTCTCTTGCAAGCGTTCCAATGGCTGGAAACTTGTCTCCAAAACACTCTTTTCAAAGCTCTCTCAACTCACTGGACAATTACACTCCCAACTATTACTCAGTCAAAGACTCATCAAACTCGTCGTCGATGTTCAGTCTCAACTCAGGCGCCGAAAACACTTCTTCATCCAATTCAAAAGTTTCCGCCGGTGTGGAAGTGTTTGGGTCTTTGGCGTCTGGACTGCATATGCCCAAATCGGAAATGCGAAAAACAAGTATTTCCATCTCACCGTCTAGCAAGCCAGTGAAGAGCGAAGCCAGTTCAAGGAATCGTGAAAAAGAAGAACACGAAGCCAGTCAAGTTCTAATTTCTTTGCGAAGTAATTGTACTTAATAGGCCTTCACAATGTATTTTTCCTTGCTTTTTTATACCATTTTAACATATCATGTAATCGATAATGCTGAGCAGGCGTTACGTAAGCACATCTGTTTGCTGAGCAGGCGTTACGTAAGCGTTTCATTTTTTCTATCCTCTAAACTCTTCTAAGAGTATCGTAAAGCACTTTCCAGAAAGCCGTGAATGAACGAAGCTGCGTTTTCTAAAAGTCTAACTGATGCGAATTTAGATTACGAAGTTGCTATTTTAAAAGACGACTCTCTCGAGGCTTGGCAGAGTTACATTGACTTCAGCAAACAGAATGTTCAAGAATGTATTCTGATAATATTGAGAGCTTTGAGGTCGCATCCAATTGAAACGTGTCTCTGGGACGAATTAATAAACAAAAGAATAGAACTGCTTGGAAATTCCACAGATCAAGTGGAAATTCAATCCATTTTGAACTTGTTCTATAAATCTATCAAATCTGTCAATAAACAACCAGAGCTGCAGTTTGTGCGTAAATATTGTGTTTTCATTCTTGATCATTTGGATCAGCTTGAAGAAACAAATATTCATGGTCATTTTACGCTTCTTCTCAAGAATTTACCCAATTTCAACCATTCAATTGTTTGGATTCATTATTTGAAATGTCTATCTCATTTTAAAGCACCAAAAGACGTTATTTTGCGATACTGGAGTTGGATATGGGCAGTCACTGAGTCTGGAGTGGATATACCCGAAGCTTGGGATCTTATCCAAACGTTTGACCAGTTATCAAAGCACGTTAAAAGTAAAATTGAATTGAAAATTATCAAATCCAAACTTGATCAGTTGATTACAAAGGATGTAGACATTTACCAAGCTTATTTGACCTATTTTCAAACATGTGTTAATGTTCTAATGGAGAATAGTTCTGATCAGAAGCTTTTGGGTGACATTTCCTCTCAATTTAATACAATCGTTGATCGCTTCCCTGATAAGAAGATAGACCTGGTCAAATTGTATGCACAAGTGATTTATGAAGTCCAATCCATTGAAAAAGCAGTTGAGTTTTATAAGACCCAGCTAGACTCTGCTAAAACAGTGCGAGAGTTTGCGTTCATCTATGACTCGTATTCAGGATTACTAGAAAAGCACTGTACAAAGTTACTTGAAGATACAACAACCAGTTCGGACGGATCCAGCACATTTTGGCTAGACAAATTGGAATCGCTACTTGATTCTAGAGACATTTTGCTCAACGATTTGAAGTTACGTCAAAATAAAAACAGGATACGCACTTGGTTTGAACGGTTGAACATATTCAAAGATTCCAAGGATAAGCAGTTGGAGATCTACTCGCAGGCCATTGTTACAATAGACATCAACAGTGTGTCGTCAAATGAAAGGATTCTGTTTGCTAAGCTTTGGGTGAATTACGCTTTAGAATATTCCAAGCTGGGTGATGTTGAAACATTTAACAATCTATTTGAAATAGCGATGAACATGGCGTGGATTGACATTTCACAGCTAGAATACGTTGTAATTGGTTACTGTAATGGGTTAATTGATTCAAGCAACAGTTTGACTCCAGGGATAAACTTACTTCATTCGGTATTGGAACCCGCCTCAGGCCAAACCCCAATCCATTCTTTCGACATAGCTAGAAGCCTCAAGCTGTGGTCATACTACATAGACTTGACACAAAACGGGTCCAATTTCAATGAAACCATACGTCTCTATGAGAAATGCATCCAGTTGAAAATCGTATCTGGTGCTATGCTGTTGAACTACTGTGAGTTTCTTGAAGGTCTGAAATTCTACAGAAAGGCCTTTTCTGTTTATGAGCGCGGCGTGGCCATATTTTCCGGTGAGACGAAATGGATTGTGATGGCGATCTATTTGAAGAAGGTGTTGACTTTCTCGCCAATATGCGGTCTTAACCTGCAGGAAATCAGGTCCATTTTTGAAACCTGCATTGACAATGAGTTTGATGAACAACGGCAGTTTGAGTTTTGTGTGTTCTATATCAAATGGGAAATGGACCATGGTGCCTGTGTGAAAGCTGTTCCCATTGTCCAGAAGATTATTGCCGCTACGAACTCCCAGCAGATCAAGTTTGACGCTTTCAAAATTCTTCTTGGTCTCAGCAGCGATGGGGGTCTGAAATCCATTGAAACCGGGCTCTTGCAGGCCTTGAACGCACTTTCATGCAATGTCCCTGGCTTTGTTTCTGAAATAGTTGCCCCCCTCGTGAGAGTCGAGCTTGGACTCAACTGCGTTTTTAAGGCTAGACAAGTTCTTAGATACGTCTGTGAGGTTGTGATGGACCACGGTAAAACGCTCGATTTGAGAGCTGAGGCGTGGAATTTGTGGAAAAGCGTGGAGCTAGAAGTTGGCAATGAGGGTTCCTACAAAGAAATGCTTCAAACTAAGCGGATTCTCGAGGCCCAAAGTAAACCCGGCCATGAGCTTGCCAAGAACGAGGTTAAGAACAACGCTGTGGGCTTCGTTCTTTCGGAAAACGGGCCTCGTATTTCTCCAGAGCAGCAACAAAATGTTCCTTTCAACGAGGACGCAATTGACCTTGAAATGGATGACTTTGAGTGATTTACACTCTGCTCACTAAACTTGAAAAACCGTTACGTAAGAATGTTTTTCCAGCTAAGCAGTGTGCCCGGAGTCGGAAATTTTCTTTCTCTGCTTCCGTCTTTCATTTTCAAGTTGTCATGATGATAGCCAGAGTGGGGGCTTTAAGAAGGAGAAACCCATTTCAAGGTGTTGTCTGGCGGTTCAAGTCCACTGTGTCGCCTTTACGGCTTTACGACGAGCGTGTGGCAGCGGGAAAATTGAAAAACGATGAATATCAGAGAGGTATTTTGACTTCCATGGAGCATTTGCACAGTCAATTGGAGGCTTATGAGCCTCCTTATGTGGCAGAGCCAGATATCACTGCTGGACGGTTGATTTTCAGCGCCAAAGGCAGCGGAATTGCTGGTTTTTTTGGCACATTGTTCCGAAGTAAAGAGAACGACGTTAATGACGATTTAGCGGTCCCTAAGGGTATCTATTTGTACGGGGACGTTGGTTGTGGTAAGACGATGCTGATGGACCTTTTTTATGACACGATTCCGTCTCATTTGACGAAAAAAAGATTGCATTTCCATCAATTCATGCAATCGTTGCACAAGCGGTCACATGAGCTCAAGGCACTTCATGGCCACCGTGAGGACCTGGACGTGATGCCTTATTTGGCCTGGGAACTGTCAAAACAGGCTACAGTTCTCTGTTTTGATGAGTTTCAGGTCACGGATGTGGCAGACGCAATGCTTCTGAGACGGCTGATAAACCTCGCGTTGCGCCACGACCACGGCTTGGTTCTTTTTGCCACGTCCAACAGAGCTCCAGACGACCTCTACATCAACGGGATACAGCGAGAGAGTTTCATTCCATGCATTGAACTGATCAAAAACTCGACTCACGTGATCTACCTCAAGTCTCCAACAGACTACAGAAAGATCCCCAGACCAGTGTCGAGCGTCTACTATTCGCCCAAACCGGGCATCAGATACACTTCCAAGGCGTGTGCCAAGGAGAGACAGCAGCACATTGACACCTGGTACAGCTTTTTCGCGCAAGGCCACGAGACCGAGCACAATGTTCCGCTGAAGATCTGGGGTAGAAACCTTGTAGTGCCTAAATGTTCGCCTCCCTACGTGGCACAGTTCACTTTCAAGGAGCTATGTGGCGAGTTGCTTGCTGCGGGTGACTATCTCACGCTTGCCACCACGTTCGAGTCCATTCTTGTCACCGACATTCCCTATCTCAGTGTGAACCAGAGAGACGAGGTGCGCAGATTCATCACGTTCCTGGACGCAGTTTACGATAACCACTCGCGTATTGCCGTCACAGCTGCTGCCCCGTTCCAGGACATCTTTGTGGAGCCTGAAGACATCGGAAAGGGTGCATTTCTCCTGGCCAACAAGACAGAGCAAGAGATCGACGATAAGCTCGAGGACGATGTCTTGGTGTCCAAGCACGGGTTTGACAAGAAAATCGCTCGTAAGGCCATGATGTTTGCCCATCTCGATGAGGAACGTTTTGCATTTGCGCGTGCGCTCTCCAGATTGACACAGATGGCAACTCAGAGTTGGGTGGACGATTACCGGAAAATTGATTGTTCCGCTGCTGAGCAAAAATCATTGTGAAAAAAAAAATATTTGTAAAATTTTTCACACTCTTTTGTATAGAGAAACCAGTGTAAATCATAATGGATATCCATAGGTGTAACTTCGTAGATTTCACGCCGGCGTCCATAACATGCACGGCGTTTTCTCATGTTTCCAGCGAAAAAATGGCTCCAAAAGCCCTCAGACTCGCTGTCGGAAGGGCTGATGGCTCCATCGAGATCTGGAATCCCCATCCTGTGCTAACTAAATCCTCTCTCAGCAGCAATATGGAGGTGTTTAGAACGCAATGGTACTTGGAAACGTCCATTCTTGGTTCAGAAGGCTCCTCAATCGAAAGTCTAGTCTGGGCCACCTCCGAGGACCAAAATGACCAACCCCGTTTATTCTCCATTGGTGGGTCAACGTATCTGACTGAGTGGGATTTGAGTACAGGTATGCCATTGGTGAACCACGATTGTAATGCTGGTGTTATTTGGTCCATGGCAATTGATCAGAAAATGGAAAGAATCGCATTAGGTTGTGAAGATGGGTCTGTGGTAGTGGTCAATATAAGCGGTGGTAAGGGAGTCATTGAACACGAAACTATTTTGCAAAGACAGAAAAATAGAGTCTTGAGCTTGTGTTGGACCGAAGACGAGGTCATTGGTGGTTGTTCCGACGGTAGAATCAGAATCTGGTCCTACAAAACTGTTGAAAAAGAAGATCAAAGCGAAGCGTTCAGAGGTAGACTTATTCAGCAACTGAGAGTCGATAGAGCCAAGGGTGAGCCAACGTTGATCTGGAGTTTGATCTATTCGCCTCATACTAAACAATTCATTTCAGGTGATTCTACAGGTTCCATCAAATTCTGGAATTTAAAGCATATGGTGCTACAGCAGTCTTTCCAAGTCCATGAGGCAGATGTACTCTGTTTGAACATCAACCTTGGCGGAAATAAGCTATTTTCTGCCGGTGTCGACAGAAAGATCTTTGAATTCAACTACACTAAAATGGGTAAGCAAAACTTCAAGTGGGTTAACACAGCCAATAGACTTCTACACGGTAATGACATCAGGACGCTGAACTCATACCAGTCAAAGGGTTTAGATATGTTTGTTTCGGGTGGTGTAGAGAGAATTTTGCATGTCAACAACGTGGAAAACTTACAAACCTCAGAAACTCTAACTCTACCAATGAACAGAGCAAGATCGAACATCAAGATAAATTCCCAAAAGAGATGGATCTATATGTGGCAAAAGAACGTTGTGAAGATCTGGAAGTTAAGCGAAACTGATAGATCCAAGAAGTTGATCTGTAAAATCATTTTACAGGATCCCGATCATATCAACGATGCTGTCATTTCTAAGAACGGTAAATATATCCTTATTGGTAGAACCTCATCCACAAAACTGTTTGAATTGACACCAACTGATACCAATGTTCAAGTTAGAAGATTAAACAGTGAACTGTTGGAAGTCATTGGATCGAAAATTGTCAACTTCAGCGAGGAAACCAATTCTGTTGTCATATATTCCAGCGAAAATGAGTTGTACAAGTTTGCCTTCAATACACATCACTCGAACCAAGAGTTTGATGACACACAGAATCCATTTGAATTTGATCTTCCTGAAGATGAAGATAAGGTTGACTACGAATACATGACAACGTATACAAACTCAGCTGTCAGCACCGATGGTTCATTAATTGCATTTTCCAAATCAAACGGTGTCATTGACGCTTTCAACTTGAAAACCACATCAACAAACCAATTAAAATTGGTCAAGAGGCTGATCAAATTTTCAGCCTCTTCGCCTCCAACTACTATGGCATTCACATCCGCGGATAAATTGGCAGTCACAACCTTAGATCATATAGTTCATGAATTTTCAGTCACTTTGAATTCAACATTGGCTAAGGCCGAAAATGCTGATTTGTACACTGAGTGGTCTAAGGCCAATTCAACCAGAACTCCACAATCATTTTTACAATTAAAGGGTAATGCTAAGGGTATGTTTGAGAATTTGGGTAGATATTGGGTTTGGGGTGAAAACTGGTTATCGTTCTTTGATACACATGAAGAATTGTCATCCGCGGAAACTCAAAGAGGTGAGAAACGTAATAGAAATGGCACTGCCACTAAACCGGTAGTAGTATCAGACTCGCCGGCTCCTGGTTTCTGGTTGACCAAGAATTACTCCGATTTGTTATTGGTTGACAAATTAAGTGAAAGTGAATTGGTTGTTGTGGAAAGACATTTACAAGACTTGCCAATTCCACCGGCATTCAAGTTGAACAGATATTCACTTTAATAGAACTACAAAAGTTTATAGCGTAATAGAGAAATCAAATACTAATAGCGGTACAAATTGTTTGGCTGCATATGTCAATGCCACGCACATTACAGACACTCACTATATTGCGCATACAGATATTATATCAATACACATACTTGTTGTATATGCCAATACCACCGACATTACAATATTCACCTTGAAATGTATACGTAATCAAATCCTATAACAATAATCACACATTATCTGGTTCCATAGTTGGCCACACCCTCGCACCTTGAAAAAATGCGTGTGCTGCAGCACCTTGGAAGATCAAACTCTTGGCAACCGGTCTTTTCTCCACTGGGGTATCGCTCATCTCCTTTTGTCTTTCAATAGGGTCTGGTCTAAACGGCTTGTGGCCACCAAACTCGTGTCTGTATTTGTGATACACCTCTTCTGTCAATGTGTAAATGTCGAAAGAACCAAAATATAACCCGTCGTTTGGATCATACACGTACTTCTTCAAATATGACAAATGTCTCTTGATTTCGTTTTTGACACAGTTCAGACTTCCCTCTGGTGCGACTTCTGAACAGTTAAGTGCATACACGGCCAATCCCTCAATTAATAGCTGTCCAAAGTAAAGACTGCCATTGAAGTATCTTTTACCCCAATCATCGTAGTCTCTATCGAACAAAGTTCTGCCTCTGTCCGTGGCAGCCTCGGCCAGAAGCTTGGCTCTTTCCGCCCATTCTGGGTTCTTATCATACTGGTAGAGTAGTGAATAGCCTGCCAACGTCATACCTTGGTTGTACGAGTATTTGTGGACATCTATGCATTCGTTATCATAACCAACACCATCCATCATGATGTTATCACTTGGATCACGCATCTTGTCCCAGATGAAGTTGAGACATATCTTAGCAAACTCGTACAATTTCTCTTCTTCTTGCTTGCTTCTAGCGAACTGGATCATCTTCAACGCTCCCACTGCTGAGACCGAATTCGAAATTGTGCTCATGTACTTCTTAGAAATGTGCCATAGTAAGCCTTTGTTCCCCCATGATTTATGCTGAGTGATTCCGGTAAAGAGGAATTCCATCACCTCTCTTGCCATAGTGAGATAGTTTTCGTTTCCAGTGGATTCGTAGGCTAAAATGAACGCTCTAAGCAAATGTGCGTTATCATCATAGCAAATGTCATCGTCTCCAGAATTAGCTCCTCCATGAAACTGAACGGAATAAGCCCCCTTTCTCGGGTTTCTGTATTTGAGACAAGACTTCATTGCTTGATCAACAATTGGCATTGTCAAGTCCTTGTAGGCACTCGAAGAATCGGCAACGGCGTGAATCGCAACGGCCTGGGCATAGCATGAAAAGTTTCGGCCCATTGCTTCGTGACACGGAACGTGCGTAGTGAAATTACCCACTTGGGGGTTCCAAAATCTGAACCACATTGCTTGACAAGCATTGTAGCCTTCTAAATTGTTATCAAATGCCATCTTTGCTTAGTGTTTTATAAGAAAGAAGTGAACAAGTGAAGATATGATGTACGTCACGTGACAAATTTCACACACTCGTTCATTGCTGATTTCCAAAATGAGGTTTGCCCTTGTGGATTCGAGTTCGCTGATGGTGCAGCAATGGCGTAAACAGATACAGCGCGGCTCAGAGTGTCTGGTAGATGTTTTTGGGGGGAAATTGTCGGATTTGGGGCCCATTTGTACTTCTTCTCGTTGTAGCGTAATTGTATCGCCAGCAAACTCTATTGGGTGCATGGGTGGGGGGTTTGACAGAGCCTTGAGTGATATTTTTGGCGATGATCTGGAGTATAGAGTTAGAAATCAGATTAACTTGCTTTCTAGCGGATATCTGCCTCCTACTAGAAGCATTTTAGTGGATTGTTCAGACATTGACAACGGGTTGAATTGTAAATTTGTCAATGTGTGTCCAACAATGAGAGTTCCAGCGCGGCTTTTTGAAGCTGATCATCATGATAAGAAACATGCGGTGAAGTTTGTGTTTGATTATGTCTGGAATGTGATCCATACGTGCAAAACGTCACCGCTGATTGATCTGATCATATTTCCCGGAATAGGAACGGGATATGGCGGATTACCGCCTGAGTTGGTGGCGAAAGCAACTCTGGGCGCAATCTATTTGTCTGAAATAGAATCTAGTGCGGACGCAGGCTTGTTGGTTCTCAAATTCCTTGGGGAACCATACTCAGTATACAATAATAGCCATCTACAAGAAAGTATCCATAAACTCTCGCAATGGGAATTTGACGTGATAGCGGACGATATTAGTGTGTTTTTTGACCATCTAGGTGTATAAAGTGTAGTAAGAGAGCAAATTATAATCATGAAAAGTTGCTAAACGGTGGTTTATGGTTTGCCATCACTCAGTAATCATGGAAAGTTTCTAGACATTAGTAGTCTTCGGTTCGCCATAACTCAGTAATCATGGACCATTTCTAAACAGTAGTCTTTGGTTTGCGATCACTTGGATACAGCTTCAAAGCCAAACTCAAAACAATAGTAATGGCCGTCATTATGAACATCAAAATAAAAGTATCAGTCATTGCAGATCTATAGATTTTCAATGTCTTCTTGACATATTCCATTGGAAGACCATTTCTAATGTAGAATGTTGACTCAGCTAGTTTCTTCAAGATCTTAGCCCCGTCAGGTCTCTTTTCCTTGTTCAAAAAGTATGATTTTAATTCACTTGCCAAAATGTGATCATAGAAACTTAAGGCAATACCAACACCTGAGGATTGGCCCATTGATCTGAACATGTAGTTCATACCGGTCACAGCAGCCTGATGTTTGATACCAACTTTACCAACGACGAGAATCAATAGAACAACAAGGAATGCACCGTATGCTACCCCTGCAATGATATCACCTGCAAGAATGATTGAGAGTGGCAAGAACTTGATGTCCTCTCTTGCGAATGAAGGTTTGGCTTGAGAAATAGTAACCAAGCAAAGAGAAATCCCAATGAAAAATCCTAAACAGCAATGCAGTGTCAATTGAATAGCTTTCTTAACAACAACATCTGGATGGACCTTTTCATCGTGATTCAGTAACCAGCCTGCCAACAAAGATCCACCACCAGTGGTGAAAACAACAAAGGAGTTGAACACACCTAAGTCAACTTGTGTGAAACCATGAACGATTTGTAAATACAATGGCAACAGATAACTCAATGCGTAAATAGCAGCAGCGCCAAAGAAAACAATGCAAGCAGTGATTCTCAGGACACCTTTGAAAGCATCTGGTGGGATAACATGAACATCCATGACGTATTTTTCAACATAGAAGAAAGCAAGAGCGGAACCAGCCATGAGTCCAGTCCATAAGTATGCATCAAATTGAGTCTTAGACCCGAATAGCATCAACATTGAAACGATAAAGCCAGACAAGAAGAATGAACCTGGCAAATCGATTTTCTTGAAGTTTTCTAGTGTGAATCTTTCGTTCAGAGGAATATAGGTTTGATCTGCCCTATAATCGTGCACATTTTTGTGGGCCAGATAAGCTGCTAGTATGACAAAGGGAACCTGAACTAAGAACATCCATCTCCAACCGGTCTTTGGATCGAGAGCAATGAAAATAGATCCAATAACTGGTCCACTGAATTGACCAACAGAGTACATCAAATTGGAATAACCTTGATAGACGCCTCTCATTCTCAATGGAATCACGTCGGTTGTGATAATAGAACTTAGCGCAGACATACCACCACCTCCGATACCTGCAATGGCTCTAGCGATCGCAAACTCCGTCACATTTCTAGCTAGAGCACATAGCAAACAACCTAAAGCAAACCAAAACTGTGCAATGATTAAAACAGTTTTACGACCAAAGACATCACTGAATTTACCCACTAACGGTTGGAAAATCGTGTTTGTGATCAAATACGCAGTAGCAATCCACGTCAATCGATCTGACGCATTCATTGAAGACGCAATCGTATTAGCTGCTGTCGCAACAATTGTTGAATCTGCTGAAGCTAGAAATGTACCTACCCATAGAGATCCTATGATGCTCCATAGGTTATCGGGAATAGCAACTTCATGAATGATATCTGATTCATAAGAAGAAAACAATAACTCTGGATCATTCACAGAACCGTAATTAGAATTTGTTGTTCCTGACATTCTCATTTCAAAACCAACTTAATCTATTCCTACACTCTAGCAAAGTAAACAATAACCGTTTTATACAAAAAAAACGGTTGTCGAGAATTTCCGATAAAATAACGGAAGATCCCGATTGGGAAATATGCTCATGTGCTCAGCTGTATTGAGACTTGATTCGAATCATTTTGTTGTAATCATTTTTTGTCGCCTTACGCCATTTTTGGCCCCAAGTGATGAGCGCGAAAGAAAAGTACATGCACACAAAAGTGATCACACAAAGATAAATGTATGTTTTTTCAGTTCCGATCGAATTTAGCCATGGCGAACAGGCAAACGTGAATATGCATCCGATCATGTTGTTGATGAAAGATACGCACACAAGTGCTTCAAGAATGAATTCCTGGTATGTGTCCAGCACATACAGCATTGCGAGGTTCATTGCAGACGAAAACATGTATGCAATGAATCCCAAGCCAACATAGTATACACGCCAGTTGGTGTTGCGTGCGACACCAAAGCCAAACATGAGGAGACCAGCTCCTCCCAGTGTTCCTGATAGAAAAGCAAACCAGAGACGATATTCGCTTTGTACAACACCGTTGCGTTTACGTGCTAGCCGGAGCACAAAATAGTCGGTGATTGATCCTGCATACAGAGACCCAATCACGGAGCCAATGATGCATGGAACATACATCACAGCCACCTTCTCAGAGTCATAGTTAAATGGTGGGTCGTACAGGTTGTTGTCTTGGGTTGTGAGGTAAAACGTGAGTAGTGCATTTTGTAACCCACACAGCAATCCCGCATACAGGACAGGCGGGAAGGTGAAACATCTGATTGGTAGCATCAATAGTTTGAGATAATGCAATAATATACCTCTAGCAGTTGAGAAGCGCGGATCGTTTCTCAGCTTGAATGGTGACATCCGTTGGAAATACGACGATGGCTTATCGTTGTAGCCTAAGGTGACAGAGTCCATGTTTGCGTTTTGAGAGAGTATGCCATACTTCATCAAGCTCGAATTCATTGTCACGTCGTCGTATCTTGTTTGGAACCTTGAGTAGTCGAAGTATGTATCTTCTAAGAAAAACACCACTAGCACCAAAAGCCCTAAGGCCGCAATTGCACTGGACCATCCGATCCATCTGAAGCTTACGGTTTCAAGCTTCACACTCATGGGTCCTAAATACGTCCCCAATGCATAGGACAGGTTGTAGATTGTGATCACTGCACCCAACTGGTGTCGGAAAAATATACTTGATAGACACAATTGAACATGAGCCTCTGTGCCACCGGCCCCGAGTCCCAAAAGCAGTTGAGAACCGTAAACGTCGCCGTCATTTTCCAACCGTGCAAACCAAACCGAACCACCAATGAAAAAGAGCAAGGAAATAATCACCACTGCTTTTCTACTCATCATCGAGGCCAATGGTGCACAGAACCAGGTTGAAACTGCAATGGCCACAAACAAGATACCAGCTGAATCGTTGAGTGCATCATATGAAACCCCCGTACTAGCGTTAATTTTGTCGCTCGGAGCACTAGCAATGTTGGTAAGACCAGCACCAAGACCCGTGAATAACATCAATAACAAAAGAACAACGGATTTTCTTAACACCGACCAATTTAGCGGGTCGTTCACGGAATTTGTTGGCTGAGGCCATAGAACAAGCCCAAATCTTGATTTCAATGTGGGTATTTCGTCAAAGGGCGTTTTTCGATTGTATGAATAGCTATAATTGGGATGGTGTTCCAAATCGGCACCCTTGTTAGCGGATCCCATCAATATTGAACGTTCAACCTCGAGTCTTCTCACATGTCGTATCATGGCTGACGAGTAGATCGAGTATGTACCTGGAATATAATCCGGATGCGTGTTATCTGTATACTTATCCATAGATCTATAAACAAAACACTTGAAATGGCCAAGATGACTTATATGCAATGGAGATTAATTTTTTCCGTTTTTGCTCAGCACCAAAACTTCATTTGTATGGACCGTATTCAAGCAGGTCAAACAGCTTGCCTAGAACCTCTTCTGGCGCGGCACGAAGACCGTTGTGGAAGAGCCCGTTGGTGATGTATTTTTCGTAGTGGAAAAGCTCCGCGTTCGCCTTTGAGAGCTCGTAGTCAACGTACATGTCGTCCAGATAGATGGCAGCGGCTACGGGAATGTCGATCTTTGAGAGTTTTTCCTTGTCGTAGATCACGGACCAGTCCTTCTTTGCGTGGAGAAGCTTAGTGAGTGGTGCTAGCTGGGCCAACTGGGAGTTATAGTCCTCAGTCATGTCTGGATACACCATTTCTCCGGTGAAAAAGAAAGGGTCATCACCTGAAGCGGCAGTGGTTTGGAATTGTGCTGGAAGCTCGTGGTGTGCAGCCCAGTTCGATGCCATACCTTCGCCGTTGCAGTAGATTGCCTCTTGAAAGAGGAAATAGAACACATTAGTTTCAAAACCGGGAGAATTCTGAATGTCCATCGTGGTTCTGTAGCTGAGTCTGCCGCGTTGTTCAAGCTCCGCAGTCATGGTAAGAACCAGCTTGTGCATCTCCAGGATACCCCCCGAGGCACCGAAGTTCAGACCCAGGTGTCTAAACCTGTTCACAGTAAGTGTTCCACCGTTAGGTAAAACCACCTTGTGGTCTCTCAAATGGTCTACAATCTTCCACACAAGCGCCCTGTCGTCTGGGAAGGTTTTGTAAAACTGTGAGTTCCGCTCTTCCATCCGCTGGTACGTCTTACGGTACACTTCATTGACGGATTTGATGCCGATTGGCGGTAATCCGCCAGTAAGCATCACTTGTTTCAATGAATCGGGGAAAAGAGACATGTAGGAGACCGAAGTGAACCCTCCAAAGCTCTGGCCAAGCAAGTTCCACTTGCTATCAGGAATGAGACTCATTCTAATGGCTTCCGAGTCAAACACAATGGAATCAGTTCTGAAATGCTTCACAAAGTCGAGTTGGTCCTCTGGAGAGCCTCTAGCAACAATGAGCTCTGCGTCAAGACAAAAGGAAAGACCTGTGCCCCTCTGATCGAGGAAAACAACCGTGTAGCCTCTGTCGAGCAAACCAGACAGAAACGAAGGATCAGATCCATTCGCTGGAATCGGCGTCTGATAACCTGGTCCACCTTGTAGAAACAAGAGCAGCTTCTCCTTGTGTTTCTTCACATCTTCTCCAACGTCAAATTGCTTCGACGAGCCTGAAACAAACTTGTTCACAATCTTGATCCCCACTGGAATGTACTCTAAGCCTGGAAATCTGTGGTCTAAAGGCACATTGAATCTCAAGGTTGAAACCTTGATTTTGTTAGCCACATAGGTGTCCAAAACTTGGAACGGAGCAGCCTTAATTGAAACCATTTATTTGATCTTCACTATAAAAGCTAGATAGCCATGTGGCTCTGAAAAATATCAATGATGTTCCTCCTCATTATATCTTGAATTTGCCCGAATTCAAATATAAATCACTCAATATTCAATATGGCAATGGAAGAACTTGATAGGGTTGGAGCTATGGCGATTCTGGTCCCATTGGTTTTGAAAACCGCTCAAAATGCCTTTGTTTACGGCTACAGAATTCGATTTTTGCATGCTTTGACGTTTCAATTGGCTACCTTGCGCATCAAGGGCCCCAAATCGGCTCAGTACCTTCGCATTGTAGATATCCTGACTGAATTGGCCCAGAAAGTGTACAAATCTGTGAAAATGGGGTTAAATCACGGTAAAACATTGGCTGGGTTTGCGATTTTGTTCAGAACAACGTTGGCTATTTTGAACAGCGTGGCTAAACCCACGCGTTTGAACCATTATTGGGCAGGAGCTGTTGGTGGTGCGTTTCTTTATTCCGGATTTGTCAATAAGGTGACAGCACAAGTGTCTAGATCAGAAAACAAATACATTCGTAAATTGGGACCAATTGTTCAATTTAATGAGAGCATTCTCTCGCAGATTACGATGTACACCATGAGTCGGTTGATTATGGCCATTGGTAAGGATTGGTCTTACAGTGTTGCGGAAAAAATCAATGTCTACAATGCGAAGAAGAAAAACACGATTCTTTCAAGCGACGACATGGTGCATCCGGAGAGGGTGAGAGAGGTTAGTTGGATTGTGTCTTGCTCTCTCATTTGGGGTGGAATTATGTACTATTACAGAAAGGATGGTGATCGAAAAGAGACGGGGAAGGATTATTTACTAAGAGCATTACGAGTATCTATGGACTTTATCTATGGTACTAAGGAACATGCTCTGAGAGAGCTATTTGACTATGGCTCGAGGTAGGACAAAAAGGAGGGGGGTGCGAGTGTGTTTGGTTTTGAGTTTTAAGCGATGCGTGATGTTCATCGTGTGTTTTCAGAGTGAAGTGTGGTGCTTAGAGTATGCTAAGCTTATGCTAAAGGTTGAGATAGGGTTAATTCAAGTATGGATCAGTGCTAAAAGTGGAGCTTAGCGTTTGCTAAGTATATACTGATGAGGTTGTGTCAAGTTTAAAGCAGTGCGTGATGCTAATCTTATGCTAAGAACATGGAGATAATGTTGTGTCAATTTAAAGGGATGATGAGTGGTGCTAAGCGTTTTCAGAGTGACGTGTGTACTAAACGTGGTGCTAATCGTATGCTAAGCATACTAAACATAGAGGTAGAGTGTGTCAAGTTTAGAATTCAAATGGAGTGAAGCGTTTCACTTAGCTAAGCTTAGGAGACAAGGTTATCTCTGGGATCGAGTTTAAACCTTACTCTAGTGCTAAGCGTACCGCTAAAAGTGCCTCTAGACCTGAAGTTCTACAGATAAGCATGGATCTAAGAGTTCTGGGAGCTACATGGTTCTAGGCCGAGCTGAAACTATCTTTGCATATGGCTTATGTTAAATGCTTATTCTGGTGCCAAACTTATGCTAAGCTTTTGCTGAGTTTCTATTAAGCTTCTGCTAGGTGATTATTCTTTTTCCAAGCTTTTGCTTACTCTGGTGCTAAACTTGCGCTCACTCTGCTACCAAACTTGCGCTCACTCTGCTACCAAACTTACGCTCACTCTGCTACCAAACTTACGCTCACTCTGCTACCAAACTTACGCTCACTCTGCTACCAAACTTACGCTCACTCTGCTACCAAACTTACGCTCACTCTGCTACCAAACTTACGCTCACTCTGCTACCAAACTTGCGCTCACTCTGCTACCAAACTTACGCACACTCTGCTACCAAACTTACGCTAAGCGTTTTTCTCAACCTGAAAATCTCATGAGTTATATCAATGCTACAAATATCTCCAAACCCTTGTTAAGCTTTACATATCATTCTCCTTTCTCTCTTCCTCCTCCCCCTTCCCACTTTCCCCCACTTCCTCCTCTTCTATACCCTTTGTTTTATTGGAAAAGTAAAGATAATTGATTACGTAAGCAATTTTTAAAGCTAATACCCGCTAAGAAATTCAATTAGCCGCTAAGAGCATGTCAAATTTTTTTCAATCTCGCCAACATCTCCAGCACAGACTCTTCTTCTTCTTCTTCTCTTTCAACTCAAATGTCTTCGTACTCATTGAAGATTGCAGGTAAGGCTCCATTTGTGGACTACGCCTTGCTTACTGCTGCTGCGTTTGTCAACAAGTCCGATGTTGCCACCGTGAAGATTGATTTCGTTGATGCCAAGAACATCTCTAAGGACTCCACTGCCGAATTCATCAAGGATGACAAGGTTGTTGCTGCCAAGAGTTTGGAAATCTTAGAAGCTATGGCTGAAGAATTCCCAACTATTCTTTTAGGTAAGCAAGAATCCAAAGAATGGACTCAATTCTCTTACGAAAAGTTGTTGAACAAGAACTTTGGTCAATTGTCCACTGATTTGGAAAAGTTGGACCAACACTTGAACTTGAGAACCTTCTTTGTTGGCTACAAGATCACTGTTGCAGACATTTCCATTTGGGGTGCTCTCAGATCCAACCCAGTCATGGGTTCTGTGATTAAGAACTCCGTCTACATCAATGTCACTAGATGGTACCAATTCTTAGAGGCCGACAAGAGATTCGGTGAGATGGCCACTCTTTTGACTACCTCTCTTGCAGCTTTGAAAAAGGCTTCTGCTGGTGGTAAGAAGGAAGTTCACAAGGCCAACTTTGAAATCGACTTAAAGGATGCCAAGGACGGTGAAGTTGTCACTAGATTCCCACCAGAACCTTCTGGATACTTGCACATTGGACATGCCAAGGCGGCCATCTTGAACAAGTACTTTGCTGATGCTTACCACGGTAAGTTGATCATCAGATTCGATGACACTAACCCATCCAAGGAAAAGCAAGAATTCGAAGACTCCATTGTTGAAGATTTAAGATTACTCGGTATTAAGGGTGATAGAATCACCTACTCTTCAGATTACTTTGATGAGATGTACGAATTGTGTGTCAAGATGATCAAGGAAGGTAAGGCTTACTGTGATGACACTCCATTAGAACAAATGAGAGCCGAAAGAATGGATGGTATCAAGTCTGCAAGAAGAGACAGAACTGTTGAAGAAAACATGAAAATCTTCACTGAAGAAATGAAGAACGGTACTGAAGAAGGCCTCAAGAACTGTGTCAGAGCTAAGATTGATTACACTGCTCTCAACAAGACTTTAAGAGATCCTGTTATTTACAGATGTAACTTAACTCCACATCACAGAACCGGTGACAAGTGGAAGATGTACCCAACTTATGATTTCTGTGTTCCAATTGTTGATGCCTTAGAAGGTGTTACTCACGCTTTGAGAACTATTGAATACAGAGACAGAAACGCTCAATACGAATGGATGTTGAACGCTCTTGGTTTAAGAAAGGTCCACATTTGGGATTTCGCTAGAGTCAACTTTGTTAGAACCTTACTCTCAAAGAGAAAGTTACAATGGTTTGTTGACAAGGGTTACGTTGGTAACTGGGATGATCCAAGATTCCCAACTGTCAGAGGTGTTAGAAGAAGAGGTATGACTGTTGAAGGTTTGAAGAACTTCATCATTTCTCAAGGTCCTTCCAAGAACATCATCAACTTAGATTGGAACATCATTTGGTCTGCTAACAAGAAGATCATTGATCCAATCGCTCCAAGACACACTGCTTTGGAATCCAAGAACTTGGTTGAAGTTAACATTGTTGATGGTCCAGAATTACACGCTGAAAAGAAGCCAAAGCACAAGAAGAACCCTGCAGTTGGTGAAAAGGATGTTTACTACTCCTCAAAGCTCCTCTTGGAACAAGCCGATGCTGCTGGTATTAAGGATGGTGAAGAAGTTACTTTCATGGACTGGGGTAACATTATTGTCGAAAAGGTTCACAAGAACGCTGACGGTGTTGTTACTTCCTTAGATGCTAAGCTTCACTTGGAAGGTGACTTCAAGAAGACCGAAAAGAAGGTCACTTGGTTGGCTGCTGAAAAGAACGTTGAAATTGAACTGGTTGATTTCGATCACTTGATCACCAAGGACAAGTTGGACGAAGGTGACAACTTTGAAGACTTCATTACCCCAGAAACCAGATTTGTCACTGAAGCCATTGCTGATTACAATGTTAAGGACATGAAGAAGGGTGACATCATCCAATTTGAAAGAAAGGGTTACTTCATCTTAGATGAAATCAAGGATGGTAAGTACATTTTCTTCACTGTTCCAGATGGTAAGACTGTTTCTAAGTACGGTCAAAAGAACTAAGTCCTTTTTTTTTTGAGTATTTTGTAATGACAATCGAGAGCGACGTAATTGAAGAGACTGTATCAAGTCACAATAAGGGATATATAATAATGTACTTATACATTTAAAAATGCTAAAGGTAAGGGCTATCTCAGTCCTCTAATGATCAAATATCTAACAAAGATTTCCAGAAGCGAAACAACAACTGATAAGCTAATTGCAAAAATCAATACTTTGGTAATTTTGGTCATTTTCTTTTCCGCTAGGGAATCAGAAATGATATCAAAGAAATCAAGGAAAACCTTACAACGATCGTTGATAACCTCCACACGTTGTTCAATTTCCAAGTATTCTCGAATTGCAGTATACAATGGATGTAATCCTGGTTCAATACTCCAGAAATATTCGGGTGTATCCAAAACGTTGGATGAAAGGTTGACTTCAGACCTAAGTTGGAAAAGTTTACCTGTTTTGGTCAACAATCTTTTTGTGGTATAATTTTGTAATTCACCCGTTAGAGCTAAAACTTTAGGCAATCTTGAAATGGAGTTCAAAATGTTGGACATTTTAGATTCAAACAGTGACAATTTGGTACTTTGTGCAATTGCATGAGAAATGGTCAGTTTGATAGAATGGTCCCCCGATTTCAACGTGATCATATCATTATAAATTCTAGGAGTCAGGACTTCCTTGTTGTATTCAAAATGGAACGCTTCTGTTTCGATTTCATGTTCGGGAACTGGTTTGATGGCCAATTTAAGTTCAACTGGGGAATTCAAACCGTCGCTGTTGTTCTCACCCGATGCGGATAGTAGTGGGGTGTTTTCGTTTGATTTGCCGAAAAGAGAAAGATTGTCATCTTCCTCTGTTTCAGGCTCGGTTTCGTCTTCCTCGTCATCGTCGTCATCATTTTCGAATTCATCAATATCGATTTTAGCAAAAACCAAGTCTGCCAAGATGTTCTTTTCGTGAGTTTCAGGGAAGTTCCAAAACACCACCACACCGTAGTCTAGGATGAACATTTCTGCCAACTTTTTCAAATCGGGTAGAATGGATTTCCTTCTCTTTGGTTTGATTTCGTTTCGATCGCTGGGACCGTCCTCGTCGCAATCTTGAACAGCAGACGAGTTTGATCCGGACCTGCTGTCGTATTCTTCTGGCGAGACAAAGAACTGAGGCTCGCTGGGATCAAAATCTCCGTTGTTATTGTTCGTGTTATCTTCACTTGGTTTGCTGTTATCTGTGTCATTATCTTGACCAGAGTAGAATTCATAATTGTGGTCTCTTTCTTCAGAAGCATCGATGAAGCTTTCCATGATCTGAATGCCCTTCTGCATCTTACTACTGGTGTTGGAATGGATTCTGTAGCCATTTTCACCTGGTAATAACGGTAAAGAGTAAGGAATGTATAGAACCTCATCGTACAGTCTAGGGAAGACACCATGGTATTTGGCCAAGAACTTCGACGTAAGATTCAAATTGAACCCCTCTGAAATCAAGTATGCTGTAACGCGGGGATACTCATGTTGTCGCTGCTCCTTTGTCATCTGTTCTGCGCGTGTACGCGCGTGAATCTCCTGAAAAATGTTATCAGTGGTTGAAGACGACATGGTCGCAGACTCATCGCCCTCATCGCCAACAATGGGTGCCGTTAGGTTCCCCTCGCTGTCGGGAATAAGCACAAGCTTCTGCGTAGATTTGGAAGTACGTGTAGGCAAGTTACGCGTGTATTGCGGCACTCTTTGCTGTAAATGATGCCCTCCCGCGGGCTGTCGCTGTCTGGAAGACGGGATATCGCTGATATTGGATGTCAAACTGGACACAGAGATCCCAGAGTACTTAGAGGTGGAATTTAAGCGCATGGGCATCTGTTGTTGACCCATTTGCTGCTGTTTATGCCCTGCAAACGGCGCTTTTGTCGTGTTTTTTCGAATATCCGTCACCAAAATCGAAGGTGACCGCTTTGCGGTCTTCCGTGGCGTTTTAGGATCCATCCACGCAAGAAATACACGTTCTAACGCGTCTTTACAAGAGAAAAAAGTGGCAATCAAGAAGAGAAGTGAAGATGCTTTGATTTTTTTCTCGCCTTCCATGTGACGCGAGAGATAAACGCTTACGTAAGCTTTGAGATTAAAACTGCTTACGTAATGTTTGAGATTTATTTTTCAGTGAAAATTTGGGCGTTGGACCCAGCATTTGCCACTCTTTTCTTATAGAAAAAGCGCAATGGAGTCAGATGATGATCTTCTTGAGTTAGCAGGGGTTTCCTCGGGGGAGGAAAGTGAGTATGTTGCAGAACCTTCGGCGAAAAAGGGGCTGAAAAGACGTCTAGACGAGTCTGAAGATGAAGCTGAAGATGATGACGACGATAACGACGATCCGTATCCGCTAGAGAACCAGTATAAGGACGAGGCGGACAAGGCTGCACTTCTTGCCATGGACGAAATGAAGCGTGAAGAAATCTTGTACGAAAGACTGCAGGAAAGACAGAAGTACAGAGAAAGAAAGTATTTGGCATTGCGTGCAAAGCAATCGCAGGTGGAGAAACGCTCGAGTGGCCAATCAGTGCGTGCGAACAAGTTGTCAGAATTGAAGAGACAAAGAGAGAAGAAGAGCAAGAAGAGTGCGGGTGAGTACTACTCTGAAGACGAGGGAGAGGTGGATGAAGAAGATGGTTATTACTCGGATGACAGAGATTTGGAGGAGCTAGCTGGATACGGCAGAGATGAAGACAGATATGATGAATCCAGCTACAAAATCGCAACGTTCCAGGAGATTTTGAAGATTAGATCGTCTAGAGACAATCTAAACAAGTTCCTCTACAGAGACGAGTTCGATGAGGTGATGCCAGGCACATTGGTGAGACTCAGTGTGGGTAAGAAGTCGTATAGAGTGGCGCGCGTGGAAAGCGTGAAAAGAGGCGGTAAGATCTACGATTTTGTCGGCAAGCCATGTAACACGTACTTGGAGTTGTCGCAGGCCCAATCAACGCACGTTGTAGAAATGAGCTTTGTGTCTGATTCTCCCTTCACGCAGGAGGAGTTTGATATCTACGAGTCCAAGCTCGCAGAGTACCAAATGAAACTACCAACCGTTAGAGAGGTGAAGAACAAGCTTGAGGAACTCCGTGCAATGGCTTCTCGGAAATTAACAGACGAAGACATCAACAAGATGGTGGAACGCAAGAAGCAGCTGGCAGTCACTCTAGATGACTCTGCCTCCAGAGTGCGTCAGGTCACCAGATACAGAGAAGAATTGCAGGTCGCTCTTGAACAGGGTAAACAGGAGGAAGTGGCCAGGTTGAGAGCAGAGTTGGACAAGCTCACCAAGATCTCGCAGAAAAACAGTGAAAGCTCCTCCTCCAAGCTTGCAGAAATCAACGTGAGAAACCAAAAGTCCAATCAAGAATACATTCGTCGTGCTGAACAAAAGAACGCAGAGCTTAGACGTAAGCAGCTTCTCAACAATGACTTCTCCGACCCCTTCTCCAGATTGAGAACCAATCCAAAACTGTTCTACGCCTCTCAGGTCAAAGAAGAAGCCAGCGAGAACCAGCAGGTGGATAAAGACACTGAGGGCCAGAAAAAGGTGCTGTATCAGCGCTCTGTTTTCAGAAACCAGGGAATCGACGCGGTCATTAAGACCTTCAAATTGGATCTCGACGTTGACTTCTGAAACACCGGCTTAAAGCCCGCCTCACTTCTGTATTTTTGTATTATCTTTAAAACACTAAGTTCATGAGCCAGTATAGAGGGAAACTAAAATTTTTCAGTATGAACGAACACCACTTATTTCTCTGTTTCAATCAATAATGCCATACCAAAGGATCCCACTGTCGTTGCGTCCTTCATATTTGAAGACCACTGTCACCAACTCGTTGAAAAGACATGATTTACACCTGAAAACTATCTCAGGCTACGAAAACTCCAATTACATCTTGAAAAACGTCAAGGCTTTGAATTTAGTTTTCAAGGCCCACAACGCCTATGGTCACCAGGGTGCCAAGCTCTTCTGGAGGAACAACCTTAGAACTCTCCAATATCACAATCCTGCGCTGCCAATCACGGTCCAAAGGATTCAATGTGAAACTAAGGAAGAACAGCTAAAATGTCCTGCTGTTCTGCAAGTGACCTTGGAGGACGGTTCAGTGAAGAAGCTTGACTGCAAAAACGCGCAACATAAGGATATCATGAAGAATTTGCTCGAAGAAGTCGAGGCTGAATTGGTTCCTCTCGAATAAGTGATCTCTATTTGGTTTCTAGGAAATTGCGCCCTGTAAATATGTATCTATGTATAGTATCACATAAGTATTATGCTCTTACGGAAACACGGAGTTGAACATGCGAAAAAGGAGAATTGATCATGAACCTATTGAGTCAATTTCCACTAACTCCCATGAGTAAATTCTAACTCGATCACCAGAAGAGGTATCAACGCCATTCTTTTTTCATTGTAATCTTTGAATTTGCGTGTTTGCGCTGCTAATATGAATGTATCTTAGCCTGACCATCGAAACCCTTTTACCGCTCGGTTCTCAAATTATACTCATGATATAAATAAAATTTTCATTCAGTACTTTTTCTTCTTATTGAATCTAGCCAACATGGTAGCCATAGATCCAACGCTTACGAATCCAAACCATGATCATCTTCTTTCTTTGCTCACTCAGGCTAGATTGAGACCAAGTTTGAGGGCATTTTCGCAACCAAGAGACCTAAAAATTGAAATCTCTCCAAAAACATATGGATCGTGCACAGTTTCACTTGGAAAAACACGTATATCATGTAAGATATCAGCCGAAATTGTCCAACCATACGAAGAGAAACCATTTGAGGGTATTTTCAATATAAACACTGAAATTTCACCTATGTGTTCACCTATTTTTGCAAACATTGATGATTCTGCACCTACTCCATTGGGTATGGATGAGGTTTCCATTAGTAGGATCATCGAAAAGGCCGTTCGTAGGGCCAATGCGCTTGATTTGGAGTCTCTCTGTATCCATGCAGGAAGTAAATGCTGGTCAGTGAGAGCCGATGTTCATTTCATAAATTATGACGGGAATCTAATTGATGCTGCATGTATTGCTGTCATCACATCATTGTTACACTTCAAAAAACAAGACTTGGAAGTTGTAAATGGTAAAGTGATTTTGTATGACGAAATGCAGAGAGAATTGGTCGGTTTGAGTGTTTTACATATTCCTCTTTGTGTTACATTCTCCTTCTTTTCATGCATGGACAACGAATGGCGCGTTAAGAGGGGTGACCCAACTATCAGAGCATATATTGAAACTAAGGACCAACCGAGGGATGATGGTGATGACGACAATAACAATGATGATGCAATGGATGTAGACAGTGAAAAGAAAACCATCAAAGCTAGAACCGATGTTGTGGATGATGTCATTGTTGTGGACGCAGATTCTGAAGAGGAACCTTTGGCTATTGGCACAATGACTATAACTCTGAATTCAAACAGAGAACTTTGTCAAATTTCAAAATCAGGAGGATTGACTATTGATTCCATTGGGATTTTACAGTGTACCGAAATAGCGAGTGAGATTGTGAATTCGTGGACTAAGACGATCAAGACCGCGTTGAATAAGGACAAGGAAGGTAGAAGAGACCTTAGAGCTGAAAGAGTATTGAGGGTTGTTAATGATAGACAGCAGTAAGTAGAGGGTGACAGAGGTGATACAATAGCAAAAACGATTTACTTCATAGGAGGCCATATCTGATACAATGGCAAAAGGGTTTACTTTATAAGAAAACACAAGTGTAAAAAACCACGATAATACAAGACCAAAAGACTATACTTTATAGTATTGTAAATTATAAGCAGCGTGATGAATGATTTATTCGTTAATTTTAATTTTAAATCTAAATAATAAAACAAAAGCAGCAGTTAAGAGAGCAGAAATACCAAACAAGAGATACTCCATGTCCATGAGGATCACCAAACTAACTTCTATAATAGTAATTGAAGTTTTGATAGAAATTCAAAACTAAGTAAAAGTCATTAAAGAATTATAGACTAGGTAGTGATAATCAATGTTGACGTCTCTTCCAATGAATTGTGGCAGGATGGACAGGTAAAACAACCATACTGGTGAAATCGATTTCAGGACAAACACCTTCCCATTCGAATTCTCTGATGTATTCAACAAGAAGAGAGCCGAGTTGGGTGTAGGCAAACTGTTCACCAATACATCTATGACGACCACCACCGAATGGAAGGTAAGGGGAAGAAACACCCTTGGAGATCTTACCGAAACCATAATCAACTTCACCTGCATCACCTTCTGGGGCAACGCCGAAAGAGCCACCGGTACCAGCATGAACACCAATGACACCGGCCTGGGTCTTAGAATCTTCGCCAGAGGAGCCGTTGTTGGAAACACTGTCCCATCTTCTTGGTTCAAAAACTTCTGGTTGAGGGAAGTATTGTTCTTGGTTCATGGTGAAACCTGGGGACATGAGGACGTAATGGCCCTTTGGAACAACGTAACGAGTGTTTGGAACTGGTAGGTCCTTCATGACCTTTCTGAAAATGGAGTGTAATGGCATGTGCAAACGTAAAGTTTCTCTAATGGTGTTGTTCAACAATGGCAAGTTATCTAAGTCTTCGTAACGAACTGGTCTGTCGCCAAGGACGCTTTTGATTTCGTCGTACAATTGTTTTTGGATTTCTGGTCTAGCGGCAAGCTCCAACAAGAACCAAGATGAAGTAGCAGAGGAGGTGTGTTGGCCGCCCATGAGAACACCAATCATGAGGTTGGCGATTTCTCTGTCGGTCATACGAGTACCGTCTTTGTAGATGGAGTTGTTGAGAAGAGCGTCGATGAGATCCCATTCTTCTTGGGTGTGTGCAGTACCATTGGCTTCTCTTTCACGACGTTGTTTGAGGAGACTTAAATATGTGTTGGCAATGTTGTTGTGGGCGGCATCACGCTTGAAGTAGTTTGGAAGCGGCAACCAGGAGAAAACAAAGTTCAAAGGAGTGAAACCACGGTCTAAATCGCCGATCATAGCAGCATAAGACTTGTCAAGCTTGGAACGGAATTCGTCACCGAAGAGAGAACGGGAAGCAGTGAAAAGTGTCATTTCGGATTGAGCAGAGAGAACGTCGATTTCACCTTCGGCACCCTTGAAGTTGTTCAAGAAATAGTTCTTCACTTCGTCCGTGATCAATGGAACGTACTTAACAAAGGACTCTCTAGTGAGAGCAAACTTGGCGAATTTCTTTTGTTCCATGAGTTTCCAGTTGGGACAATCGTAAATAACACCCTTACCAAACACCGGCGTTGTGAGATGGGTGTAAGCTTCTTCTGCACTCACGTCTGAACCCTTAGCGTTGAGAATGAACTCTGAACCCTTTGGACCAAGATAAACGGTCATCACCTTACCCAACAACAAGAATGAAAACACGTCACCGTGTTTTTTCTGAGCCTCTTCAAAGAACTTGTAAGGCTGCATACCGTAGGTGACTGCAGAACCGACCCATGGGACGTAGTATGTAACCATTGGAACGCGATCAGAACGTAAGGAGTAGAGCAATTGCCACACCATTGAGTACACAAATGGGGTCAAAATCACTAGGCCGATTTGTTGGGCCAGTGGCAATGCCACAAGCACGTCGACAAGCCATTGGGCCTCTTGCACAGCTGTTTTAATGATGGACATGGCTTTGTGGAGAAGAAAAAAGAGGATGGAGAAGAAAAGAAGTTGATTTTTATACGCGAACATATACGAGGGGAACGAAAAAAGTGAGCAGAGCTCGGACCACTGAACGAGGCCAGCAACGAAGCGTAGGAAGCCTCGGCGTTTGTACCAAATAGCAGCATCACAATGGGCCAATCGGCATGAGCGTAGAGGGCCTGAAGCTTGCGTTGAAGGGGCCTTCTGGAATGTGCTCAGCATTTCTTGGCAAACATGTCTACTGGACATACAAACGAAGCTGGAGACCGCACCTGTCATTTTTTGAAGAATCTATCCAATGGACCACGGCCTTTGGACACCTTGGGTGGGCCTGGGTCTTTTTTTGCCTTTTTAGCGGCCACGGGGACGACAGTGTCGGCGCTTCTCTTGGGCAAATTCTCCAGAACGTCGATCTGGTCCATCTTGATGTGTTGTTTGAGCGGGGTCCAATCGTATTGCTCGCAGGCTTTTTCAATCCACTCATCAGGAACGTACGCGTTGAGCAGGGCCAATGCCTGGTCCTTTTTGGCCAAGTCGATTACATCTGGAGTCGCATTCATTGGCAGACCAGGAATCCCAGCAGGTAGATCTTTCGCCAGCAGATCGACCTTCGCCGTGAGGAAAGAAACCATTTTTTCAACACTAGGACGATAGTACACACATTCCTCGTCGCCGCTGCTGTCTTGCTGGTCACCATCGACGTCGCAGATGCTTCGCAGTGCGGGAACCAAGTCGACTCCGTTTTCTCTGAGATGTGAGATCGCCGAGGATGTGTCAGTGATAGTGTCCAGCAAATCGTCGAGGGGAAACATGCGTCTGTTCGGTGTCGAAAGCAGTGCTCTGTAGTGACCAAAGAGAAAGTACACGGGATTGAACGGTGTAGCAATGTGTAGACCCATTTGCGGCTTGTCTAGAGCGTTGGATTTCGAGTTTGAACGTGTAGTCAATGCTACTGAATTGAAAAACTGCAATTCTAAGTCCCTATCCACCTGGGATTGCTCGCTGCTACGGCCCGGCGTCACCAAGAGCGTGGTAAACTCGTCTTGATTCAGAACATTCACGCTGAATACTCTGCCCTCTCCAAGCAGAAACGTGCATGGTTTTCCGCTCACTGGGTGATCCAAAACAACACGGTCGCCTGGGAGATTTTTGAAGCCCTGAGGCACCGCCCACACCGTGCTACTGGGGCTCAAAGACATTACGCTGACGAGTCAGAACCACACGCGACGCGACGCGAAAATTTTATAGCTATGGAAAATCAGTGTACGAAGCTTAGAAAACTGCAAAAATGTGGGGTTCACGTGGAGTTGAGAGGATTAAAAGCAGGTGACTGTTTTGGTGGGGGTTGCCGCATACTATAGGGTTTTTTTTGAGAAAAATGGCTTTAATTTGATAAAATGTCGTGCTGCGTGCAATGGTGACTGTTGATGAAGATGAAGGGATGTTTTTGACGGCTGGGGCGGTGATTTTGCCCTCGCATTGGTTTATATTTATAGAGTAATTTTTATGCAGGCAGTGGGTGGTTTTTGGTGTGCGTTAGTTGTGTGTAGCGGGGTCTCGAGACGCCGAAAGTGTAAACACTAAGCGATTACGGTGAGTATGTTCAAAAGGTTCAGTAATGGGAGCCAAAGCATCAGTGGCTCTCAACAGGACGTAGTTTCTATTTTGAATATATTCTACATTTTCCACTCTTCACTGCTAGCGTATGACGGTGTTCAATGCTATCAAAGCCTTGAACGCTAAGCGTTTACGGTGAGTATATTCGAACGGTTCAGTTGAGTTTAAAGGACCACTCGCTCCCAACATATTTTAGCATCTATTTCAAGCCCACTATACATATATCACCCCTCACTTTCTGCGTACATCGGTCTCCAACGCCATTAAAACCTCGACCCTAAGCGTTGACTGCAATTACATTCAAACGGTTCAGTAATTTGCATCCTTGCTCCTGAATTTCTCATAATCGCCCACTGCATACTCTCAAAAAATGGCGTTCCACTCCTATTTTAAAATAACACACTGCTCCCTTCCAAACTCAGTTACGTTTACAATTCAATATATCACCATTCATAATGCTGAGCCAAAAATACTACAGCTGCTATTGGGGCCTAGAAGCTGGTTTTTTTGCTGAAACAACGCACACTGCTTCCGCAAATTTGCTCTCATGCCACCATTATTAAATTGGCCGCTCTAATTGCCATATTTGCTCACCTTTCATACGTGAAACACAAAACAATCTGATTATTTTTGGCATCTTAAAAAGTATACACCCGTTCATCCATAGAAACCCAAATGACAACGCCTTCCAACGCGTCCAACGGGCATTCAGGGCCTCACAGCGGCCCCAAGTACACTTTGCCAGGTGTGATGCAGTACTTGCAGTCTCAATTTGCTCAAGCAGAGCGCAACAGGATGCAAAGTGACCTTGAAAGGGCGGCCCTCAAGCTACGTATTGTGGAACTCGAGCATGAGAAGGCGGTGCTCTATAAGCGTCTGCAGCAGTACGAAGGACCCAATGGTGCCAAGGTGGTTTCAATGAACGAGGCTGCTTCAGACTCTCCTGATGATCTCACTGACTTCGAAGACCCTCTTAATGATTCTCGTAAAGGCCTTCAAGAAGCTAAATCGTTCCTCAAATCCGCTACGAACGAGATCATTCATCTTCTCAATGCTCCACTGCTTGATCTTCCACACCAAAAACGTCAAGTCCGCCACGAAGAGGCGTTTTATGATGATTCTCCACCTCCTCCTCTTCGGCATTCCAACTCCACTCGCGAGGGCAATGAGTACGTGCCGGAATACGAACCAGTTGAGTCGTCAGATCAGGAAACCATTGTTGATGAGAGTGAGGCGGACATTGACACACCAGCGGTCAACGGAAATAATGAGATCAAGTCGTTCAGTGTTCCAAAGTTTAATCCAGATATCGAACTCCATGCTGGATCGATCTTCTTCAACTACAATGACAGTATTGAGGTGATGAAAAAGAATGGATTGGACTTGCAAGCGGAACCTGAGTTTACTTCTTTCGACATTAAGGGAGCCACTTTCACCACTTTCAATGACCAATTCATCGTTTATGTCATTGACAATACTCTCCACGTTACAGTTGTGAACTCTGATGAAAAGTTGAAGCTCGAATTAGATTCAAAAGTTGTCAAATTGGATCTCAATGCTGATAACATTGTCATTTTGACCGACAAAAATGAGATCATGCTATACGAAATTGGAGATCAACTCAAGGTGATTCAAAGGGTGGGTGTGAGTGTGAACGAAAGTGAAGATGATGGTGATGAAGAATCAGCTAACAGCAAGAAATCCAGTGAAGATCTTGTGTCCTTTGATCCAGTTGCTATCAAACTCATCAACCATCATCCAAAATACGACTTTGTCATCCTTACTCAAAGCTCACTCCTTTTCTACAACATCGAGAAATGCAATCCAAACACCGCCCTTGCGATTTTGAACGACATCCAACTCTCACCTTACACTAATTACCATCTTAATCCAATGAATCTCATTCTCCAATTCGACCACGGTCTCTATCTCATGGACTTGGAAGATCCCACCGAGTTCAAAAACATCCCCTCAAACACTCTGGACTGCGAAATCCGCTCCAGTTACGATGACAACTCTCTCTTCTATCTTTGGCATGGCGATAGGGCCGACCCCTCTGCTGCCGGTCAACTCCAAGTCTTCCAATCCACTTCAATTGGAACCATCAGTCAAATCAAATCACTAAGCGGAATCAACAAAGGCTGTGCCATTGGTTCACTTTGGCAGGCTAAAACCAAGAAGCGGTCTTTGGTCCAGGTGAGAGGTAAAAAGGTCTCTGTTTGTGTTATTTAATCATGTGTATTTGCTTTAACTCTCATGCATTATCACATCATGAGCACTTTTATAAAAACGCTCAGCTCTACGCGTAATTTCTCTCACCCATCTTCTTTTCTTTATCTTCTTTCAAAGACTTAAATCGTCCTCCTGCTTGAATGCTTGTCTCAGATATTTTGTTCAAACAAATTGTAACTTCACTTTTAATATTCATGTACGGTTGGGTGCTTCTTTACACAAACTATCTTCAAGAGATCAACCTTTATAGAAACAAACTTCAGATGAATGATTTCCAGGTGGATATCACAGCATATCAGTTTCTACAAAGTTTATCAGTGGTTAATTTGCAAAGGGAGCATAAAATATCTGGCGCACAAGTGCAGTCCAGTGGAAAATTGCAAAATCCAGTAGATGATTTAGCAAACGCAATAACAAATGCAAGTGCTAAGTCCGAGCTCAATAATGGGTTTGATTCAAATGGAGACAAGCTAAAAAAGAGAGAAATTGATACTAACGTGCAAAATGCAGATGAGAGTGATAACGTGATCCTGAATGTTGATAACAACAGAGCTCCGTTTTGCCTTCTCAATCCGCCTTTTCCAATCATAAATCTTTCAAGTCTTGCGCCTGTGTTTATTGAAAAAGGATATATCCACCTTTATTGTGAATACAATTTTGACTCAGTTAAATGTACAGTAAATGGACAAATTTTGGGTGAGAAATCTTATCTAGCAACAACTACGTTTAGAAACGTCAATTTTCAGTCGATTGGCGTATCGATTGATTTGGCCACACTAAGATCTTTTTTGTCTTCAAACATTGCTAATTCAACGATCATTAACAATCATCAAAATATGAATTTGCTCTCCAATTACATCATGCTGTTTGGATCAAATGGAACAAACATTGACTTTTACTCTAATGACATCTCAAATCAAAACGATAATTCGATTAATAAAAAGTGTAAATTTTATGAGTTCATTCAATCACAGGTTGGTTTACTTTTTTCACTAATCAACGTCAAATTAATCAATTATCTCCTGCTTGTGGTCAATTTCACTTTCAGCTATTTGATGCATTTTCCAATATATCTATTTTCTGAAATGAAAAGTCAAAAACTCTTAGATGAAGAAAAGGTTTCAAGTTACATGTTAGCAAACCAATGGGACATTGCAAAACGTCTGACAATAAATGAAAACGCAATTATAGTTTCTTCAACAGCAACTTGTGCAACCTCAACTATGAAATTAGATACATCCACAACATCGTCACGCCTCAAGCAATTCTCACCAGACACTCCAATATCTTCTTTGACGACTTTTGATGACATGATAGTTCCTGATTCTGAACTCAACTCAATCAATGACAAATATCAGCTTCTATATTTGCTCATTATTGGGCATTTCTTACTTCATATCATTATCTACCATGTGATTAACATCACCATTCAAAATTCAATAAACAGGATATTAACTTCACTCTATTTATCATCAAGTGACTACGTCACCAAAAATCCTTCAATCAGCTTAACAGCTATGATGTTCACTGGTGTCGGTCCAAGTACATTCCAGATGTCTCCCGCAAACTCAATCTTTGCTCATGTGATGAATATCTTCAAGTGCGTTACCAATATAACAATATCGCTCTTTTTCCATGGTTTATACTGTGCTGTGTTGTTCTCATTAACATTCTAAGCATGAGTGGCGCAGTAGCCTTTTTGAGGCGCAGTAGCGATATTTTTCAACTTCATTTAAAATTTTTTTTCAAACTCGTGAGTTGATTCTTGATCTCACTCTTGTTTTTCAAGGAAAGAATGGCCATCTTACCTAGAATTCCAACTTTGGTCACTGCTTCAAGAGCAGTGACACGTAGTCAATTTTTTTCCACTTCTAGACTTCTAAAGTCTTATGAAGAGGAAAAGGTTATTATTGATGAACTGTCTGCTTCTTTGAACGATGTTGATACTCATAGATTATCTAGAATGAGAAACATTGGTATTTCTGCCCATATTGATTCAGGTAAGACTACTTTTACCGAGAGAGTTTTGTTCTACACTGGTAGAATTAAGGCCATTCACGATGTTAGAGGTAGAGATGGTGTTGGTGCTAAGATGGATCATATGGATTTGGAAAGAGAAAAGGGTATCACTATTCAGTCTGCTGCCACTTACTGTTCTTGGGATAGAACCCCTGAAAATTCTTTGCACTTTAACTTGATTGATACTCCAGGTCACATTGATTTCACTATTGAAGTCGAAAGAGCCTTGAGAGTTTTAGATGGTGCAGTTTTGGTTGTTTGTGCCGTTGCCGGTGTCCAATCACAAACTGTTACTGTTGATCGTCAAATGAAGAGATATAACGTTCCTAGAATCACTTTCATCAATAAGATGGACAGAATGGGTGCTAACCCATGGAAGGCCATTGAACAAATTAACTCCAAGTTAAAGATGGCTGCTGCTGCTGTTCAAGTTCCAATTGGTTCCGAAAAGGAACTGGATGGTACTGTTGATATCATCAACAGAAAGTGTGTTTACTACGAGGGTCCTCAAGGTGAAAAGTTAAGAATCACTGAAGAAATTCCAGCCGATTTGAAAGATTTAGTTGAAGAAAAGAGAGCTGTCTTAATTGAAACTTTAGCTGATGTTGATGATGAAATTGCAGAATGTTTCATTGAAGAGACTGAACCAACTGTTGAACAAATCAATGGTGCTATTAGAAGGGCCACTATTGCTAGAAAGTTCACTCCTGTCTTCATGGGTTCTGCTTTGGCTAACAGAGGTATTCAACCTGTTTTAGATGGTGTTTGTGATTATTTACCTGATCCATCGGAAATTTTGAACAATGCTCTTGATTTATCCAACAATGAAGCCGTTGTCAACTTAACTCCTGCTTCCAACTCACCAGCTGTTGCTCTTGCTTTCAAATTAGAAGAAGGTAAGTACGGTCAATTAACTTATTTGAGAGTTTACCAAGGTAAATTAAGAAAGGGTGCTATGATCACACATGTTAAGACCGGTAAGAAGGTCAAGTTAGCGAGGTTAGTGAGAATGCATTCTGAAGAAATGGAAGATGTTGATGAAATTCATGCTGGTGAAATCTGTGCCACCTTCGGTATTGATTGTGCATCTGGTGATACTTTCACTGATGGTACCGTCGATTACTCCATGTCCTCCATGTTTGTCCCAGATGCCGTTGTTTCTTTGGCTATTACACCAAAGACAAAGGACGCTGCTAATTTCTCTAAGGCTGTCAACCGTTTCCAAAAGGAAGATCCAACATTCCGTGTTCATTTCGACAAAGATTCTAAGGAGACTATTATTTCCGGTATGGGTGAATTGCATTTGGAAATTTATGTCGAAAGAATGAAGAGAGAATACAATGTCGAATGTACCGTTGGTAGACCAAGAGTTGCTTATAGAGAATCCATTTTGGGTGCTTCTCCATTCGAATACACTCACAAGAAACAATCTGGTGGTGCTGGTCAATTTGCTAAGGTCATGGGTAACATGGAAGCTACAATCAATGCCGATCCAGCTGAAATTGGTGTCACTGCTGGTGATGATCTTAAATTCAAGAACCACTTCCAAACTAAGATTGTTGGTGGTAAGATTTCTGAAAAGTTCTTATTTGCTTGTCACAAGGGTTTCGAAGACTGTTGTGAAAAGGGTCCATTGACTGGTTCCAGAGTTTTGGGTGTTCATATGGTTGTTAATGATGGTGCAACCCATGTGGTTGATTCTTCTGAAATGGCTTTCAGAACTGCTACTCAATTTGCATTCAAACAAGCATTCATGGCTTCCCAACCAGTTGTTTTGGAACCAATTATGAATGTTGTTATTACTGCTCCAAATGAATTCCAAGGTGCTGTTATTGGTTTAGTTAATAAACTTGGTGGTATCATTAATGATACTGAAAACCAAGCTGATGATTTCACTTTGATTTCCGATTGTTCTTTGAACTCCTTGTTTGGTGTTGCATCCAAGTTGAGAGCTGTTACTCAAGGTAAGGGTGAATTCACCATGGAATTCAAAGAATACCAACCTGCTCCACCTCAATTACAAAGACAATTAGTTGAAGATTACCAAAAGAAGAACAAGGGTAGTGCTGAATAAATGCAGGTTCTCTTAGCTAACTGTTTTACTTGTCTATAGTATAATCTTGTTATAGTATTATTATAAATTCAATAAATTATTATTTAAAGAATGGTTTGTGTATGTATGTAGTAAAAAGGGGGGAACAGGGAAAGAATAAATGGACCACACAAAATGTCACATTAAGTAAAGGAAAGAAAGCTAATTGATTTGGTATAATCAAATCATCAAAAAAAGAGTCAGTGTTAGTTATGTTTTTTGGGAGGAGGGGGAGAAAGGAAATCGAAAAAGAAAAAGCTCGAGAATCTTTTACACTTGAAGAGCCTCAAGTGTGGCCTTACCACTGTCAATCCAAGATTGTTCGACCAACTTATCGGTTGAGCCAATCATGATCTTGAAAGAAGCTTTGATAGTACCCTCGGAAACACCAGTGGATTCACTGATTTTAGCCAATGATAGAGGCTTTTTGAAGATGATAACAGAGAAATAAATCACTGTTGCCGCAATTGTAGTTGGCGAACGACCCTCCAAAACACCCACTTCTCTTAATTTTCTAGCAATTAGTTGAGAAGAGGATGAGAAACTGTTGTCTAGGCCCAAATGAGAACAGAATCTACCAACCAAATCCTCTGGATTAGTCTGTGTGGTTGCAATGGCGTTATTTTGACGCGTGATTGCACCACCTAATTCAGCGTCCTTTTGTTGGATGATTGTATTCATTAATTTAAAGACTTTTCCAATTTCCTTTCTAGGAACATTGGTCAAAGCCCAAATTTCTTTGAATGAACGAGGAACACTTGCCTTTCTACAGCCCAAAAAGATTGATGCCGCCATGATACTTTCTTGAGATTTCCCTCTAAGAACTTTTTCCTCGTACACTAGCTTATAAACTTCTTTAGCACCATCTTGGACAACTTTTGGAAGTTGGTAGCCGTCGCACATTTGAGAGATCTTTGAAAACGCTGAAGAAAGGACGTGATCCTTTTTATCTGCAAAAGACTTACCTTGTGTTCTGTGGAGGTCTCTTGCCGCACGACCTGAGTCAGGGCCTGCAGCAATCACCGTAGTTAATTGATCAGAGTCTGCTGAATTGCTCAAGGCTTCACCCACACGAGAAGGGTCATCCCCGTTCTGATCATCGTTCGAGAATGTTCTCCATTCTGACCGTGTGTCGATGATTCTGTCGCAAAGAACAAGTCCACAGAGTGCGCACACGATGTCACCTTCGGCATGTCTTTCAACCAGTTCCGGTGGGAAAACACGGCAGTCTGGACATGAGATGGTGACGTTCAAGTTCGGACCACGCGGTTTTACTGCCGCAGCTGTTGTCATCTTAGGGAAATAAGAAACACACAAGAAGAGGAAGTTGCTTGGCAGGTGGCAAATTAGCATTTTGCTTTTTTTCTTTCTTATTCGATATGCTACGTAAGCTTACGTAAGTTTTGCTCAGCATTGGTGGTGTTACGTAAGCTTTGCTCAGCATTCTGGTTCTCCAATGGATTAAGTGAGAAACACAAATTATACAAATCGGGGTGAGTTTATAAAGAGATCAATGAGGAAAATTGCAATTTAGGACTCCTCAACATGCGCAGGAGCCATAATTGTCGCCGTCGATGTGGATGTTGACTGCATCCGTGTACTCATCGGTGAACTCGATGCTTTCCTCCTGTTGGAGGGCGTTACGTGCGACGACATCAAACGCCTGGTCCACGTTGACAGCCTCCTTAGCACTGGTTTCAAAGTACGGCAGGTTCCCCAGAGATGCGCACACGGCTTGAGCCTTTTTTGAAGAAACAACTCTTTTGCTCTCTTCAACGTCGATCTTGTTCCCCAAAACCACAAACGGGAATGTCTCTGGGTCCTTGATGTTGGCCTGTATCAAGAACTCGTCCCTCCAGTTCTGTAGGTTCTCAAAGGACTTGGCATTGGTAACATCGTAGACTAGTACACAACAGTCTGCGCCTCTGTAGAAGGCCACGCCCAAGCTCTGGAACCTTTCCTGGCCTGCAGTGTCCCAGACTTGCATTGTCACGGTCTTGTCGTCAATCACCATGTCCTTAGGATGGAAGTCCGCGCCAATTGTCGCCTTGTATTGCTGTGAGAACTTGCCGTTGATGAATTGCTGCATAAGCGAGGTCTTACCAACCCCCGTATCTCCTAGAACAATCACCTTAAGAAGTGTCTTTCTGTTGCTCGACATTGCAGAGTGAGAAAGAAAGTAGGAGACTCAAAGCGTTGAAACAAGAAGCTGATAACCACTACAACAATCGCTCTAAAAATCCAATTTCCCATATACACGGAAAAGTCGGTGAGGCCGGGTAACCCTGTGCTCAGCACCAAAGAAGCTTTGTGATTTAGTTAAGGTTTAAACACTATAAAACGAAGCTTGAGAACTAAAAATGAAACAACCAATCAATGGCCATTTGCTGCTAAACACCATTGTTTAGCATGAAGATGCCTTCAATTGGTTTCTGTAAAAAGAAAGATCAACTGTTACTGACCCCATATTGAAGAAATCACTAGGACTCTGTATGGAGATCGTTTTGTGGCTGTTGATGGTCCACTTAAAGAAACCATCAGGTTTGAAAAACTCTTCTCGAACTTTGATTTGACGCCGCTCAAAGACAGCAGTCAATCTTAGGCTTAAGAACTCACTTGGACTCTGCAGAATCTTCCTTAGATGCCTCTGGCTGGGCCTCAATAGCTGGCTTTGGAACCACCAAATTCAGAACACCGTTCTCAAACTTTGGTTCAACACCGTCGAGATTCAACCCTGGACTCAAAGACAGTTGTCTTGTGAATCTGGAACTGTACTTAGACCCGTTGTCCTGTTCCACAACGTTTTCACCTTCTACAGAAAACAATCCAGAGCTCTTGTCGTAGCTAAACTTAACCTTTTCAGAAGGAACACCGTCGAGAGGCACGTTAACAACGTAATTGTTGTCAACTTCCTTCACATCCATCACAGAACCACCCCAAGAAGGCTGGTTGAAGGCGGACAACGCATTGAAGAATGGGTCTTCTTCAAACGCCTTGAATGGATTCCAAGGAACATACTCGCTGGACTTGACCACGTCGTTGGAAGTGTTGGCTTGGCCCGCAGCGACATCGTTTGACGTCAATTGTTGTTGTTGTTGGTCGTTAAAGACACTGTTTAGTGAGTTGAACCCTGAAGGCCCCCTAAGCATTTCATTTCCAATAACCCTGTGGAATTGGTTCATCTCACGAACCATACCTTCGAACATGCTGTTGAATTGCTTGTTGAATAAAGACATAGACATTTGTGCTGAGCGTATATTTATCTGATGATGAGGGAAAGTTGTAGCAATTGTTGTCAAAACTGGGTCGGTGGCCCTTCTTTTATACCGTTTGATACGCTTTTGTAGAACATTCTTTTGCTTTCCAGCTCTTTCCGCTGCTTACACACTAGAAAATGCTAGAAATTTCTATGGAAAAAGTAATTTGGCAAAAATCACGCATTTGGGCAGTGCAAAGACAAGGCTTATTGGTATCGTTGGATGAGCAATTAAATAGACAATAGATGCTTTCGATCCAATGCTTGTGTAAAACTTTCTTCTTTTAAGTATCTAAATAGATATAAGACAAGAATTCAATAAGAAAAATAATAAATTGTGTGCTCATCTGCTCAGCAGCTACATACAAACATCACTGATGTGGTTGTAGTAGAAAGCGACAATCTCCAGATGGGAGTCCAAGCTCATCCATTCGTCGTGGTCGTGTGCGGACATTTTGCTTATTGGCAGAGATCCTGGCTGGGATCTGTACAAGTTTGGAGACAACTTTAAGTAGTGTCTGATATCAGTGTTACCAGGGAACATTGCTGGAGACAAGACCATAGACTTGTCCTCAAACTTTCCAGGGAACACTTCTTGCTCGTAGAAGGACTTGATTGAGCCAGCAAACAGGTCCCACGTCTCGCCGCGCGGTGGAGAGGCCTTGACTGGCTCGACGGAGTTCGATGCCTTAGTCGTAACGTTCAGCAATCCATTGTCGGTTTCAGGCAAGATGTCAACGCCAAAGGCAGAGAAACCAATGTCATACTCCAAAGCAGTTTGTTTGCCGATGCTGATAAACTTGTGCTTGACGGTGGCAATAGAATTGCCAAATGCAATTCTATGATTGATGACAGCGGAAACTTCCCTTGGTAACGAGTTGGCCTTGTCACCACCTGCAATGATGTCAATAGCTTGAGAGGTTCTGAGGATGTACTTCCACTCTGGCATCTCGCCAAGATAGCTCAAAAGTTCCTTCTGCATCTTTGGATTAGTGGAACTCTTCAAAATCAGTTCTCTCAATTCTTCATCTACGTTACCATGAGCGGCCATGCAGTTCAAACAGCCCTTCCATGGTGTTTCCTCAACAAATGCAGGTTCATACAGATCCTTCTCGTATCTGTGTAAGTACGTGGACAACATACCAATGGAAGTGTGATCTCTAGGCATTGAAGAATGGCCACCTGGAGCATTCAAATTGATAAAGACGTCTAAGTAACCTTTTTCACCTGTCATGATGTAACCGTAATAGGTGCCGTCGACCTCGGAAAACATCATAGGACCCTCGTCAGTGATGTATTCCACTGAGTTCTCGCCCAAATACTCAACCAAATACTCTGCCAAGACCTTGGCGCCTCGTTGACCGGAAACTTCCTCATCAAAGCCAAAAGACAGAAAGAAGCCTCTTTCGAAGTCAGTCTTTCCGTCTTGCAACAGCAATTCCACAGCCTCCATGAGACCAACAAGAAGGTTTTTACAGTCTGAAACCCCTCTACCGTAAACGTTTTCACCATCGTAATCACCACTCCATGGATCTCTCAACCAAGTTTTAGGATCACCAATAGGAACGGTGTCTTGGTGCGCCATGAAAACCACCGGCTTCTTTTCTGGATCAGATCCTTCAAATTCAAAGAGTAAACTATAATCGTTCACTTTGTGCAGTTTTGCGTGCTTGTGGACCAATGGGAACTTGGTTTCCAAATACTCATGAAATTTCAACCATTTGGTAAAATCAACAGTGTTATCGAATATAGTGGTGTCCACTTGAACCGCTTGAGATAGCAAAGAAGCACTCACATTTCTGTAATATTCATCGTGTAAAATCCATTGAACTTTATCGTGTTCAACAATAGGCACGCCCGCTGGTTGTAGACAAACACCCTCTGCCAGCTTTGAAACTTCACTGGTTCCTGATTCATTCTTATTGTAAACATAAAAGCCCGCCAAAAAAGTAAGTGCAACAACTTGCAATGTTCTTTTCCACAGGTTAATACCGTTTCCAGTCTTTTCAAACATTGTCTTGCTAAGAAGAGAAACACATTTCTCCAGAGATAACTTGTACGGATATAGTATTTTTCTTATCAGAGAGCTTAAATTTCCTTTTCGGGAAGTCCCGAAATTTTTCACCATATAAAGAACCCAGATTGCACTATAGAGAAAAGATATAGTGAACGGAAACCAAATCGAGGCTGCAAAAATGGTGAGTTTAACAACAGAATACCAGGAACTTGACGCTTCAAAAAAAAGCTCTGCTGCTACCAAGTTTGGTGTTGCAGCATTGGCCTTTATTGGTCTTTTCACAGTTTTCAACCCATTGAACACTGAATCTTTCAAGGATCCTGTCAAATTTGAAGAGCTATGTCCTATGGCGCCAAAATACGACGTTGTGGAGTTGGAAAAAGTGAACTACATTCTCAATGACGTTGAATTCAGAAACGCTTCAGCCTCAAAATTGAGTGGTGCTTTGCAAGTTGATACTGTGGTGTACGATACGATGACAATGGAAGAATATGCCAAGTTTGCCAAGTTTCATGAGTATTTGGAAAAAACATTCCCGCTAGCACATAAACATGCCAAGCTGCACAAGCCTAACACTTATGGATTGGTTTTTGAGTTCAAAGGTTCGAACCCCGACCTGAAGCCAATTATGCTATGTGCGCATCAAGACACAGTTCCGATCGGAGACCCATCTGATTGGATCAAAACCCCATGGAGTGGAGAGTACGATGGTGAAAAGGTCTATGGTAGAGGTGCGGGTGATGTGAAGAACTTGCTCATTGGGTTGTTGGAATCTGTTGAATTGCTACTACAAGACGGTAAAACTGATTTTGAAAGAAGTGTCCTGCTTTCTTTTGGCTTTGATGAAGAAAAGTCAGGCTGGGACGGTGCTAGAGAAATTGGTCTGTATTTGGAAAAATACCTCGGTTATGATTCAATTGAGTTCATCATTGATGAAGGTTCTTCCATGTTCACTGAGCAGAATGGTGACTACTATGGATTAATCATGAATGGTGAAAAGGGTTACATGGATTTACAGGTTGATGTAAACACTCCCGGTGGACACTCTTCTGTTCCAAGAGATCACACCTCCATTGGTATGATGTCCCATTTCATTTTTAACTATGAAGACGAAATGTACACTCCATTGTTAGAGGACAAAAGTCCAGTGTTAAGCAACTATCAATGTGTTGCTGAACATGGCAAGTTGCCAAAAGACGTTGCAATGGCTGTTAAAAATGCACTGGTGGATTCAAAATCAAAACAGTATTTGATTGATTACATTTTGGATCAAAATGATATTCCATTGACATATCTTGTCAAGACTTCCCAAGCTATTGACATTGTTACTGGTGGTGACAAAATCAATGCTTTGCCTAGATTGGTCACTGCGATGATCAACCATAGAATTGCTTATGGTAATGATGATGAAACCATCAAAGCCAAGGTCGGTAAACATGCTAGAAATACTGCTGAGAGGTTTGGTATTGGATTGACTCTCTTTGATGAAGTCATCATTCCTGAAAACGATAATGGTAATATCAAAGTTTCAGTGTTCGGTCATTATCTAAGACCAGCTCCTATTTCTCCTGTTGGTGATGACGCCTGGAATTCCATTGCAGGTTCAATGAGATCTTTCTATGAAGACGTCGTTTACCCTGAGAAATTTGCAGATGGTGAAACCAAGTACATTGTTTCTCCATCCTTCATGACAGCCAACACTGATACAAGACATTACTGGAATTTAACTAGAAACATTTACAAGGTCCAGCCAGGGTTTACAGATTTGATGAAGGCTGGTGCCCATACCCATGATGAATGGATCCACATGGACACCCATTTACAAGTCGTTGCTTTCTATTATGATTTTATTTCAAAGTATTGTGGTAAAAAAGCATGAAGTAGTTTGTTTATTATTACATATTTAAAGAACAAGATCATCCAGTAATTCTCTCAAGCTTAAGGTTCGCCTGAGTGAATGGTCAATCTATATATCGTATTAGTATTATGTATATATATTTATCAGTAAAAGTTCCTAAAGAGTCCCAAAAATTCCCTCACGACGACACCAGCAATCATCGACTTCATTCTCCAGTTGGAAATAAGCCTTGTGAATCACCGATGATTTCTCAAAAAGCCTATCCAATTTAAAACGAATGCCTGATGAACTTTCGGATTTGAAAAATTGAACATGAAGATATCCTATAAGTTTAGTGTTTGAACCTTCTTGTGGCCAAAATCTCGGCGTTGTATACGATTTAACACCTTTTATTTTCAATACTTCACCTAGTGTGTATTGAAGTTCTTTTTCTAGTTTGTCTGGCACCGATAATAATAAATTAGAACTGGAAGACTTTAATAATGGAATAGCAGACGCCAAGATTAATGAAGCAATCAATATGGATGTGATTGGATCAACCAATTTCCATCCGGTTAATTTGACAATGATGGTCGATATTATGACACCAACAGATCCCAATGTATCCGCCATGATGTGAAGGAAGATACCGTGCATGTTATCATTAACCTCATCATCATCATCATGGTGGTCATGAGCATGTTCTTGGTGATGTTCATGAGAATGGTCGTGGTTGTGTTCATGTTCATGTTCATATTCATGACAAGGATCTTCTTCATGGGCATGAGTTTCATGGCTGTGTTCATGGCCATGGTCGTGATGATTATGTTCATGGCCATGGTCGTGATGATTATGTTCATGTTTTTCAACATTACAAGATTCTTGTTTCTTGGAAAATAGGTTTAAATTTAAATTCATTGCATGAGAGTGACTGTGTCCATGTCCATGTCCATGTCCATCAGATTCGCCATGATTGAAAGCAAATATACCAACCAAGTTAACTAGCAAACCTAGGAAACTGACGATCAATAATTCAGTGGTATTTTCTAAAGCGACTGGGGCAAACATACGTTGCACAGACTCGTTGTAAATTCCAAAAACTATACCCAACAATAATGAGCCATTCGTGAAGCCTGCAAGTGTCTCGATTCTGGACAATCCAAATGGGAATTTAGTGGATGGGAATTCTTTGTTCTTCTTTGCAATCACCGACGCCATCAAACCAAAGAACAAGGACATACAATCCAACAACATATGTAAAGAGTCACTCAACAAACTCAATGATTTTGATCTGAAAGAATAAAGTAGTTGAATGAACATGAATGCCAAATTTAATAAAAGGAAGTTGAAGATGGACTTGGATTCTTCCGCAAAAAACAAATAGACCACCAGCTTGATGAATGTCATGGAAGAATCTTCTGCTTTATCAATGAAATTATTCTTTGTTTCCTGTTCGTCCTTTTTCTGGAACACTAAAAACCCAAACATGAAATTGGACAAAATGATCACCCAGTGAGACTTGATTAGGTCGATGAGGACGGTTTTGATAGAGCTGATCTCAGTAACTAGACCTGTGTTCAAGAAGTAGGTGAATATCATAACAAGATTGTAAAACCAGTACTTTAATTTATAGTTACCTGTAAGCTTCAAATCTAGAAATGAACTCAAAAAGGCTACTTTTGATCTATGAAGTTTTTGAATATCAATTGAGCTGAAAAATCCAATAAACAGCAAAACAAGACTCACCAAGAGCATTTTCAAGTTGTAAACGGGTAAGCAAACAAGAGAAAAGGGGACCATTGACAAGGCATTCAATCCGAGTAAAATCTTGAAATTTGGTAACGTGGTGATTCCATTTTGAATTTTTGAAAGTTGCAATGGGTTGAATAACGTGATGTACGAAATCGTGAGTAATAAGTAGCCCATCAAAATGTCGATTGTTTCATGAGAAGTGGTGAATGTTAAATCTAAAATTAGACTAAGACCCAATAAAACAAAGCCTTGATACTTGACATAGCTGGAGCAATTTGAGAGGTCGTTGTTGGTTGTTATTAGAAAACAAGAAAGCAATGCACTTGTTCGTAGTGGGCCCAACAAGGAATTTGCCATGAAACATGTGGCCAACGGTAAAACCAATCCAAACACAGTGGACACCAAATTTTCAACGCTTAAAGCCTCTTTCTGATCATCGGTGTTGAGAATAGTAGATTTATCATATGTCATGAAGAATTTGAGACACGCATAGGCCACCAAGAGTGTCAAACACGAAAACAAAAGTGACTGAAATATCCTGAAGGCAATGGAATTTTGACCCGGTTCAAGAATCATTGAGAAAGCCAAGGACCCTAGAAACGTCGGAAAAGCAAAATAAAATGGAGCCGGTGCAGCCATGGCGTCTGAGGCGGAAACTTTCTCAAATTGAAGGATAAAGCAACGTCATATAAAATATTTCAGTCTGAGATCGCGATTTCATCATGAGTACAGAAAGAATGAGAATTGGATTGCCATTATATGTGGTCTCAGTGGCCTGAGACCGGGTTCATGTTGATGCTTGAAATTCAAACTTTAGTGTGATATAAATATCTATAGAATATTGTGTTCGGAGGGCCCGAATTGTTTACAGACATCCCCCCAGATTTTGACACCTTCTTCAATCATGTCTTTGTCCAAGTGGGAAACCGACAATCTCACGCCGTGTTCACCCCAACCCCTTTCATCGCCAAATACTTCAAACTTATCGCCGGGAGCAAGAAAAACCCCAAACTCCTTACATTTATCAATGATCTTAGCGTTGTCATAACCTTGAGGCAGATTGACCCAAGAAAAGTAGCCACCCTTGAGTCCAGAAACGGTGGTGCCCGGTGGCAAATACTTATCAAGTGCGTTCTTGAGAACCAAGGCTCTCTCACCGTAAACTCTGTTGAGATTCGCAATAATCTTGTCCACAGAGCCATTCTTCAGCATCTCACACACAATCACTGTGTTCAACTGTGAAGGTGTACCGCCAGACATGTTGGCCCCTCCAAGCGACAGCAACTTTGCTAGCTTAGTCGTAGGTGTCTCTTGCCACCCCACTCTGAGTCCCGGCCCCACCAGCTTCGAGAAAGTGGCATTGGAAATGGTGTTCCCATACTCTTCTCCCACTGGTAGAGTCTCTCTATCTATGGTGACGATTCTCTTGAGAAAATGGTGCGACGGGTTCTGGTACGACTCGTAGTCCAGCAGGTCGTACACATCGTCGCACACAATGAGCATGTTGTACTTTCTCGCAATCTGAACCAATCTCAATCTGTTCTTCTCTGAGACTGATCCACCCTTGGGGTTAGAGAACGTTGGGACCAGATAAATCACGTAATTGTAGATCTTTCGCATTGGTCTTTTAGGATCATATGTGTCACGAATGTCTTCAGCTTGGATCTCTTTCTTAGACGGAGACTCTGTCTCCATCGCAGCCAATCTCGACTCTAAAAAGTCCAGATCGATCTGGCCGTCTTGGAATTCTTCGATTCCTTCCAGTTTCCCCGAAAAACCAGCGTCAATAAGTGCATTATTGATCAGAAAGTAAGTGGGCGTAACTAGAAAACACTTTCTAGTCAAGCCATGGTGTGGAGCCGTCAATTGCAGCAAAATATTCATCAATCCAAATGAAGCTCCATTGGTCAAGTTGATATTATCGGCATCAGTCTTCACTTGAGGCTTAAAAAATCGGTCGTTCCACATCGCAATCTGCTCCCTCACTTCGAGATTACCCAGATCTGGGCCGTAGTTGAGAGGATGGCAGTTTTTCATTCCGTCGTAGTCAGCCATGGTGTTGTCGAACTTGTCTAAAATGGTCCTAGTGGCGTCCATCATTTCCTTATTAGGCAACAGAGACGTGGAGGGATGGCCCTTCCAAAAGTTGAACTTTGCAACGGTGTGGTGCGCCATGTTACGGCAGAATTGTAGAATGAAGTAGTGGTCTTCATAGTAGATCAAAAAATACTGGATGAAGAAATATTAAACTTGCAATTAAACAGTGTTCATAGCTACAAAATGGTATGAATGCAATATAGAGGTTCTTTTGTACAAATTTATAGTTATGTGGTGTCTTTTTAGCGGCTTCTTAAACCATTTTCAAGCAGTTTAATGCGTTTTCCAAAATTAAAAGCGCTTTTTTCCTTCTTCACGCATACAATAGCAATCACACAATAGTACAACATCCACCATTGTCTTCTTTGTTCTCGTTATTATGGTGATTCTGCATATCCTGTCTGATATCGCCGACAACGGCATTAGTAGCCTGGTTGACAACAGAGAAAACGGCTGCCTGCACGGCTGATTGGGCCAATGGCTTCAGAAAAGAGTTGGTAAGTCCAGAATGATGCTGTTGTTGTTGTTGTTGCTGTTGTTGCTGTGGGGGCTGTTGATATTGCTGTTGCTGAGGTCCTTGTTGGTAATAATTCTGCTGCGCGCCTTGGTTTTGGTGATAACCCTGTGGAGGCTCCTGCTGGTATCCTTGTTGCGGTTCCTGTTGGTAGTAGCTTTGATTCGCACCGCCTTGAGAGTACGAATGTTGTGAGTCTTGGTAGGATGCGGGGCCAGCTTGGGTGAAAGTGGACGTTTTGTCGTCTTTTTTTTCGTCAATGAATGATTCTGGACCTGTACTGCTGCTCCCATTGGGAACTGGCATTGCCGGACGTTCGTAGCCCATTTTATTTCTTAGAGAAAGATATAAAAACGTTGAGATCTCATAACGGTTTTTATTCACGTTTTTGCTCATGAGATCTGCGCTTTCTATCAAAAAAAATATTTAGCCAAATACAAAAAAATTAAATTCAAGAAGTCAAAAGGGAGAAAAAAGTATAAGTGAAGCTGTTTTAAAAGTCTTCCGCCGTAATGCCGGATTGGTCGCACATTTGTCTGAAAATACCATCGACTTGGCCATACAATGTTTTTGGAGAATCAAACTGAACAACCTCACCCTTGTCCATAACGACGATTCTGTCGTAGGTCAAAATGGTCTTGAGTCTATGGGCAATTGACAAAATGGTACAGTTACTGAACTCAGAGGCAATGGTCTTCTGGATCATGGCATCGGTTTCGTAATCAACACTGGAAGTGGCTTCATCCAAAATCAAAATCTTGGTCTTTCTGACTAAGGCTCTGGCTAACGCAATCAATTGACGTTCACCCAAGGAGAAGTTAGCACCGTCGTCGTCAACAATTCTAAGAAGATGGAACTTGTGTAAGTCTTCGTCATCTGGAAGTTGACGCTTAACAGCATCAACTTCGGCTCCCTTGATCAAATCAGCAGTCACTAATGCCTCCCATAGTTGTTCATCTGTATGTTCACCAAATGGATCCAAGTTACTTCTAATGGTACCAACAAACAAAACAGGATCTTGGGGAATGATAGTCAGTTTAGATCTTAATGAATGAAGACCCAACTTGGAAATGTTATGGCCATCAATTTCAACTTCACCTTCAAATTCGGTCAATCTGTACAAACATGTCATAAATGTAGACTTACCAGCACCTGTTCTACCACAGAAACCGATCTTTTCATGTTCCTTGATATCCAAATTCACATTCTTCAAAACATATGGCAATTCAGGTCTATACTTCATGCTAACGTTTCTGAAATTGATGGAACCTCTTTGTGGCCATTCTTTTGGTGGCTCAGTTTCTGGAATTTCGTGTGGTGCTTCTTGAGATAAATCATATGCATAGTGGTTCAATCTTTCAACAGAATTAAATTCATTCTCAACTTGAGTAATAGCTCTCAATGAAAGTGATAACAAATTAGGAATGTTCATAGCATAAGTCAAAATTAAACCTGTTGCACCTGCACTAATGTTGAAAACTCTGAACACGCACAGCATGGAGATTAGGAAAACAAAAGCAACAGTAATGACAGCCAAGTATGAACCTAACCATCTTTGGGTGGCCAGAGTAATGAAATAAGCTTCATTTTGATTATCCATTAACGTATCAATATGAGTCAAGAAGGATTCATTCTTTTGATATGCGTTGATAGTTTCTAAACCGCCCAATGTTTCATTGAAATGAGAATAAACAAATGAACGCTTGACAGCATCAATTCTCTTGACTTCTCTAGCAGTGGCTTGGTAATAAGAAGTGATTCCAACATAAATGAGCAAAACACATGGAATAGCAATAGCAAACCAAGGTAAGTAAATGATACATAAAATAAATGTACCAACAATAGTAGACAATGGATTAACAGCCATTCTAATTTGTTCAACAATTTCATTATCTAAAACATCAGTATCCTTTGTGAATCTATTCAACACTCTACCCATTGGAGAAACATCCATGAAAGCCATTGGAACTTTCAAGATCTTCTTAGTTGCTGCAATATTCAGTTTCCTAGAAGCAGTGCTTGTGAAATAACCCATCATGGTCATATAACTGCACAATAAAATCGCGTAAAGGAATGAAAACATGATGTAGAGGCCTTGGTAGAAACTGATTGGTCTGTCAAACTTATGTTCAAGCCAATAAGTTAACCAATTGTTGGAAAAGAAATTCAAAAAGGTACAGCAAACAAGCAAAGTAAGGAGCAATGGTAAATAGAAAGCGCCAAAGACACCAAATCCTGATGACAAGTAATGCTTGTAAACATCCCAACTAAATGAATTGACAGCTTTCTCTTCATCAGCCACAATAGCAACCTTAGCTTCATTGGTGGCCTTTTCTGTTTCAACTTTAGCAATTGTAGTGTCAATTTTTTGATTATGTCTAGCAATTTCATTGGACAGTTGAGTTTCTTCTTCTTCTTCCTTTTCATGAGACTGTTGATATTTGAATAATTCAATGAAAGCTTGGTTTCTAGTTTTTAATTCTTCAATTGTACCAATATCAATTGTTCCATCACCATTCATGAAAATCATTCTATCAGCAGCACTGATTAAACTCAACTGGTGGGTAGCTAGAACTCTAGTTTTACCATCCATGAGACCCAAAATACAATTTTCAACAATGTGCTTACCAACTTTAGCATCAACAGCACTTAAAACATCATCTAATAAGATAATATCAGTGTCGGCATAAACAGCTCTGGCCAGATTAATTCTAGCTTTTTGACCACCAGAAAGGGTAATACCACGTTCACCAACTTCGGTCATATCACCACCAGTGAATTGATTGAAGTCAGCAATTAAAGAACAGGCCTTAACAATTGTATCATACTTGGACTTTTCATATGGGAGACCAAATAAGATGTTGTCTCTAATGGTGGCATTTTGCACCCATGGGTAACCACATAGTAAAGGTCTAGAAGAAGCTTGAACTTCACCGTGATGACGCTTCATTAAACCAGCGATGGCAGCAAGTAAAGAAGATTTACCTGTACCAATAGAACCTGTAACGACAACAAATTCACCTTTTTTAATTTCAAGATTGATATTGTCTAATCCACCAAATGGTTTAGAAGTGGCCATTTTTTCAGAAACTGAAGAGTCAGAAGATGATGATGCAATGATGGTTTCCTTCTTAGTTGATTTTTCTTTCTTCTTTTTATCTTTCTTCTTTTTATCTTTCTTCTTTTTATCTTTTGGATCTTCAGCACCTAAACCTTCTTCATCATCAAATTGATCCCATTGGAAATTACCATTAACAACTTTGATGGCATTCTTGTCATCATCTAAAGGTAAAATCCTGAATTCATCAGGATTGATATCACTAGCAGACAACAATTTTGAGATTCTTTCGAAAGCCACTTTACAATCAGCAGCAGCTGCTAAAGCCATTGGTAATAACATGAATTGAGTAGCCAAGACTTGGAACAAGGAAAGAGAAGAGAAAACGTCACCTGCGTTTCTACCATTCGAAATCTTGTACATAACAAGAAACGCAGCCATGGAAGATAAATTAGGTAAAGAGATGGAAAAACCAATTAATAAGTTTCTCATATTTTGTAATTTGAGAATGTTATCCATTTCCTTATCTCTGGCGTCTTCGATTCTTTCTTGATAAGAGGACTCCCACGAGTAAAATTTGATCATTTTGAAATTCTTCAACAATTCCTTGATCAAACGGACTCTCAGATCAGTGAACTTGGTGGCCCTTTTTCTTAAGTTGACCAATTTTGAGAAACAGAAACCTAATGAAATGAAAAGAATAATGAAACAGGCAATACCGACTAGGGCGGAAACGCCAATGTTGATAATTAAGAAAATGATGGAAATGGCCACTGGAACAGGGAAGGAGACAATCAATGAGAAAACCCCAATACCGAAATCAATTCTGTTCAAATCAGTGGTCATCATGGTGTTAACAGAGGAGGTTGGGAACTTGTGTTTACCCTCGGCATCAATTGTCATTGATTTTTCCAATAACAATCTAGTTAAAATGTTTCTGACTTTAGCACCAGTCATCATCAATTTGTAGAAAGCAAAATTGATGGTGACTGCAGTGAAAAAGATCATACCGCAACAACCAATCGCATAACCGACACCGTCACCAATAGGCTTACCGCCGGGAAGATGTCTAGATTCGACAAAGTTGGTTAATTTCTTTTGTAACAATGGAGTGAGTGCAGTACACGCATCTGATAAAATCTTCATAACAAGACCAATAGAGTATTCAAGCCATAGCGTGTTCCATAATGACGTAAGCAAATCCATTTTGGCCAATTTGAAATCGGATAGATCAGCATCACGTGCAACGGTTGAAGACTGTAGGGATTCCCCACGCTCTTCGCATTTCGATAAAACGTATGCGTCTTGTTTCGTTTTAATTCTCTTGTCTAGATCAGCCTTGAAAGTTGTATAGAGAGTATCAATTTTTTGAGATTCGTCAATCACCCAGAGATCATTCGGTTGAATGGTTCTCTTGTATCCGACAGTAAATATTGGCGTCAACCAAAAGAACAGCATTTGAGAGATCCAGTTCGCTTTCTTTTCAGGATACACCTTTCGTTCTTCATCCGAAGGAACAGGCGGCACTTTCTTTGACATGATGGGCGTCATCCATCGCTTCTGTAATTGCAATTCTTGCTTCGGCTGCTTCTCTAAACGATTCTGCGTCGACATACTTGAGAACAATGTGACTCAAACACTGGAATCAGGGAAGGCTTTGGTTTTTAAGCACGGCACCAAAAAATAAAGAAAAAAACTATATGTCGGCGATAGGAAATAAAAAGGTAAAGTCCGAGATTAAGTCCGAGAAAGCATCAAATGTCAATTGGGAGCTTGTTTGGCACAAAAACGGGGGCATTCTTTCGATGGACTTAATTTTTGTCTCTGGGAGACTCTGCTGTCAAGAAGAGCCGTTTTGGGGGCTTTTGGAGAGTTCAAAAGAGTCAATATAAATGCTTCAAAGTTGTCGCGAACGTTCAATAATCTCCGTAGAAGCTTTGAAGATGTAAATGGGCTTTGGTGGGGGGCCAGGGGCAATTTTCAGAGTGCTGAAAAAGCGGTTGGGTAGAGCAAAAGAAGCGGTTTTCTCCAGTGCAATTACAATAAAATTGGGCCAGTTTTGGGCCTCTTAGAAGAGCCCTTCGAGCTGCTTTTAACCGTTGGAGCCGTATCTGCGAATTTCTTGGCATAAAATCTTGGCACGCCATATGACCGATTTTGGCGTTTTTTGGCCGTGCAAAGAGCTTATCAATGGCACGTGGCTTGTTTCGTGCTGCAAGGTTGCGTGGGACTGCTGGATCTGTTTTTGAAGTATCCGGAGAACGTTTCTCGAGATGCCGAGAAAGTCGATTGTGCCAAAAGTTGGTATTTGTAATTCGCTAAAGGTTGCCAGTTGCAAGGGACCTTTGTATAAAAAACTAAAGCGTATTTGGTATGTGGGTAGCAACACGTTGCCATAGATATTCTCAAGCTTAAGATGTCCAATGGCGGTTATTCCACAGCAAGTGTTAAGCTCTAACTTTTAAGAGTCAACAAGAAGCCTGTTTAGCTTAGTGGTAGAGCGTCGCACTTGTAATGCGGAGGTCGCTAGTTCAATTCTGGCAATAGGCATCTTCTTTTTTGGTTCTATTTTTTATAGCCCATTTTTTTTTTTCACTACAGGTTGAAATCTTTTCCTACACTCTTTTCTTAGATATACCACCTCTCTTTCCACGTTGCGCAATGGAAAACGTCAAAAGTGTGAAGGAAATCCAAGCCGCGTACAGCAAAAACATTGAGGCGCTCGAATCGACCGTTTCCAGCACTCTTTTAAGCGAGCCATTGGCCAATATACTCTCCAGCGGTAAGTTAAGCAGCATCGAAAGAGCACAGATGCTGAACTCGTTTGCATACACACTTTCCACTTTGTATTTTGTGCTGTTGAAGTCCACCGGGAGCATAAAGAACGGTAGGAACCAGGATCAGATCATGTCCGAGTTGAACAGAGTGAAAAGTTTCATGGCTAGAGTAAAACAAGCGATCGACTCGTCAGACTCAGAAAACCAAAAACAGAGTGAACTGAACGAGGAAACCAAGCGATACGTTCAAGCACAGCTGAACGGTGCCAAGTTCGAGCCTAGTGTGAGCAGATCGCACTTCAAACCAAGCTCTCAATCAAAACACACAAAGTTCAATGAAGAACCAGTGAAAAAGCCGGTAAAAGACGCTAAAGTGACCAAACCGTCCAAGTCGAAAACGTCGAAAACGTCGAAAACGGCCAAAGCCAAAGCCAGCAAAAACTGAAGCTTCCAGCTTGTCTTATCGACTCTCTTTTCTATATAGACATCTTATACATACGACGTTACGTAATCACACAGTCATTTTTCCTAAGCACCAGAATCTCTTTATTGAAAGCATGTCCTTTTTCACGTATTTACGGGATGTGCTGAGGAGAAATCGCAAGAGGTTTTTGTGGGGCGTTTCTATTGCCATCGGGTCCTACACGGTGGCTTTTTTTGTGCAAAAAAAGGTTGCGGAACTGCAAAAGAGATTGAAAGAAGAGAACTCGACTCGGGAGTTGATAAAGAAACGGTTCCATCAGACGCAGAAAGATTGCTACATGACGTTTGAGGCGTTTTTGCCAATGTTGCTAGAGCCGATAGATGCGGCTGTGAACGTGGACGACGTCTTGGTGGGGCTACAGAAATCAAAATCAATCAAATCTGGAACTACGTCGTCACACTCGGTTTCGAGCGATGGCGTGCGTGGACCTAAATCAAAGCAGGATCTTTGGAACGAATTGAAGCTCAAGTCTATCATTAAGATGTTCACTGTCATCTACAGTGAGACCCTATTGATTCTGCTTATCCATCTCCAGTTGAACATCATTTCGCGCAAGTCGTACATGAAAACCGCGCTGAAGGTTGCGTCCATGAATGAGGGCATTGAGTTGGTTGATTACGAGCAGGAACAGGGCGTGGAAACCGGCGATAGCGACGGTGAGGGTGACATCGCCGAAAAAGCTTTTCTCTCCTTGACCTGGTGGCTTTTGAACAAGGGATGGCCCGTTGTACGTGAAATCGTGGAGTCCAATGTCACCTCTGCGTTTTCCAGCACCAGTGTGCGCGAGGAATTGTCCATGGACCAATTTGCAGACTTGCTAAGCAATGTTCAGAACGGAATCAATCTTCAACTTTTCAACGCTGAGACAATTGCAAGTGTTCTCTTGCCATCCAACAAGTCCGATTTGGATTTTCTTCTAACCACCAGCAACTCCCTGGACTTTCTCCACAAATTTGAATCGAGCCAGACCAACTTAGACTCATTTGAAAAACTGCAATCAGAGCTACGTGGCTACATCGCCGCAAGCAGCGAGCTCGTGGATACCATCTCCTCCATGGCAGTTTCTAGCATGTTGTACTCGGTTCATAACAACATAAAAGCCCGTCTTTCAACCCCAGAGAGTCCGGTCAAGCTTGCTTTACTGATCACCACACTTTCGTCCAATATTGCCCGTTTCGAGTCGGATAAAGAGCTCCATTTCGAGCTCAATAACGTCGACAAATTGGACGACATGTGTGCTTCTGTGTACTCCAACTTTTCCTACTAATCTAGATTTAGTCTTCTTTTTTGTATCTCACTCCATGAGCCGATATTTCCAGTATGATCAGATCTCGTCGTATAACTTTTTCAACTCTTTTTCTTCTTCAAGCTCGAAAATGGACCCACTAGACGCGTCAGTGTTGGCTGCAGTTGTGTTTGCGTTGATCCTCTATTTCACCAAGGGAAATCTATGGGGGGTGGAGCAAGATTACCAGGAGGAAGCGCCAGTATCGAACAGTAAAGATTTAGTTGAAACTCTGAAGTCAAGTGGCAAAAAGGCTGCTGTTTTCTATGGTTCACAGACTGGGACTGCTGAAGATTATGCACACAAGTTTGCTAAAGAGTTTCAGTCCAAATTTGGTGTTTCTACCGTTGTATGCGATCTTTCAGATTACACTTACGAGAATTTAGAAAAGATTCCTGAAGAAATCAGCGACTTCAAATTGGCTGTTTTCTTCATGGCAACGTATGGTGAAGGAGAACCAACTGACAATGCTGTTGATTTTCTTGATCACTTAGAAAACGAGTGTCAAAGTTTGGAATTTTTGAAATACGGTGTCTTTGCATTGGGTAACACGACTTACGAATTTTACAATGCCATTGGTAAGAAGTTAGATAAGCAGTTACAAGCATTAGACGCTTCTCGCATTGGAGAAGTTGGACTCGGTGATGACGGTACCGGAACTATGGACGAAGATTTCCTAGCATGGAAGGACCAGTTTATGGACCAAATCAAAAACGATCTGAAATTGGACGAACATGAAGTCAAATACCAACCTGGGTTACAGATCGACGAGTTGGATCAGCAAGTGGATGAAAAAGTCTCATTGGGTGAGCCAAATTCCAAGTATTTGAACGTCAAAACCGATGAACAGAAGTCAGCTTTGAGAATGGGTCCATTCGATCATACCCATCCATATTTAGCGCCAATTGCCAAGTCCAAGGAATTGTTCAATTCTAATGATAGACATTGTGTCCATTTGGAGTTTGATCTGTCCGATTCCAACTTGAAATACTCCACCGGTGATCATGTTGCAGTGTGGCCTTCTAATTCAAACGAGAAGGTTTCAGCCTTGCTGAAGATCCTCGGTTTGGAATCGAAAAAGGATAAGATCATTTCCATCAAATCACTCGACCAAACTATCCATCTTCCATTCCCATCGCCAACTACATATGAAACTGTTTTGAGACATTATTTGGAGATCTCAGGACCAGTTTCAAGACAATTTCTGAAATCAATTGTCCAATTTGCACCAAACGAAGAAACTAAGAAGAACGCCATCCTAATTTCTGACGACAAATCTCGCTTCCATTCTCAGGTCACCCAAAGAGGTATGAACATTGCGGATGCTTTGTCCCATTTGAGTTCGAACGTCGAATGGGACACAGTTCCATTCAATTTCATCATTGAATCGATTGCCAAGCTCCAGCCACGTTATTATTCCATCTCGTCTTCCTCAACGATGGAAAAACAAACGGTTCACGTGACCGCTGTTGTTGACCAAAGCAACATGGGCGACCATGTGGTCACTGGTGTCACCACAAACTTATTCTTGAACATTCAAAAGGACCAAAACAAGGTTAGCGATCTGAAGTTGAGCCAACACTACGACTTGGAGGGCCCAAGAGGTAAGTTCGGTCATTATAAGTTGCCAATCCACATCAGAAGATCCACTTTCAAGCTTCCTTCAAATCCAAGCACACCAATCGTCATGGTTGGTCCAGGTACAGGAGTGGCGCCATTCAGAGGTTTCATTAGAGAAAAAGTGAAGCAAGTGGAGAATGGGGTCAACATCGGCCCAATCCTGCTCTTCTTTGGATGTAGATCGTCGACAGAAGATTTCATGTATCAAGAAGAATGGGTCGAATACTCCAAAAAACTGGGGGACAAGTTCCAAATGATTACTGCCTTTTCCAGAGAAAGCTCTAAGAAGGTGTATGTTCAACATAAGATGGCCGAGCATAGCGACAAAATCGCCGAGTTGATTGAATCTGGGGCCAACTTCTATGTCTGTGGTGATGCTTCACGCATGTCTCGAGATGTCCAGGCCGAACTTGTTCGTATTCTCGGCGCCTCTAAGAAAATTACCGAGTCTGCTGCCGTTGATCTTGTCAAGTCATTCAAAATTAACAACAGGTTCCAAGAAGATGTGTGGTAGAATTTTGAAATAAAGTGCTGAGCAAAAAAAACAAGGCTGTGTAGAAAATTTAAATAAATAAATAAAAAAAAAAATTTTTTTAAAGTGAAATTTAAAGATTATTTCTTAGTGTAGCATATTGTAAAAAAATGGCACCAATCGACCATGAAACACTGAAAGGCATCAAAAACAAGCATAAAAGACAAGAGCTCTTTGCGAAGTTAAAAGATGCAGAAAATAAGGCTCGTCACAAGGAAAGAGCGGCGCGAGCCAAGGAAGAACAGCTGAATCCAGAGCTTAAAGAGAAGAGATTGGCGGAAAATGTGCCTGATACCATCGATAGCAAGAGAGTGTACGATGAAACCGTGAATGTGGAAATGGAAGGGGAAGACGATTTTGATGCATTTTTTAAAGCAGGTGTGGAACCAAAAGTTTTGATCACTACCAGTCCGTCAGCACACAAGGAAGCATACCAATTTGCAGCTATGATGGTTGAGATTTTCCCTAATGCGCAATTCATCAAAAGACAAAAGAAGTACACACTCAATGACATGGCCGAGTACTGTTCCAATAGAGATTTCACCGATCTTATTGTCATCAACGAAGATAAGAAGGTTGTGAACGGGCTAACGTTCATGCATTTACCACAGGGTCCAACGTTCTATTTTTCAATCACCTCTTTAGTGGAAAGAAAGAGGATAACGGGCCATGGACAGCCAACAGGCCACATTCCAGAGTTGATTTTGAACAATTTCACCACGAGATTGGGTCGCTCAGTGGCTAGATTGTTTCAGTCCTTGTTTCCTCGAAACCCTGAGATTCAGGGTAGACAGGTGATAACGTTGCACAACCAAAGAGATTACATTTTTTTCAGAATGCACCGTTATATTTTCAGGAACGAAGAAAAGGTTGGTCTACAGGAATTGGGACCGCAGTTCACGCTGAAGCTGAGGAGAATCCAAAGAGGAATCAGAAAGGAGGTCGACTGGGAGTACAGACCAGAGATGGAGAAGGACAAGAGAAAGTTCTATTTATAAAAACGTAATACACTCACCTATTGGTGTTTTGGATATGAGGTTGTTTAGGGGTTTGATGGCTTCGAGATTCCAAGAGATGTCTCATCGATTGGTGTTTTCGATCCTCTGTTACCTTTTGGTGTTTTCGATCTTCTCAAAGAGGTCTCTTGCGAGTTTGATGTCTTCAAGAATGAGGTTCTCATTGTTGATCGTATACGGCTTTTCTGTGTCCTGCGATTCGTCCATGATGATCATAATGTAGATGTTCGAGGTCAAAACGTCCAGATATATGGACGACTTGTTTCCATGTAAAACCAGATTCTGGAAGTTTGTTCTGATCTTGTTCACGCTTTGCTTGTAAGTTTTGATGATGTTGGAGATCTTTTCAAAACGCTTTGGGTCCAAATCTGGGTCTGCAATGTTTGTGTGTTTGAACTTGTTCATCGAGGATATCACCAAAAAGGTAGTTTTCTCAAACAAGATGATTTCTTTAGCATTTAAAACCTCGTTCAACTTGACTAAATGCTGTTCGTAGATACCCACGTTCGGGATCAACGAGCAAACAATTGATGACCATGCCTTGTACAAGCTTTCGTCCCAAATCGAGGTCCCGAACCCGGTGATGTTGAATCCGTAATCGTTCAGCGCAATTGTCTTGAGTTTGTTGAACATGATGTCAAACAGTTCCTGCCGCTTGTTCACTTGCACCAAGTCCATCTTGTGGATAAGAATAAACACCTTACAATCGCTGGAATACTTCTTCAAGTTCGCCAGCACTCGCTTGAACGTGTCGATGTCTTTGGAAACCTGCTTCGATTCCACGTCAAAGACGTGAATCAGCACCTCGGCCTTCTTGAAGATGTTGTTCGACCCATTTGCGTCGTCGATGTTGTTTAAGAAGTTCTCCATGAACGCGTCCTGGCCTCCACAGTCCCACAAGTTCAACGTCATGTTGTTTAAGAAACGCAAGTTCGAGTGTTCCACGTCGATGGTGGCCCCCAAGCGGCGAGTATCAAAAGCTGAGTAGTTGGAAAAGATGATAGAACGCATTGACGACTTTCCCGAGCCCGAACGGCCCATCAAGAGCAGCTTCTTTCCACTGGACATTTATCAGTAGGAGGAAAAAGATAGATAGAGGTGTAAATTTTTGTAGGGGGCGTTTCCGTAGTAAATTTTTGTAGGGAGTTTTTTTTGTTTGTGGGGGAGGCGAGCGTGTTCCCAGTGATTTTGTATCGCGGTTTGCTAGAGTCCGTAGTGAAATTTTTGTACGCGGGTTTTTTTTCTTGTACAAAGTGATTTCCTACAGACTTTGGAATGTTGCTATTCAATTTTAAGTAGGGGGTGTTTCCAGTCACCAATGGTCGCTACAGCGTCTTATCTAGTTTTATCTAGAATGGAAATGGACAGCCTTTTTGCTTGGGGCTTTCTTCTTTGCTCTTGGTTACTCTCAGTTCTGTGGAGTGTTTTTTGCTAAGCGACTTTTCCTAGTAAACTTTTTCCTAGTAACTTTTTCCTAGTAACTTTTTCCTAGTAACTTTTTCCTAGTAACTTTTTCCCACCAACTTTTTCCCACCAACTTTTTCCCACCAACTTTTTCCCACCAACTTTTTCCCACCAACTTTTTCCCACCAACTTTTTCCCACCAACTTTTTCCCACCAACTATAGCCTCTTCCTACTAACTTTTTTCTACGCTTAATGATTTTAAAGTTAATTTGTACAAAGAAGTTACACAATCTTCCGTGAGTTGCAAAGTTGAAAAATATATAGATACTAGCGTTGAAAAGTAGAATGTAAAAACAGAGGGTGTAGTATATTTGCGGTAGAAAGGTACCATCTCAGCACTTTCATGGCATTAAAACCAAGGAGTACAAAATTCGCTCAGTAACATCAAAACCAAGACGACAACTGTAAAATACGCTTAATGGAATTGAAACCAAGACGACAACTGAAAAACACATTTAGTAACTTTAAACGTAGATCAAAACTAACTTACAGAAGCCCTCCTACAAAACTCCGGTCTTGCTAGACGTTTAGAAATTCATTAGTCCATCTCGAACTTTTTGAAATATCCATAACCTAGGGAATAAAAGTAATAATGTTTGTATCCTTCATGTAGCATGTAACACCAAACAAACAGCGAAACCAAGCAGTCCTCCCTGTCAAGAGCTTATTTCTACAGGTTCCTACTAAATTTGGGCGTCTCCCAGTAATTTTGTACGGTGTTTTTTCATCAGAAAACGTCCTCCCAGTAATTTTGTACGGTGTTTTTTTTCCGCAAGGCCTACCCAATTTTTTTCCTACCACGCCCCACCTTATTGGTTCTTACTCCCTTCCACTCTCTTTTCCAACTGCCATGTCTCGAGACAACGGCCACAGGAGAAACGCCAGACCACTGTGTGCAATAGAGCGCTTTTTGCACGCACGGAATGTCCAGAGAACCTACACGAACTTCAGAGTCGCAGCGCAGTACGCGTGCGAGCTCAGTCCAGAGACGCTCTTTCGTGCTCTCGAGTGGATGGTCTACGAACATTCGAATCTGGCTGCAAACGTCTTCCACGGTACTGCGGGTGCCCCGCAGCTTGCCGCGTGCGAGTCTTTCAGTCTCGCTGACGTCCTCTCTGTTGTAGATAACGTGTCTGTGGAAACGGTTCTTGCTTCTGTGCAGGATTACATCTTTGATTACGGTGTTTCTAAGCCACTATGGAAACTTGTGCTGGTGGACAGCCACTGCCTTGTGTTCTATTGCGATCACCTTCCGTTTGATGGTAACTCTGCACTGAACTTCCACAGATTGTTAGTTTCCGCGTTGGAGACCGTTGCTGATGATAGTTATCAACAGAGAACAGAGTTTTGCGGCTGGGACACACTGCTCTTTGATGTCGAGCTTGCCAGTGAAAACTACCAGGTGTATCCCAGCAATAAGGACCTCATTGGTGAACCAATATCGTTTTCCACGGTGCTGTACGAGCTTTCCACGCATATACTGCCACGATATCTTGCTACCTGGGTCCGCCGCTGGTTCAACGGCTCTCCCTACGCGGATATGATGGATTTCAAGCAGCGTCACCTCGGTGTGGTCGGCAAAGACCGTTGTGAGTGGGTTTTCATTGACAATGATAAGCTTACGGGTTTGCTACGTTCATGCAAACAGCACGACGTTAAGTTTACTGCACTGCTGCAAACAATTGCACTGCTTGCTGGCCAACCAGTGCTTGATCCCTACGACAATGTCCTAGGATTCCCATACAATTTGCGATCCAAAATAGACGAGGACACACTGGCTCGATTCCCGCACTTCAGCGGCGATTTTGGACCCATATTTGGCTACGCCAGTTTTGAGCTGCCTTCTGTGTCAAAGCTGATGCCCAACGGCCTCATCAACTGGGACTTCGTTGTCGAGCTGAATCGGCTCATTGGCTCAGCACGAGATTGGTCTGCAGAGACTTTCAATGTGTTCAATTACACCTCTGCAGAGCAATACATCGGAGAGGAATTTGCACAACGTAACAGCGGCGATGTTGACCTGCCCTCGTTTGTCATTTCGAATCTGGGTCAGATCCACTCACCGCGAATACTTGACGTCTGGTTCGACCAAAACATCGAAGCGGAAATCTTCATGTTGAACGTGGTGAGCGCACAAAATGGGGCCAAAATCAGCATGAGATCCTTTGTGGACGAATGGTTACCGGGGTTCAAAGAGAGATTCACTGCAATCATTGATGATTTCCCCTCGGTTTGAACTACTCAAATTATATTTACGACTTTTTTTCAAATCTCAACCTATCGTCGTATGGCTTTCTTTTCCCGAAAAACCATGAAATCTCGTGCTCTAGCACCGATAGAAGAGTACTTTTACTGGAGAACTGCACTGGGAAATTACACCAACTTCTGTGTTGCGGCAGATTACAATCTGCCGCTGTCAAGGGCCAGGATCTTGGAAACAGTGAAGTTGATCTGTAATGAGTATCCGAATCTGTGTAGCAACGTTCAAACGTCACAGGGTAAGATCGAGTTGGTTTACATTGAGGAGCCGGATTTTGAAGATCTGCTGACTGTTGTCGACGACGATTCCATCACCATAAATGACATTTTTTCACGAATTCAGTCCATCTCGTTTAAGTACGGTGATTCAAAGCCTCTATGGAGATTATTACTTTTGAATAAGAATGTGCTATTTTTCTACTCAGATCATCTGCTGTGCGATGGGATGTCTGGTCTCAGCTTTCACAAGATCTTCAATGAGAAATACGGTACCAACAGTGGCAAAACCGTTCAAACTCTGCTTCCTCCACCCAATGATTTGATAATGGGGTACAAGGTTCCGATTTGGAATATTGCCTATCTCATGATGACTTTCCTGTTACCGAAATCGGTGTCCAATTGGGTCCACTACATGTGCGACCCTTATAAGGATTTAAGCTACAAAGAACTGCCCCTCGTTCAAAAGGATCCAACGTCGAATTTGAAAATGGTTTCGTTCTCCAATTACAAGCAGATCATAGACATGTGCAGGTCACATGGGGTCAAATTGACTTCATTGTTCACCCATCTGGGGGTTCTAGCAGCCAGTGAATTCACCGCCGACTACGATGCGAAAGTCACCATTCCAACAAATGGTAGACCGTTAATGAACCAAGACAGTGATCTTGATACCACTTTTGGATTATACATGGGTCATGTTGACTTTTCCTTGCCGCGTTTGGACCATTTCGACTGGGAAACGACTAAAAGGATCCATACCACCATTCACGACGGGTTCAAGTCCTGCTGCTACGATCTAGGCTTGATGCATTTGGTGGATCCTAAAAACACTGTGATTGAGAGTAGAAATGCGAAATCCGGACCTGTATTAGAGGTGTCCAATCTTGGTAAATTACCAATGAAGAACGTGTGGTTTGACCAGCTCACAAGCTCTACATTGTTCATCATGAGCATCGCGTGCGGTGGCGAGAGTTTGAACGTTTCCATGAGATCGTTGAAAAACGACTATCTTGAGTCCTTCTGCGAAAAGGTGGTTTCTCAAATGAATGAGTTGCTACGCGAATACGAGGCGGATTGTAGTTAATGATTAATAGTAATACATAAAAGCTAACACAGCAGAAAGAAGTGAAAATAAAGCGGCGGGTAATAATGAAAAAAGAAGAGACATATCAGCCTCAGTTCAATAGAGATCTGATTGAGATGGGATGAACAGCATGTGGTGCTGAATGTTGCTTCTTGACAGTCTTATTTTTGGTATCCATAGAAAGCGGTAGAACAAACTTGATTGGTTCATGGGCAGCCAGCCGAGGCGACGTGATTGGCGATTCGAAGTCTGAATGGTGTGGCGAAGAAGGAGACGACATTTGTGGTACGTCTGAGTGGCTCGATGCGGTCGTAGCCATCTCACTCAAAATGTATGCCGCCATACGGTCATGTTGTTGATGGTTATGAGTAATAGTCTCCTCGATATGCGGATAAACACACTCCAAGTTGTTTCTCACACAGCCTGAGCAGCCTGGCTTCAACTCGTCACACTTCTTCTTACGACGACGACAACAGAGACATCCCGTCTTTGTTCTTGTGATCTTGCGACGCTGTTGCTGTTGTTGTTGTTGTTGTTGCTGTTTAGGACAGGAAACGGACTTTTTCTGGATCTTATCGCACTTGATACTTTTCCTCGATCCGTTTGCCGGTAAGCGCATCACCTGCTGGTAAGTTCTGTAGCTTTGCATTTTTGGCACTGGCACTTTCGTAAGGAAGAAGAAGTGAAGGGGAATCATGACAGATGACTCCAAGTGTTTGCTTTGAGTGAAAGCGTCACAAGAGTGTGTGAATCGGCTACTCAATCGCGATCAGTTTCCCTAACGAGCGAATATGGTGATTTTTGTGTCTTATCCGGGAAACCCACAGCGCAAAATGGCCGAAAATGGAAGTTGTCCGTTTTCGGCGAGTAAAAAAAAATTTTTTTTTTTGCTTCGCCCAAAATGGACGCAGCTTACGTAATGCTTACATAAGCGGTTGTTTTGGCTCAGCACCAGTTTCAGTGAATATGAAGAAGGTATATAATTAGCGAGGGGCTAGCGATTGGCTAGGTTTGTAAAGCGGTGTTTATTGTTGTTGAATGTCGTTTATTCTTTTTAGAAATCTATCTTGTTTAGAAAAAAATACAAGCTTTAAGTATAATAATCATTGTTGGTAGCTCTTGCAAGTAAGATTGTCTATTGCTTTCCATAATTCTATTTAGACAAACTTGATAGCTGATGATAACTAGTTTTATCAAACATCAATTTAACAGTGTTGATGGCTTGTTTCGAACAGATTCTTGTCAAAATACAAATATGAAGTTGTGTTATTTCCAACAAACTCTTTTATAAAATACGAATATAATCCAGCGTCTATAACTCACTCAAACACTGTCCACTCTTTTCAATAAACCCATTTAATCAAACTTTAACCCCCCAATCTCGGCTAACTCTCCCCTCTATTTCTAACAAATTCTTTTCAAAATACAAATATAATCTATAATCTATAACTAGCTGTTGGCTAACTCAGTAAAGTATTGTCTCAAGATTAAGGACAACATCTCGGGCAACTCATTCACATCATTAACAACAACATAGAACTCAAATGGGAAGCTATCCAAGTACTTATTCACCTGTAGCTTCATAGCACCATTCGAGTCTGCAACGTAATTCACCTGGCTCATGTCCATGATCGATTCGTGGTTATTTAAACCATCAATAACAACAAAAACAATCATGACCTTCTCCTCCCGAGCCCTTCTCACCAATCTTTCAACCTTCTTGTGGTCTTCACACACACCGTCCGATAACACAATTTGCAATTGCCATAAGTCAGAATCACCCATCGCTCTCGCGTCATTGAACACATCCAAAGACCTGTCAACCAATTTTCTCACGTCTGTCTTTGTGTCTTGGAAATCAAAGTTCCTGAAAACGTTAACACCAGCATCTCCACTGAATTGTTTCTCAAATGGATGCACAACTTCCGACTCTTCACCAAACTTCATAATACAGAGTTGCCCACTTTCCAACTGGGTCAACGCCTTAGAAACTAATGCAATACTCTGGAATGCAATATCCACAGCCTTCGATTCCGCCATAGATTTGGAATCATCAACAGAAATCATGATTTGGTATTGTCTCTTACTTGGCTTAGTTCTTCTCATCCAGATCTTATCCTTTCTGAATTGTGACGCAATATATGGAATAATACGCTTCATGTTCAATCTCTTACCTGTCTTGTAATCACCTCTCAATTTTGTAGATAATGTAGGCTCCAAGATCAATCTCAATTGTTCACATAAAGATGATGTCAACTCTCTTGTATCTTCATCAGCATGTTTCCAAAGCTCTTCAGCTTCTTCATATTCTCTTAACACCTTTGGTTTTTTCTTTTCACCGTCAATGCCAAATTCCATCTCTTCAACTTCCTCAGGTTCTTCCTCCTCTTCATCATCAGCCAGTTCCATCTTCATATCAAGCTCTTCACCTTGACCATTGTCAACGTCTTGATCTCCAGATCCACCCGCTTCCTTTTCACCCCCAAAGTCATCTTGGTTTTGTTCACCTTCGCCCATCTCAACATCTGAATTACCCTCTTCTTCCTTGACCTCTCTCTTAACTGGTTCAGAGTCATCCACATCTTCTTCATCGTCATCAATGGCCATATCGTCATCGATAGATTGGATTTGGTCCTTGTTGGCTGCACCAAGCGCTTGCGTTTCATTCTCCGCGCTGTCACCCTCAAGATGTTGGAAATCATCTGGCTTTTCGCCTGATTGTTGATCAACCATGTCATCATCAGTGGACTCTTTGATCTCTTGTCTTCTTCTATGGAATTCTTTCAACGAATCACCAAGTTGCTTCATAGCTTCAGACGCCTTTTCTCTAGTACTGTCATTTTGGTCTTCATTACCTTCTTCTTCCTTCTTCTCTTGTTCTTCTTCTTGTTGGAATTCAGCTCCACCTCCAGTACCACCCACATTTTCATCATCTTCTTTGGCGTCTGCATCAGCACCTTCGGATTTAACACCAGATTGTTGTTGAATCGCGGTTTCTTCATTGATTTCATCATTGTTATTACCACTTTCCAATCCATCCAAACCTTCAACTTCGTTTTCTTCACCTTGTTCTTCCTTGGATTCATCCTTTTGTGCTTCATCTTCTTGGTCAACATCCATCAATTCTTCATCACTAGCTTCAACACCTTGATCTTCGTTCACTTCCTTTTCAGCATCAAACATTTCTTCATCCTCATCATTCTTTTCATTATCCTCTTCATCTTCAGGATCATCTTCACCTTCAGCAGGCTCACCTTCAACTTCTTCTTCAGCCTCATCCCCTTCCTCCTCTTCATTATCCATTTCAACATCCTTATTTTCAGTGTTGAGTGGATCTTCATCATCCATTGGGTCATCAAATCCATCTTCATCACCCTCGGCTTCATCATCTTCATCTTCATCGTTGCCATCATCATCAAGATTAATATCATCTGGAAGTTCTAATGCATCACCTTGTTCGGCCTGATCATCAAACTTTTCTTCATCTTCATCATTCTTCACATCATCTTCCTGTTCACCAACATCTTCCTCTTCCTCAGCATTATCATCGTTTTCACGCTCTTCTTGCTTTGGATCAGATTCACCATTGTCTTCTTGATTTTCATTCTTCTCTTCAGAGTTGTCATTCTTTTCATCTTCCATGGCTTCCATTTCGTCATTTTCCTTTGAATCTTCTGGCATCTTATCAGACTCTTTTTCCTTGGAATTAGATTCCGCTTCCTCATCCCACATCTTTTCATCAACGGCATTTGGATCAGAATCATCAAGGTCATCAATTTCTTCATCGAGATCTTGTTCTTCTTCTTCCTCATTTTCGTCATCATCTTTATCATCCTCATCAGGAGCATTTTCTAAATCACCAGCCATGTCACCTTCAATATCAACCGCGTCATCATTCTCTTCTTCCCCTTCATCCTTATCTTTTTGTTCTTCATTAGGTTGTTGAGCATGTTCAGTCAAATCTTCATCTTCTTCAACATCCTTTGAATTATCAGTTGCACCTTCACCATCACCTAAACCAGTACCTTCTTGCAGTTGATCGGATTCTTTTTCATCAGCTGGTAATTCAGGTTGACAGAAACCCTTAGTGGCAATATTGTACAAAATTGTAGATAGTTCAAAAGTACCCCTGGAAACATCAATGTAATTATTTCTCAGTTTGCTTTCAACAACATGAACAAGGTTAGTATAGTTGTTGATAATTGGTAACGTGTGAGAAACTAAAGCAGAAGCTAATTTAGAATCATTTTCATTGAAATCAATCTTCTTCATGGTTTCGATACATGCATTTAATTTCTTGGAAACAGAAACTGGATACAATAGTTCAAAATATTTAACAACTCTCTTTTGCTTCGCAGTTAACCATTTGTTATCCTCGTCTTCGGCTTCTAATTGTATACATTCGGTTTGATACTTGTGAAGTTTTTGAATGACAAGTAAAATTGTGTTGAATAATGAACGGAAATCAGCTTCCAAATCATCAATGGTTTTTGAATCGGAAACATTTGATTCAATATCATTACCAAAGGAAATATCTTGAAGTTCACACCATTCTAAGATAGAATCAGCTACAAATGCAGCAGATGGATTTTCAGATTTCCAAACTCTCAAAATCTCAATCATTTCTTTGTACAATTGAGAAACCTTTTCAATAGTTTCAACATCCTTCGAACTAATGATTTCATTTTCAGAAAGAACCAATTTATCAAAACTGTTCTTGAACTTGATAAGAATCTGAGTTTCAGACTTCAAGGGATAGAAATTAGTAGTTGCAGCCAATGTGTTAACAGAGTAGTCCAAGAATTTTGGTAACCATTTCAGGACAAGTTGAGCATCTTTGAAAGAGCTCTTGACTTTCGAAGAACCATTAATGGTAGTAAATGTATTACCACTGTTCAAGGTGAAAGATGACAACTCATCAACAACGGATGTTAATTTTTGAGAATATTGGTCACTTCTAACAAGAACATGTCTGTTTGCAACTAAACTGAACAACAAATGTTCAGCAGCAGACAAACATTTCAAAGCCTCAGAAGCAGGAATATCGTCATGGATTTCAGAAACCGAACGTCTTAATCTTGGCAATAAATCCAATAATCTGAAGAAAAATGCATCAGAGTCTTCAAATGTAGACCCAGTCAAAGATTTTGATGATGCTAAAATAGAGGTAACAGAAGTTAAAACTTTGCTGACATCTGTAGTCATTCTTAATTTCACACCCATGTCTCTAAGCTCCTTAATAACGTTACTGAACAATTTATGTTTTTCATTCTTTAAACCATTGATTAACTTCTTTTCTTCCTTCTTGAATTCTTTTGGAGTTTCTTTACGTAATCTTTCAGCTTCAGAAATGATATCCTTAGCATATTGATGCAAGGTTGGTAAATCTTCCTTTTCGATATCATTAATGTAAATCTTCATGTTGGAATCAATTCTTGAAAAGTTGATTAATCTTTGTGGTCTTTCTTTCCAAGATGGTATTTGCGAACATAGCTTGATTAATTCTTCAATGCTATCAAGATTGGTATCCAGTAAAGTTATATTGAATTCTGGAATAGAAGTCTTGGTACTTTCACTAATACCAGACTCAATGAATTCCTTCACTGGTCTCGTTAAAACATCACGGTACTTACGAATAACCTTGTAAAGAGCCAAATGGGATTTCTTAGAACTCAACTTCAAGGCATCAATGTTAACATCTTTCCAGCTAGCTAATAAAATAACTTCATTGACCTTCTTTTCTAAATCAACCTTGGTAGATGAAATAGTCTCAAGAATTTGAGGTTGGAACATACTGTAGAACTGGATAATGTTATTCAATGTATCTTTAATAGAACTATCATTGTTCAAACCTTGAATATGTAAAACAAATGATTTCATTAATTCCAATCTATGGCTGAATTCACCAAAAGTGGCTTGAGACATGAAAACATTGATAGCTGCAACAACCTTCACTACAAAGTCGTCATCAAACTCTTCACCATTCACGGTAGGCAAAACTAATGTTTCGAACAAATGGAACCACCATTTACCGATGTTTCTTTCTACCTTCTTCTCTTCATTTGCAAAGACTTGCTTCCAAGAAGCTAATTCAAGTTTTCTCCAAGAAACAATTAATGAGGTAATTGGATTGTAATGAGCATTCAAAGAAACTCCCTTATGGGCATACTTTTCCCATTCGACAACAATACCAAAAATGGTTTCAACCTTTGCTAACATACGGAAAATTGGAGTAGTAGCTGGCAAGTCTAAGAATTCTTGACAAATACGGAACAGGTCAGATAATGTAGCATGTTCTGGCCAATCCTTCAATAATTCATGCACTGAAACTTGAATATTTTTAATAACGGTACATGCCTTTTTAGTTTCATAATTACTGGACCCATTGTAGAAATCCATATCATTGGAGCTAATTGGTTGAGTGAAACCAGTAAAAGTTTCAGCCAAAGTGTTGAAAACAGAAACAAACGATGAACCATTCATAGAAGTAGAAGAAGAGTTTGAAGAAATCATCTCGATAGACTTGAAAGCTTCAACAGACAATTTCACCATCTTAGATAAATCATTTGAAGAATCTGGAGTAATGTTAAAATTCATCATATATGACTTTGCAATGGAGAAATAAATTTCATCCAAATCTTGGCCTAACGAGTTGACGTTCATATCTTCAACATCAAGCAAATCAGTAGCATCAGGGAACAACTTTTGGAAATCGGCCTCTGCATCCATTGTTGGGTCAGCAAATTTAAAAACTCCTGAATCTAAGGTCTCTTTTTCTTGTTCCTTCAAATTACGGTAGGTCCATCTGTAGTAAAGAGCAAGAAGAGCTTCGTTCAAATAATCATTAGGGAGGAATCTTTCATCTGATTTTCCACGGAAAGCAGAAACTTGAACAATAAAGTTGTAAATCAATTCAACGTGAGTATCAGAAACATCTCTGTTCTTGCATAAATTCTTGACGTTTTCTAACAAAGAATTAACTTCAGAAGTAGTGGACAAAACTGATAAGTTCGTAGTCCACAATGAAGAAGAAATTTGAGAATTAGATTCAAGGGTTTCTTCATGTATGAGAACCAAACCCAACCTTAAGGAATGGATGAAACCAGCTAAAATATCATTCAAATCAGAATACCTATGATAGCCATCCTTCAATCTGAAAATAAATTGGGATGCACTTTTGTTGAAGTTTTCAATTTGAAGAGTAGACTTATTACTAATGCTATTGGCAGTTTCCAATAGCATTTTGATATGATCTGAATCAATGTAGGAAGTGTAGAACGCAGACCATTCATCAAACAAGTTGTTCAATGGCTGTTTATCACGGTAAACTCTTGGTGCTTCCGGAATCAAAGATTCATCAAATGTTGGTAGCTGACGTTCAGCAGAAATTTCATCATCGCCATAATAAACGATTCTTGCAGTAACAAATGATTCTCTGATACCATCAATGGTTTTTTGTAATTTCAAGAAGTCATTGTAAAGAATATGGTCAACAGCAGCTGGATCATATGTTGAATTTGGCATGTAAAGCATGATCATACCAGAAGCAACTAACACGAATGCTTTACCAATAGTCGATCTAGTCTTTGGCTCATTTAACAACACTAAGGCAGGCATAAAATATAATTCAAAAATTTCAGCATAGGAAGAATGGCCATTATCTCTGTGAAAATCAACATGTTTCTTCAAATGATCACCGTCAGCAGATTTAATAAATTCTCTGGATAATTCAACATCTGATTGCAACAACTCAATGTGTAAGCTAGAAATAAACAAAACCCATTCATAAAGAATTTCTGCAAAGTAATTCAAGTGGTCAGCCAAAATTTGTGGAGAGTTCTTCAATAATTGGGCAATGAAAAACTTGATATCAAATAGGGTTTCATCAATTTTACCACCCTCAGTAGAGGCAATCTTGTTTTTGGAACGTAAAATTTCCTTCAAAAATGTATCATTGAATAATGGCAATTTTAATTCACCTTCTTTGTTCCAGAGAGAGCTCAAATTCTTTGGATAAGGCTTGAATAAATCCGTCTTCTTCATATCAATAAGAGATAAAGTTGATCTATCAGCCAATAAAGCTAAAGTCAGCGTGTCATCGTTCAATTCACCTTCACGTTGGTTTGCAGAAAGATCCGATTCAACAAAGCCTAATAATGAATCAAACAAATGCACAAATGGATGTGATCTTTTTGATAAAAAGTCATTGGAAACAGAAGCCAATCCATCAATCTTGACCTTAAGATCGTCTAATATGGTGATGAAATCTGGTTTTTGTTCCTTTTCTAAACATTCTTCAAACAATGACAAGAGAAGTTTTCTAAACTCGTTAACATTTGATGTGTTTTCTGAAAATTGTTTTGATGCAACATCATCAAATCTATTGGCCAAATCAATTAAGGCTTCAAAGTTGTTCCAACCTTCTTCTGTTTGTGGGTACTTAGCTCTGCAAGCGTTCCAAATTAATGTCATCGCAGAACCAGACGACAATTGTAATTGCTTAGAAAAGACTTCGACCTCAGCAATCAAATTTTTCAATAATTCATTGGTGTAAATATCGTGCTTATCAATCCACTCAAGAAGCTGTTCGTGATAAACACGAATGGCGGTTTCATTAAATTGAGTGGAGAATGAAACAATATTTTGCCAAATGATCAAAAAGTCAAATAAACCCTCATAAAAGTGTTCAGTGCTCAAGAATGATGAATCTAAAGATTGGATCAATGAGCTCTTCATGAAAGAAAACAGCGCTAAAACAAGCTTGTATAAATCTAATTTTGGTTGCTTTTTAATCTCACGACCAACGTACACAGCAGCTGATTGTTCAAGCATATTCATTGAAGTAATTTTGAGTGTTTTAGCTCTAGAAACAAGTTCTTCTAAGAATGAAGATGATTGAGCAATCATTGATGCAACATAAATCAAAAAGTTGGTGTCATTGGAATCAACATTGGATAACTGAGATTTAATTAATGGTAATAATGGTGCATTCATCAATGGAGAAACAAATTGGTTTTCAATATTTTCAACGTTCAATGATGATAATAATGGTGATCTGTTTTCTGCATTTCTGTAAACTTCAACCAATTTATCCATGATACCGACATTTTTGAAAAATTGGAAATTCTTATTGATTTCAGATAACAATGAAGTATCTCTAATTTCACCAATGTAAGAAGAACAAGATGATAAATCATCGACCATAGAGAAAAACTTGATTGAAGAGAAACTAACAATATTGTAGGCTGCAAAGGCGATATCATTTTCAATGGCCTTATGATAATAGTCCATGAACAATGCTAATTCATGAGCTGAACTATCATTTGAAGCAATCGAAGAGGAAAGCAATTTTGGAACTGCTTCAATAGTCATGTTCTTAATTTGGTCTTCGACATTTTCTAATACTGGAGCTAATTGCAGAATATTTCTATCAAAAGATGTTGCTCTTTGTTCCAGTGGGTTAACAAAAACTTCAACAGCTCTGTTTCTCATAGCTCTAGAAAGTTCACCATACTTTGGATCAGATGTAATAAACAACCTGAAATTCTTGTGTGGCTTAATAACTCTTGGTGAACCATCAGCGTTAGTACATTCGTTAATAATCAAGACACCATCTATTTCTAACAAAGAGTTCAATCTATCAAGAACGGATGGACTACAAAGGTTAGCATTGTCCAAAATCAACCAATGACCCTTTTCAACTGCTTGAACTAACAAACCATCAAACCATTGGAAGCTAACGTCACAAACACCATTATCTGTGATCTTCTTAAGCGCTGATAGCTTTTCAATGAACAAAGATAAGGTTGAATTTTCAACCGCTGCGTTCAAAACGGTAACTGCTTCTAAAATAGTGGCAATGTTATGAGAGCCCAAATTGCTATCTGTTAATATTTTAATCAACTTCAATGTAAAGGCAATTATTTCACTATTCATATCATTGCATTTTAAGTTGACTGCAACAAACTCCAATAAGAATTCGTGAATAGTGATGGAAATCTCAGATAAAGCTCTGGTAATGTCAGCTTGTTCATAACCACCAAGAATATCCATGCTATCAATATCACTGTTCATGGAAAATTCGTAAACCTTTGAACCAACCGTGTCAGCAGCAAATTTAATCAATTCACTTTTACCTGAACCTGAAGGGCCAACCAAAATCATTGGATATGCTTTATTAATACATCTGAAAATTGTTTCCAAAATTGGGACATTACATTGTAATTGAGCAATATGATGATTTGATTTGTATTGAACTAATTCATTTCTGAGAACGATTTCGTTTTGGCATTGAACATAATCAGGACCCATCAAAAATAGAGGATCTTTTTTATGAACTTTACCAAAGATGGATTCAAATAATTCAATGGCCTTGGCAGTATCCTTAGGAGTTCTAAATCTTTGCTTGACAACGAGATCAAAGAAATCGTCGGCTAATGTATCGTGGGTGAGAGTTGGAGAATCAATGAGAGATAACCAACGTAAAGTATCTCTTAAATTGAATTCCCATGGATCACCCATGGCACCCCACATCTTCTTAATGACAACTTCTTCCTCCAAACGAGACATAAATTCAATCAATTTTTCAGAAAGTTGATGATCAACGTTTGGATATAAGTGTTTCACAATAAGATTCAAGTCAACAGCAGTCAGCATATCAACATAAACAACACTGAATCTGTTAACAAAGGATTTAGGTAAACCCTTTCTACCACCACCTTGATATTGAGGATTTTGAGCAGCAAAAACCTTAAATTTTGGATGGCTAACAAATGATTTATCCAATTCAGGAATGTAAGCTTCACCTCTATGATCTAAACAAGCGTTCAAACCTTCTAAAACCGATTGAGATGCAAGATTCATTTCATCAAGCAACACCCATTCACCTTTTTGCATAGCTCTTAAGAATGGGGCATCTTTCCAAACGAACTCACCCGCCTTTCCACCTTCAACAGGGGTGTCAGAACCAAACAAATCAATTAAATCGGTTTGTTCAGACAAATTAATACGGGTTAGTGGGTTACCAGTAGCTTGTGCTAAGGCAGAAATTAATGAAGTCTTCCCAACACCGGGACTACCTTCAAGTAAAACTGGCTTGTGAACTTGCATCGCACGAACAACTCTCAGAGCATTTGCGGCTGTAGTTGGTGCATGTAAATTAAATGATGTCACAGCAGGAGTTGCAGGATCTCTTTCTAAGTTGAAAGGACCGCATGAAAAAGTAGTTGCGTCGACAGAAACATCATACTTTTCATTGTAAACTGGTAGAAGATCAACATTAGCAAATTCAGAGAGTTTCTCAACAAATGAAACCTTCATACTTTTTAGTTTCGCCTCGTTCTCGGCCAGATGAGCAGTAGTGTGGGTACCTAATGCATCAATGAAAACCATACAAGCACCATGTAATAAACACTTGTTTGGATCAACGCCCTTTGAGTAAGCAGAATTGATGAAAATAACCCAGGCAAGAATATCTCTCAAAGAAATGACACCACTAGTAGCATCACCAGCACCCATAAGTTTACCATACCATTCTGAAAATGCCACAATGGAATCAGTGAATTGTTTAACACCATCGTTCAACTTTGAATTGACAATTTGCTTCACATCTTCAAAGTCTTCCATAGATGGAACCCAAATTTCAGTGAAACGATTTCTCAATGCTGGAGATAACTCCTTTTTACCGTAATCGCCACCCGGGTTCATAGTTGATAAAAATTGGAAACCATCTGCTGCGGTGACAAGTGCATCGTCCGCGCCTTTCTCGGCTAAAAACAATGTTCTTTCTGGTTCCAAAACAGAGTTTAATCTTTCTAAAACAGAATCATCAGCCAATGAAATTTCATCAAGTAAAAAGTATGAGCCTGTCTTCAAAGCATTAACTAAAGGACCGTCATTCCATTCAAAAAGAGCATTACAATCCCTTTGTAATGATTCAATTAGCTTGGTATCTTCTACCGTAACAGATTCGGATTTCTTATTGGTCTTCCACAAATCTAATAACTCAGCAGTGGTTACCGACTCCTTGATAGTAAGGCCAATATTGGATAAGACCAAAAGGAGACCATCATGGAGTTTTTGTTGCAAGTCAGATCTGTTACGAACAGGTCTTTGAGCACCTAATAAATCACCTGTTTCTGTGTTTTGGTGAGCGTTGACAATGATCAATTCTTTTTTAAAGAATTCCGCAATCATTTGACAAACTGTAGTCTTACCACAACCAGTTTCACCAACTAAAAGTAATGGCTCATTGTTTTTCATTGAGGTCATAACCAATACAGCCAATCTTCTCATTGCCTTTGTCCACACAACAGGTCCGTCCATTTGCAATAGCTCAGGAACTTCTAAATCTTGGTAGTATTGATCAATATCAAGTTTAACCTTCATGACCTTTTCTAAAGCGGACTTAACCACAATTTTTTCTTCAGGTCTTCTAACTCTTTCTGCCAGTAGCATGTAACCATTTGCAGCTAACTGTTCATAACCAACAGCTTCACGCATTGCCCATCTGAACAAATCTCTCAAGGTGGCAAATGAGTTTTTCTGTTCGAAAACTCTGGTAGATTGACGTTGGACAGACAATTCTTTATAAACTTCGACAATCTTTTTGGCATAGGTTGGAGCAATTTGACATCTTTCTCTTAAAATGATTTCTAGTTCATCCTGAGGAATATCATCAAAATGTAATTCCAAAAATCTATTTTTGAAAGCCTTTGATAAAACCTTTCTACCACCATAGAGACCTGGAGGGTTTTGAGTGGCAAAAAGCATGAAATCTGGATGTGGAGTAACAACTTCTTGAGTTTCTGGAATGAACAATTCTCTATTATCATCTAACAAACGGTTCAAAGCTTCCAAAACATCAGTTGGGGCCAAGTTCAATTCATCTAAAACTAACCAATGACCCTTTCTTAATGCTTCAACCAAAATACCTTCTTTGAAAACAAGCTTACCCGAATCATCAGAAACATATGTACCTAAATATTCTTGAAGATCAGTGTGTTCATGGTTATTTATACGGACAAATTCATGACCGGTAATCTTAGCCAAATAACTAATCATGGAAGTCTTACCGGCGGAAGTTGGACCTTGGATTAAAACTGGGAATCTACCACCGCTTGAAGCTCTGACTAAGTTGAGCATATTTTTTTCAACAAATGGTGTGATAATGTAATGTGCTTGTGGTTGTGGTTCTAATGGACCTTGTTCAATCCAGTAATGTTTGAATTGGACATACTTTTTGTTTTGATCAGAAGGATCACGGGGTATTTGGTTCATAACACCCTTTACATTTTTTAACTTGTTAACAGTGTACTCTTCAATAAGTGGCTTCAATAACTCTTCTGACTCAACATCCAATAATGTCAAGAACGACATACAGAAGCCTTCATAAAGAGATCTTCTCAAACCATAAATTTTCACAATTTCTTTGACGTATAACAAAGTTCTAGTCAATGTACGAATACTGAAATGTGGCTTTTGATTAGCACCATCAACAATTTTATTTTCATCAGACAATTTCTTGGCAGCAAGGTATAATTCTGCAATGTCATTACCAACCCATTCATCACTCAATGAGTATTTCCCAACATATTTATCAATAATCATCAATAAATCTGCAATATCCTCATCAGGGGAATGAACATATATTTCACTGAACTTTGAACGAATACTTTGTGGTAAGTCCTTTTTACCAACATCAGTAGCAGGGTTCATACAACCGAAGATTCTAAAATCTGGGTGAGCCTTGATGCTTTCAACATCACCCTTTTCAGATAATAAAATACTTCTCTGTGTCCAATCTTCAGCCAACAAATCAGAAATTGAGTCAAGAGTTTCTGGCGATGCCAAATTCATTTCATCAAGCAACAACCAATCACCATTTTTAATGGCCTTAACCAGTGAACCTTCAACAAACTTAAAAACAAAAGAATTTTCCAAAGTAACGGATTGCTTTTCAAAATCATTGATTCTTATAAGCATCTGCTCCCATTCATTGATCAATTGTGATTTTTCAAATGCATTTAATTTACGTTTCTTTCTTTGACCTTCATCATGTTCGCCTTCTTGTTCAGGTTCCGGTGTATCTCCTTTTCCAAATGTCTTATCGGCCATTTTGTATGCTTCCTTCCACAACTTACTAACATTTTTCCATTGTGATCTGTTGAAACATTTTGCCAATAGCTTGACAAACTTTTCATTGTTCTTGGTGGAGAATGATCTAGAGAATAATTCTTCAAAATCTTGTTGTAAAGGTAACGCTAAGGTTTTTGCGTTAATTGGCTTAAAGCCACCTAATAAATCACCAACTTCAGTTTGTTGAGAAACATTAATGACAGTCAGTTTCTTGTTTAACAATTTAGCCATTTCTTGAACAACGGTGGTTTTACCCGTACCTGTTTCACCGACCAAAAGCAATGGTTCACACATTGAGATAGCAACACCAACCTTTTCCATCAACCTAGCAGAGTGGTTAGTTCTAGCAAATGATGTAATATTTTGAGAAGCAACTGCTCTATTCTTTCTATTCAGACCAATGATTTTTTGTTTTTCAACATATGCACGACCAACTCTAATGGAATCGTCTAAATCTTGGAAAATAGGAACACTCTTGTTTAGTTGTAAATTAATTCTGGATGTTGGAATGTTAAGACTTTCACCAATTTCTCTGATTAAAACTTCGATTGGTTCCTTTTCAACAACTGCACTGGTGAAACAATCGATGGCTTCATTGAAAATGGAATCAAAGGTATCATCTTGAATCAAATCATCTGTTGATTTAATGCCAGCATTTGAAATAATACGTGCACATCTAGTACAGAACTTCATTAAATCTCTGATGGAGATCTGTCTTGGTTGAGCACCTCTGTTCATTGAAACGAACTTTCTAGAATCATAGATTGATTTAACGGCAAAATAACATTTGATGAAAAGAACATTGAAGTTCATCAGTAAGGGGAATTTCTTATTTAAAACAATCTTCAAATCAGTTTCATCTAAACTGACCAACTTCAAAGTTTTCCATAATCTCATACCAATAATGTCGGGTAAAGAGTCGCTAGTATTTTGAGTTCTCACTGTTGAAATCAATTGGAAACCATTTGCGGCGTGAATGACCTCACCTCTGGAAGGAATAGTCAATTGTCTGTTTTCTAAAAGACCCATCAAGATAGAGAGAACTTCATTAGGAGCTTTATCAATATCTTCGACTAGAACCCATTTACCATCTTTGACAGCAGTAGTCAAAACACCATTTTTCCACTCAAAGGTACCTGGTTTTGTACCCGAGGTGTAAGTGCCCAATAAACTCTTAGAGTCTGTTTGTTGGTTGAGATGGATTCTAATCAAACTGTTTGAGTCTTCAATGTGAAGTGATTTTGCAATTTCATTAACAAGGAAAGTTTTACCAGAACCCGCGTCACCTATTAACATAACAGGATCGGAGGTTTTTATATGCTGAGCAAATTGTTTCATAGAGTTGAAGGATTTTTCAATTGGAACAAAGGTAGATTCGACAGTTGATCCATTGGATGCAAAATTTTTGGATGTTAATGCAATTAGATTTGGAGCTAAAACGCCTGCAATGATTGAAACCCCTGGTGAGAGATCAGACTGGGAGAAAGACAAAATTGTTTTTGAATGATAAGATTTTGGTTCTCCAGTTGGTGTGAAGTTGGATAAGTTGGCTAGTCTTTGGGCTTCAATTAGTGGCAAAAACATGTAATTGATGTTAGATTCACCATCCAGCTCTCCAAGTAATGTGCTATTGTTTTTAATGTTGTCCTTCAATAGTTGGTTCTTAGTGTCTTCAGAGAGGAAGAGGTATTGTGCGGAAATCTGGATGGCCAAGTACTTATTGATATCTGAGGTAGATGGGGCTGAAATGATTTTGGTTAAAACTTCGGGATCAATGAACTGTTGGAACTTTTGTCTATCAGTGGAAAGTAATCTGTAAAATGCTAGTAAGATCATTCGAAGTTCGTTTTGAGAAATCGATTGTAAGCAGTTGGCTAATGATGAAAAGAATGATTTTCTTTCAAGATAAAGTTCAACCAACGTTTTAATATCTTTCGTGAACGTCAACGCAGATCCAAGAGTGGCGAGGATCTTAGAACCTTCGATTGTTAAATTTTCGAGATTTGATTTAGTCTGATATTGTCTTTCAATCGAAGGATCATTGATTAATCTAGCAACCAATTCAATTAAAATTGGGTTGAATGCAAGTAAATCGGCATACAAAGCACGATCATCCAGCATGTGAATTGCAATATTGGTTAAATTTTCAGTGGATGCCGCTTTCTTGTTAAGAATCGGGCCTTCCGGCGTGTTTTTTTTTGTGTAAAACTTAGAAACAGCCATGTAAACGTCTCTGGCGTCCTTCAAATCAAACGAAACTTCGATTTCGTTCATTTTACTAGCCAATATTTAACTGTGTAGCAATTTGTATAAGAAAGAGCATCTTTAAAAATTTTTTAAAGTCCGTAAAGGGAAAAAACTTTAAAAAAAATTCCAGATAGACAAATATGCTCATTGAAAAATTTCATGACAAGATTTCAGTTGTGGTTTTTGTGAAACCGGAATAAGTCCGATGATTTTCATTCAAAACAGCTGAAAATGGGACACAATGGAGGTGTGTTGATTTGAAAGGGGCTGGTGTAGTTAAAGTGATGAAAGACAAATTTCAAACCTTTTGGCCTTTGTGAACATTTTTGTGACAAAAAGATAGAATCACATTATTTGAACTTGATTTCAACAATGTTACACATTACTTGTACTTTAACCATCAAGAAACACTACGGATGGACTGAAAATTGCATTTCAAAGTTCATTGAACATTATAAAGACATCTACAGGCAAATAACACGCTAATTACGATTTTAGCCAGCAAAACCAGCGTTGGTATCATCGTCGAGTCACGTGACATATGGTGAAATTCATTAAAACGCAAGCGCTAGGCGCCGTTTTCACCCCTCCCCTTGGTCCAATCGCCTGCACCAGATTCTCGTGGAGCGCTTCTATCTGTCCGACTAGGACTCAAGTTTTTCAAACTGCTGTGATAATCACATTTCAATTTGGACGTAGTCTCTAGAAAATCGCCATTGTCGGCGATCGCGCCCAGCTTAGAGGCGTTCAAGCCAAACAAGAGCACCTTCAATTCTCGCAACCCCATTCTGTTTCTTGGAATGTGTCCTTCTGGCTTCGCCGGATCCAAGTACTTTTCAGAAACATCTATAACGTAATGTTTATGGATAGCAAAGCAATACGACATTTTCTTGCCCCAGCCGCTGTTGTAGAGCAATGGATTGTCAAAGGCATTTTCGCACGAGTCAAGATGTATCCATCTTCCCAGCTTGGAACTGAAATATTCGCACCATACATGATCTTCAGCGTTCCACACATATCGAACGTCCAAGCCTAAGGACACCAATATGAGAATGAAACAATTGTTCCACTCACCACATCTGCCCATGGGCGACTTCAAGAGCGTGCTAGGATTGTTGTACCGTGGAAAATCGTACTGATGGTCACAGACCAGACAATGAAACCTCTCGATAACATGTGCTTGCCCCAACAAATGGCCCTGCGTGTAGGGTTTAACAGGTCGCAAGCCTTGGATTCTGTCTTGGTCTTTGTTCCCACACGCAGTGCACGGCAGTTTGTTCACCCATTGGAAGAAGTCTTCTTTGAACCATTTCAACAATTGTTTAACCAACTCATCAGTGTAGTCCATCGCTGGTTTTTGTGCCTCTAATTCGTCCATTCGTCCATAAACAGGTGATGTGGTCACTATATCAAGGGCCTCAGACTGCCATTCGGGAGTATCATACTTGTCCATCAAATGTGTGAGATTGGTGATCTGGGCACTAAATGGATGGTTCAAAAGAGCTTTCGCTTCAAGCTGTACCAGAAGACCATTCTGAGTTAAAAAATCTCTTCTATGTTCCACTAGGCGTTCTTTAGCCTTGTCGATTATGGATTTAGTGTCCATACTAAGAAGAACAAAGATAGTGGTAGTAGATTTGAAATTTGATCTAACTCTGTTTTTGCTTACTGTTTCGAATATGGCCTCGTCAGCGGCTGTGTTTGACGACTTAGACGTTTCAGACACAGAAGATGGGTTTCTAAGAGATAGAACTTTGTATAGAATCAATCAGCGTCATTTTAGCCCCACGCTACCGGACACAAATGACGAAGACAACGAGCGAAAAGAACTGCGTTTATATGGTTATTTACTTCTATTTAGTGCTTGGATAATGACGGTGGGGTCTATCGGGACCCTATTTAACTTGTGGGGATGGGTTTTGAAGGACTTTGATCTTGTGGGGTGGATTAAATCCAAGAGTAATAACACAATGGTGAATTTCATCATTGACTCTGTGGTAGACCAGGAGTACGTTATAGATAACTACTACTTGTGTTTGTTTTTTTTGAACTTTGTGATTCTGTGGATATGGGCGGTGGCGTCCTGGATAAGCATGAAGTTGTTCAGACACAGTAAAGGTGGTGGCAGTTGAAGACCATTCAACTTATATTATTATATACATGTAAGATTAATAGATACAGAGCGGGACTCAGGCTTCAGAGGTGATGACATGGAACTTCTTCCCGATTCTGAGTAGGAGAACCTTGCCGTCGATCAGATGGGCTTGATCCAGCTTACTCTCAGCATTTTCAACCTTGCACTGCTTCGTGTTGCCCAAGTAAACAGCACCTTGACTGACTAGCCGTTTCAGAGAGCTCTTTGAGTTGGCACCGTTGTCTGCCTTGGCCATGATGTTGATAATGGATTCAGACATCAGCGTTTCGGATGGCACATGGATCAGCATGTTTTGAGACCTGAATGCTGCTATGATCTCATCTGCACTGAGTTTGCCCCTGATGTCCTCCTTGGAAAAGAGAACGTCACTCACAATGGAGTTGTTATGGCCTTCGCCATCACCATGGATCAAATCACACATCTCATATGCCAACAACTTTTGCCCCAATCTCGCCTTCTTGTCCTTGTTATGGGCGGTCACAACCTGGTCAATAACTGAGGTAGGCAACAGGGAAAACTTGTAGAGAAACTTCTGGATGTCTTCGTCGGTGGTATTGTACATGAATTGATAGACTTGGAAACTGGAGGTGAGATCCTTGTCGATGAAAATGGCATTACCTGCCGACTTTCCAAACTTGACACCATTGGAAGTTGTCAGCAACGGCACGGTGATCCCAAAGACAGGTTTTGGATCTGAATTCTCTTCACTTTCTTCTGCCTTCCTCATTCTGGTGATCAAGTCTACACCTGCAACTATATTTCCGTATTGATCATTACCACCCACTTGGATGTCAATGCCAACGTTCTTGTTCAAGTAGTAGAAATCGTAAGCTTGCAAGATCTGATAGGTGAACTCATTGAAACCTATACCTTGGTCAGATTGAAGCCTGTTTTTGATAGAATCTCTGGCCAACATTTGATTGACACGGATATGTTTACCATAAACACCCAAGAACTGCAGCATGCCCATATCTTTCCACCACGTACGGTTGTTTTGTAGAGTCTGATCTCCGATTTCCAGTTGTTTAATGTAATCGTTTCTAGATTGGGCATAATCGATGGCAGATCGGAAGAAGTTTATAAACTGATTCGAGATGCGATCGATGTGATCTAAACGTGTTTTCCGGGCCATCACTGATCTTTCCGTGTCTCTACCTGAAGGATCTCCCACTTCACCGGTGGCTCCACCAATAAGCGGGAAAATGTTATGGCCACGAAGATTGAAATGAAGTAGAACCATCAATGGAAGAATATTGCCCAAATGGAGCGATTTTGCAGTGGGATCAGCACCACAATATAGCCCCAATTTATTCTTTTGAGCCTGTTCTGTGAGAAGCTCCTCATTCACGCATGTTTCGATCAATCCTCTCTTTCTCAAATGCGGAATTAGAGGTTCGTTAAAATCCGCCTCGAAATCGGCATCGCGAGGCGTGATGTTATGTTTAGACAAAAGTGATGCTACAGAAGACGATAAAACAGAATGCGACCTGCTAAAGGACGTGCAAAGCTTCCATTTCGACAGTTTTTGCATTTTATATGGAAAAGATTCACCTTAAGCTCGATGAAAAATTTGGCTCATGATGATGGTCTTTACTATGGTGATGAAATTAAATGAAAGTCTATAAAAGCATGAATATGTGAACGCCATTCCCAATGGCTAGTTGATTTTCACGGCCTTGGCAGGAGGCTCCAAAGTCTCTTTTTCGGGTTCTTCTTGTCCCAATTTGCGTTTCCCAGTGACCAATTCGAGCTGTTCAACGTTCTTTCTCTTGATCTCCTCTAACGACGCCTTGACAACCTCCTTTCCTATGACACCGTCAACCTTACGGAAGGTTGGCTGCAGACGCCAGTAGGGCACAGTTCTGTATCTACCTCCCCACTCTTCGAGGTCCCCAGTGACGATCACATCCAGTTCAGATATGTTCTCCTGCCTGTAGATGTCGGCGACTATGTCTTCGATCATGATGATCACCTTCTCAATTTCCTCAAACGAGCTCTTTCTTGTGATCTGACCAATCGCAGCGCGGACGTCGGTGTGTTTAGGCAAAAACTCCTTCATTGCCTTGAACATGTGTGTCTTCATGCATCTTTTGGACTCTTCACCCTTGCACATTTTCACAACGTCAAAGTATTCTCGCATGAAATGGTCCACTCTAGGGAAAAGCTTGTTTATGTCGTCATCCTTGGTCCAGAAAACCCCCGGATTACTCAAGTTACCCTCAGCAGACATGACAGCATCGCATGAAATGTCCTTGATACATCTATCGATGTCGTCCGGATAAAGGATGTTACCATTTGAAATAAAAACAGTTCCACTTGGAAGATTCTCTCTTAAGTACTTGACCAACCCCCAGTTGGCTAAACCCGTTTTCTGACCTTTCATCTCACGGGTTCTGCCATGGACCGTGAGAAATTTGGCACCCGCACGAAGACAAAGCTGGGCATATTCTAGCGACTTGGCCCAATCATCAAACACTCTGATTTTAGCTGTCACAGGCAACTCAGGCAGCTCAGTGGCCAGCTTATTGATGAGATTGAAAACTAGGTCCCATTCTTCCATCAAAAAAGAACCGTAATGACCCTTCTTCGCAATGCCCTGTGGACATCCAAAATTGATATCCACGGCATCACACTTGCCTACAACGTGTTGCGCGGCCTGGAGCAGTATTTCTGGATCATTTGCACAGAATTGAATGATGAGCGGCCTATCTAGACTGGAATCCCCGTCCATTTCGCCCACAAACTGGGCACGAAACTTTCTGTCTGTGGCAAACAGTCTCGAGTGAATCATTGGTGAGTAACACAGCTCTGCACCGTAGCGTCTAGACATGATTCTCCACCCCAGTTCTGAACCATCTACCATGGGCGCTACAACCTTTGTAGGCGAGCCTAAAGACTCAAACAAAGCTCTACCAGCAGCTACGCTGCTCTGCAAGTCAATTTTATTTTTTGTCTCAAACTCAAACCGCCGTTCTGCCATTTTAAACAGACTTCTACTGAGTTTCATCAAAAGAAAAAGGTCTAGCTAGTGAAAAATAATTTTTCAGCTTGAGTTTTATACGAGAGACTCCTCGTTCCTCTTTCAACATCTTTGTTTTGCGGTAAAATGCTGAATCCGGTGACTGTGAAAAGAGAATTTGGCGGTGCCATTGGCGCAGCCGTGCTTACAGTTTTTCTACCGCTTCTTACCCTGGGTCTTTACCTCGTGTGCAACGATATTTATGTTCAAGAGGGCCTTGTATTTGATTTTGACGCGTTCAAGAGCGCCCTAGACACTAAGGTGATATCCAATTGGCACAATCTACTTTTTAATAAACAATGCTGGCTTTTTTACCTTGTTTGGTTCTTTGGTTTGGCTGTTTTAGACCTTGTTATTCCAGGTCACGTGACCCATGGAGTGGAACTGAGAGACGGTACTAGATTGCCGTATTTAATCAACGGGATCCAGCTGACAGCGTTTCTGCTGTCTGTACTCCTTGCCAGAATTTACGTCTACGGCTTCAACTTGCCGGAACTCAACTTTCTGTACGAAAACTTTGTGGGCATGATGATCACCTCGTGGGAGTTTTCCATGATCCTCGCAACTCTGTGCTATGCGTTTTCCTTCAAGCCCCTTTCCGGTGCGAACGGCATGAAGACACACGAAAGAATCCTCAGTGTGAACGGTAACTCGAAGAACGTTCTTTTCGACTGGTTCATTGGCAGAGAACTCAACCCCAGAATTGGCTCATGGGATATCAAGTTGTTCTGCGAGCTTAGACCAGGGTTGCTATTGTGGTTATTGCTGAATCTTGCATCCGCACAACACCAGTTCCAGACCTTGGGTTATTTGACCAACTCAATGATCATTGTAAACGTGCTCCAGTTCATTTACATCATCGACGGTGTTCTCAACGAAGATGGCTGTCTCACAATGATCGACATCACAACGGACGGGTTTGGGTTCATGCTATCTTTTGGAGATCTCTGCTGGGTCCCATTCTGCTATTGCTTGCAATCAAGATATCTTGCCTTGGTGGAGGTCGAATTGTCCACTAACGCATCGATCATTATCTTACTCACCATGGCAGTTGGATTTTACATTTTTAAAGCATCTAACAATCAAAAGTCGAATTTCAGACAGGGGAAATTACCTCACATGAAGTCTATTCAAACTGAAAGAGGCACAAAACTATTGATCGAAGGCTGGTGGGGCGTTTCTCAACATATTAACTATTTCGGTGATATCTTAATTGCATTGTCCTGGTGTCTTCCAACAGGGTTCAACACACCATTGACTTATTTCTATGTGATTTACTTCACCTCTCTACTGTTGCACAGGCAAATCAGAGACGAAGAAAAGTGCCGTGACAAGTATGGCAAGTCATGGGAAGAATATGAGAAAATTGTGAAATACAAGATCATTCCATACGTCTACTGAACAAGCACCCTAGGTCCCCGCTTTTGTTTTCGTTTTTTCAGTTATAATAAATGGTGGTACTATATAACAACACAAGATACGTATACATACTTTAATTGAACTTCTTTTCGAAATCAACCGGCTTATCAAAGGCCTTGTAACTGATTTGCATGCTAGATAACCAACTCAATGCTTGAGAAATTAAAAACACCATGAATAAGGAAATTATTGTCCCCATCCAAATACCCGGTGTGAAGAAGGTGTATTTAGCAAATAGCCCCCCATTTATGGAAGCCTGAACATTGGAAAACTGGTCATTATTGCTTAAAGTTGGTTCAGACTTTGGCATCGAATTGGTATTTTCATCAATCAAATCTTCGATTTCCTCAAATGCGTCTCTCAAGAATCTCTCAATAGACTCAACATCGAGCTCGCTATCTATTCTCTTCTGCTTCACAATATTACCATCACTTGGAAGGCCTTGGATAATGATGTTCTTTTCTGAATGTAAAATGGCCAACTTATCCAATCTGTCAATCAATTGATCGTCGTTGTCCAACTCGAAAACTTGTGAAACAGTGTCATCGTATTTCGTAATCAACTCAAGCCATTGTTCTTCGCTCTTTATTTCCCCAATTTCAACAACATCACAAAGCTTGCTTATGTAATGCGAATAATCTTGATCGTTGTCCTTCGAATAAACAACATTATTCGACAAAATGGTCATTTTGGACCCGAAAATGGTCAACATTTCATCTTCCAAATCGTCGCTAGTCAATCCATTAACCCTAATAACAAGCAATTTGCCCTCCTGAGAACATACTTCCGTACTTAACTTGGTCAATTGGGCCATCATGTCCTTTGATGAAACAACATAACCGGGCGTTGATTCGTGGATGAGAGAGTGCGAAATCAAAATAGGAGCGCTGTTTTGATAATTCGCCAAAACTGGGCCCATCATCTGGGTTACAACACCCAAAAATGTAAGAATGTTCATTTTCTATTACTATGAAATGATGATAGTCAATTGAACTTAAATTTCAATCGCGAATTTCCTACGAAAAATGATAAAAATCATGAGCACATGTTAGAAACGGGGTACTATCTCGTTAAGCAACGGATTTCATGTGACTCCGGCGGTGGAATCACAATGCTGGAATTTTTAGCATCATTTTGATACAAAAAACATGTATATAGGCAAGCATTTCGTAACATGTTGTTATGCCAAACATACGTAACTACTGCGAACACACGCACATATCGATTCTCACAAAAGCCATGCTTTTGTAACGCCAATCCAAGCACAATATTACTGTTAATCTCTTAATTTATAAACCTTCTCAAGCAAAAGAAACACTCTTCTTTTTACCCTTCACCTCCTTCATCACATCCTTTTCAATGGCCTTCTTCGCGTCTCTAGCAGACTTCCTTCTGGTTGCTCTGGCCAAATTTGCCTTCTGCTTAAGACCAAGCTTGACGTTCTCCAACTTCTCCTTCTTTTCGTCTTCCTTTCTTTCCATCTCTTGTCTACGTAAATCTCTGATCTCTTCCAATCTTCTAGATTTTTCCAGTTTACTCTCATTCACCAAGTCTCTGTCGTCGTTGATAGTCTTGATCAACCTATTCAGAAGCACGCTGTCGTCATCTGCAACAAACTTCTTTCCCTTCTTTCCCTTCTGGGTGATAGTACCTGGAACAATAGCCTTATTCAGCGTAGGAATACCCAATTCTTTCTCACTGTACACCTTAGGCTTCTTCTTTGCCCCGTATAACTCGGTAGACCGTAAGTGTTTCTTCAATTGCGAACCTTTAAGTGTTTTCTTACTTGACTTTGGTGTCAATTTTGGTTGATTGGCCATCAGATTTCTAGCTTGAGAGTTACTACTCATTTCAGCAACAACCTCTCTTTTCCCGTTCATTGTCGTTTTCCTCTTCGCAGCTTTGGTCTGTTTATTTATACCCATATTTGTGACTTTTCACTATGAAGAAACACATATCAAAAATTTTTTTTTTTTATATTTCCTTTTTGGGATTTTCCATATCGTGCTCATGATGGAAAATGGTGGTTCTAAATCACAAACCCTTCAGTTTCCACAGCTTCTTCGTCCCCTTCTTGGAATTCGTCAATATCATCATCTTCAGAAGTCTGCGACGATGTTTCGGAAACTTGAACGGAGCTGATATGTCGCAAGGTGGGTGCATTCAGTGCCCCTGGACTGTCATTTGGACTGTACACATCCATCACTTGATCTAAGTTGTGTATATGATGGATAGTTCTCTTGGCACGTTTGCTGGCATGGCCCACGTAAATGCGCGGCTCTTTGAATGACATTCCAGTAGAACTCATGAACGTTTGAACGGAATAGTTTCTCAACGTTTGGACAATTTCACCCAGCTTGTTGATCTTGATCTCGACTTGCTGTTTTGGAGAGAGATCTCTGCGGATAGGGTTGTCAAGTGGCTCTATACTTGCCATTTCGCTAAACTGCACAACCTGCGGAATATCCTCGTTGAAAGGAAATCTTCTATTTGTTGCTAGATCACTACCACCTTGGGAGGTGAACAACTTCTTGCTGTCATTATCGATCTTTTCCAGCTGCGATTTCTCTATCCGGTTCTTTTCAAGCTCACGGGCTACTGGTATTGCTCGTGAAATCAGTTCAATGTAGAGGGAGACGATTCGGCGAGGATCCGTAGCCAAACCCCATGACTGTTTGTCCTCACTGCAATAGCCTAGAGAAGCCATAGACTCGAAAATCGATCCCGGAGAGACATAGAATGAATTGAAGCCAAGATCTAAGTCGGAGTTTATCTTTCTCAAGTCCATTGGCAGAGGATTTTCACGATGAGGTTTGGCATTTGCAGCTGTGGATGGAGCGGGACTTTCAATTGCTTGTAGATACTTTTTAACCATTGTTTGTAAATCCTTAGGGTGGTTATTGACATTTCTGATTTTTAGCATTCTATCAATAAAGTCAAAAACATCCGTTCGAGTTATTATAGGCTCGAATTCATCCCCACCGTCGCCACCGGTTTCTATGAACTTATCAACAAAATCGATCTTGAAATTCACCAAATGGCCTCGATTGTACATTTTGAAAATCACCTTGAGAATATCCTCCTCGCTAGTCTCTAGGGAGCTTGCAAGAAACTTGAAACTGACTCTCTTCATCAATGGAACAGTTTTTAGAATGAAGTTGATCTCAATCAATTCCACAACCAAGGGTAAGAAATCTTTCATGAACTGGTCAATTTCCAACTTCTCACATTGCTCTTTGAACTTGCCAATATCATTATTTTGAACACATCGATATACTTCCTGCAGGTTTATTGTAGACTCCATCTTCAGCAAAGCATGAAAATCGTTGGAGTCAAATGGATTCACGTGAGACCGACTCAAAAGCGAGCTGATGACACATTTATCCATCACCTTCAATCTTCTATCGTCGCTGATGTCGTTGAACCCCTTAAACGATGTTCTAAACTGGTCATTTGCCTGATCGTAATTGCGACTGTACATAGAAACCAAACCCATAGCCTCGTTGATAACACCAACCACTTTGGCGTGTGGAATGCCCGTCATATGCGTTTTCGACAACTCTACAAGTCTCTCCACCTCGTCAATACGTGGCACCTCTCGCTTCATGATGATAGTCAATTGACATACAACGATTTCCAGCAAATATGTTGACTTGGTAGATCCCGGCATGGAATCAACTGAAGACTCCAAATTTTGTAGAATGGACAATGCCAAATCAAGCTTACCCTCTTTGATCATCACTTCTACTAGTGCCAAGTCAATTTTCATTTGAATACGTCGCAACTCGTTGCTCTGAATGTCTAATGAATTCAGCCAACTTTGCAGCTTTTCATACGTTGGCTTTTGAATCCTCAAGGGGTATTTTTCCATTCTCAGTAGGATTCGATACACACTGGCATGACTGTAATGTCGATCCTCAATAGCCTCCATTTGTGAAATCAGCTTGTCCATCAACTCTAATATAGATTCAAATCTTCCCAATTTGGCGTATATCTTGATACTCTGTTTAACAGACTTGAAAACAAGCACCGGCGAGCTGTCACTAGCAATTATATGTGCAAATATCTCTAATGAACCCTCGTAGTCACCGTCATCTCTAAGCGATTTCGCTTGGTAGTAGCTATTTTCCAATGAATCCTCCTCTCCAACTTGATCCAGCTCCTCCGGCGACTGTTCCTCGTCATCAAACGACATCACATCGTCAGAATCCTCGTCGTACATCTCCTGTTCCCAGTCAGACATCCTGAAGCAATAGTGTCTAGGGTATTATATATTGGTATAAAGAAATAGTGAATTATAGAGGGATAGAATTATATTCCCAGGTCCATTGTCTCCATCATCAGCTCCAATTCAAGCTCCGCCAACTCCTCTTGACGCAGATGCTCCTCTAACAGCGCCTCATCTTCTGTTTCTGAGTCTAATTCGCCCTCGATGGCTGAATTCAGAAAACTTTCGTGTATAACTTCAGCTTCACGTGCTAACTCGCGGTTTTCGCGCTCCTGCTCTTTGCTGAACACAAAACCCATCATATCGCCACGTTTAGCGTCGATCTGTTGCTCCCTCTTTGCGCTACGCTGCAAAATAGTTCGAATTTGCTTGTTTCTTCGCAATGAGCGCGTACAACTGCAGTTCAAATCGTCATGCACACACTTGGGACTCCTCTTTTCCAATTGGATTGCTTCAGAGACGCGTAAAGTGTCTTTTTCCAAGGGCCGAAACAGTTTTTGGATCCTTTCAGCGCCTGGGAAAGCGTTTTCAACGCTAGTTTTCGATCCACCAACATTTCCAGCCACGCTGCTTCCAATGAAGTCATCTTCAGCTCCATTATGTGACATCCTGACACACTTACAGAACAATCTATAGTTTTAGAATGGCTTTAAGTGAAATTTTTGACTTGAACCAAATTTTTCACTCTCTCTATGACTGAACTTTATCTTCATCGAAACCGAAAGTGTGCAATATGTTGAGTTCTCTCAGACTTTCTTCAAAACAAATTCTTAGATCCAACAATGGGTCCTTCAAGGTATGTAGCAATATGATTTTCAAGGCGTAATGGGTACTAACACAGCGTCTAACAGCGTTTCTATGCTCTAGAATCAAAAGCACAAGCATTGATCTCTAAGCCAGTCTCCGAAGTGGATCCAGAGATGTTCGAGATCTTACAAAAGGAAAAAGACAGACAAAGAAACTCCATCACCTTGATTCCATCTGAAAACTTCACCTCCAAGGCCGTTATGGACTTGCTTGGATCTGAAATGCAAAACAAGTACTCTGAAGGTTATCCCGGCGAAAGATACTACGGTGGTAACGAGTTCATTGACATGGCGGAATCCTTATGCCAAAAGAGAGCTCTTGAAACCTTTGGCTTGGACCCTGCCAAATGGGGTGTTAATGTCCAATCTTTATCCGGTGCTCCAGCAAACTTGTACACCTACTCTGCCATTTTAGAGGTTGGTGATAGAATCATGGGTTTGGATTTACCACACGGTGGTCATTTGTCCCACGGTTACCAAACTCCAACCACTAAGATCTCCTATGTTTCCAAGTATTTCCAAACTATGCCATACAGATTGGATGAATCTACCGGTGTGATTGATTACGACACCTTGGAAAAGAACGCTCTTCTCTTCAGACCAAAGGTCATTGTTGCTGGTGCCTCTGCTTACTCCAGAACCATCGATTACAAGAGAATGAGAGCCATTGCTGACAAGGTTGGTGCCTACTTAATGTCTGATATGGCTCACATTTCTGGTTTGGTTGCTGCAGGTGTTACCGAATCTCCATTCCCATACTCTGACATCGTCACCACCACCACCCACAAGTCCTTGAGAGGTCCAAGAGGTGCTATGATCTTCTTCAGGAAGGGTATCAGAAAGGTGACCAAGAAGGGTAAGGAAATCCCATACGATTTGGAAAAGAAGATCAACTTCTCTGTCTTCCCAGCTCACCAAGGTGGTCCACACAACCACACCATCTCTGCTCTCTCTGTTGCTCTCAAGCAAGCCCAAACTCCTGAATACAAGCAATACCAAGCTGACATTGTTTCCAACGCTGCTTCCTTCGCCAACGCTCTTAAGGAAAGAGGATTCGACTTAGTTTCCGGTGGTACCGATACTCACTTGATCTTGATTGATTTGAGATCCAAGAAGATCGACGGTGCCAGAGTTGAAGCTGTGTTAGAAAGAGCTTCCATTGCTGCTAACAAGAACACCGTTCCTGGTGACATTTCTGCTCTTTTCCCATCTGGGTTGAGAGTCGGTACTCCTGCCATGACCACCAGAGGTTTCTTGAAGGACGAGTTTGACCAAGTCGCCAAGTTCATGGACAAAGCCGTTGAGTTGGCCTTCGAGTTGAAGTTACAAGAAGAAGGTGCTTCTCCAAAGGAAAAGTTACAATCTTTCAAGAAGTTGGCCTCTGAATCTGAAAAGGTCAAGGCCTTAAACAAGGAAGTTGTCGACTTTGTTTCCCAATATCCAGTTCCAGGTGACTTGTAATTGGAACCCGGGATAAGCCCCACCCATTTCTATATATTCACTGTTTAGATGTTTATGTTCTCTTAATTCGATAAGTGCTGAGCACATGAGCGTTTTTTGAAAAGTAAACAAAAACAAGAAAAAAAAGTGATTCTGACCAAAAACCCGTTTCTTCTCTTTTATTCAAAGCATTTCGCTACTTATTTGCTTATTGGTCGTGACATACATTGTATCACCTTATGACGCAGATAGAGTTTTGGTGCCGACTTGAAAAAATGGCCAATTCTTTGGACCGACGTGATATTCAAGAATGTTCTCAAATGGCAATAGCTGGGATTAATCACCTCTTAACTGAGGACACAGTGGATCTGAAGAGGTACAATTTCTGTCAAAAGATACTAGAACGCCGTTCTGATGTTTACAGTGAAATCCAGCTTGATTTTCAACTGAAATTGGTTAATCATCTTCTTAATATGGATCTTGATTTAGCTATTGATCAATTAAAGACTGCCTTCCAAATGGTACAGATGTATCTTTACGAAATTAATGCGTTTTCAAAGACTTCTATAACGTTTGAAGGTTTATTAAACCTGAAAAGGACAGTTTCAGGCACACTTATTGCCAGATTTCAAGCTACTGTGCTTTCTACAATAGTCACCTGTTTCAAGTACCAAAAAGATATCCAATTGACCCACTCAGATATAACAAGCGTTCTCTCCAGAGAGTCCGACTTCGATTACCATGTAGTCAAAGTTAACAATAGAGATTTCACATCTTCAATAGTGAAATCGTTGATCCAATTGTCAACATTGACCAAGACAGCGTACAAGCTTTCTTATTTGATATTGGCACTGAAATACTCGTTGTACATCAATCAAATAAACCCAGACCTACAATCCAAGGTCTGCATTGATTGTGATACAATGATGGACAGAAACGAATCGGTTGTCTACAAAGTCACTTGTAAAGCAATGTTTGATTTGCTACAGGTCACAAGAGAAAATAGATTGGATATGTCAATATTCCATCCAATTCTTCAAAGATTTACATCAATTTCAAAGAAAATTAATACTTCCAGCTTGGACTGGGAATCCCTATCAACCCCAACGGAAAGCTCTAAGGACAACTTTCACGATTTAAAAGATCCCAAGTTTTTATCACAAATTTTCTCTAGGCTAAAGTCTTGTGATTTCAATTCACATGATGATGAAGTTTTTATCATTGAGCTGGTACAAAAGATTCAGCTATTCATTCGTTACTACCATGGCTCGGCTGAAATCACCAAAGTTATGGGATTTTTAGACTTCATCACCATAAATACCAAGCATGTATCTCTAATCAACATCGATTTTAATATTAAGGTTACTTCTATCTTAGCAGCTATCTTTTCAGTGGAAAAAGTAGACCAAAAACGTTTGAATAATATAAGCACGCTTTCTTTTCATTTAGGCAAAAAAGCAATTGAGTCAAAAGAACACAAGGGACTAACCATTTTAAAAGCGTGTGCCAAGATTCATTACACCATGTTGAACATTTTCCATGATCATCATGCTGTTTTTATCAAAAAAATGGAACAAATATCATACGTTTTAGTCAATCACCAATTGATGAAAGAGGCGCTGCCATTCTTAGCTAGATCATTAGAAGTTTGGTATGAAACTTCCAACATGGAAGTCCTCAATATGGATGCAAAGCTTCTCAAAGAAATGAACATAACAATGAAACTACTTTGTAAATCATTATCACAAACAAACCAATTCCAGTTATTAATTGAGAATTTCAAATACCCCGACCTGTGCATAAACACACTCACTAATGTGATTGAAATGATTACAAATAGCTCTATTCCAGAAAAAGAGGAAATAATAACAAAATGTATTCTCAGTGTTAAGAGTTCCTTCACCGATAATGGACTGTTCTTGTATTTTCTTTCTAAAATCTTTTTTGTTATTGAATTTAATGTCAATTTCAAAAGTGATGAGTTTGGATTTGAAGAAAATAGTGGTGCTTACTCAATTAGAAATTTAATTTCATCTCATCTATATTCACTTAACCTTTCTTTGAACGCCATTGGAGGTGATTTGTTGATAGCTACTCTACGAAAAATTAAATTCAACATGTCTGAATGGCTGAGAGTGAGACCAAATGATTATGAAATGACCACATATGAGTTCAATGTTTTAGATACTGTTTTCAAAACATTCAAATATCATAATTTGAAAAACTGGGGTTCGGAATTACTGGACACTTACTTGAAAAACGTTCAAATGACTAAACAAATGCAACAAAATTTATCTACAATATTATCAAAGGCGTACTTAGAGTCATATCAATTTTCTAAATTTAAAAAGATTTTATTGGTACCAGAATTTGCAACGTCTTCTTTCATCAAAGTTGAAATGATGATGTCTTTGGTTGAATATAACATCTTAACAAATGATGTAAATGTTCAAAACAACCTTTTGAATATTTTTAATATTCTCCACAATGACCCTCAATACAAACCAGGATTTCAGAGCGATAAATATCAGATTGTTGAATTGATGTTTATTCTGGCGAGATTTTCTCACATTGTTTCGAAATATCACAAGTACATCACTAATAATCTTGTTGAATCTGTGATGAATCTCAAGCTGGAAAGTAGAATTTTACAGTCAATTATGAAGAATTTCATTTTGGGCAAGGAAAATTCCCCAATAAAGCATTCAATGAACTTTAAATGTATGTTGAAACTTCTATTTACTGAAAGAATGATTGATACATATTCATTGCTTTCTGATACTTTTTTTGCAATGGGGTCTTGTAAAGATTTTGAATATTATTCAAATGAATTGGAATCCTTGTCCAACAACCAACCATCTACTATATTGAAATTTAAATTCAAATTAGAGTTCACTAAGCATCAAATTTCATTGAATAGATCAGATAAAGTGGACGAAATTTTCTTAGAAATAATGGATTTTCCATATGATTTAGATGACATGGTCGATGATTTTTTCAAATTGGGCGTTTTTTCAAGTATGGAAAAGTATTATTCATTTAAACAAGATTATGATTCAGCTAATCAAGCTGCTATGAGATTTGATAGATCGATTTTTGAAATGCTCAAGTACAATGAAAAAGAGTATGATTCAAAATATCTTACAGATTTGTGGGTTGAACATATTGGAAGAAGACTCAATTCAGTAAAATCATGTTATGATTCCAATATTTGGGTTGAGTATTTCAAATCATGTGGAAGTGAACGTGCGCTTGCATTGTCATTATATGATCAGTGTTCCAATGTAATATTGAATAGTCCAACTTTGATCAATAATACCATTTCGTATCCGTTTTCGAAAATTGAAAATGTTACTGGTGAAATGAATGAAATTGTTCAACTCCTAAAAGAATGCGGTAAGAAGTATACAAAATCAATTGATTTAAATTTTGAAAAAATACCCGTTGACATTCTTAAGAACGATTTGAACAAATTGATCAACTGTTTTATTAATTTGATCAGATTTAACGAAGAAACGGATGAAATCAACTCGGTTATTTCTTTCACTGATAAGTTCAAATATCTCCCATTTGATTACCAAAGGGGGTTGGCAAAGCATATAGAATCAAATAAAGATGTATTGCCAACTCTTGAATCTATCGCCAATCCGCCTTCTGTTACCTGTGATAAAGTCAATATTGAGGTATTACCTCAAGTGTTACCGAAAAATTGGATGTGCATTTCTATTGATTATAGCCAATTGACCAACACCATAACATTGGTTAAATATGAATATGGATACGATAAGCCTTTGATTTTTGAAATTTCTTTGAACAACAAACTTGATTTTGAGAGCAGCATTCGCCAATTGAAATCTATCATTGAAGAAAGCGACACGACCCTCAACATTGAGACGGTTTCTCAAGTCAAAACCAAGGAAGATAGAATTGAATGGTGGGCCAAGAGAAATGCGTTGGATACCAAAATCAAGCAATTGTTGAATGATATGGAAACCGAGTGGTTAGGTGGTTTCAATTCATTATTTAATACCCACAGTGTCAATAATGAGGACTTACAAAATGTCAAGTTGTTCATTAGAAGATGGACTCAGGACCAACTAGATGTGGACACATTTGACAAAATCGACGATAGACTATTTGAGTTGTTATTGAAGATTGTGGACGTTACAAATGAAAAAGTTACCAATATCTTAACCATAATGTTTGATGAAAATAAAATTGGTAGAGACAACATTCAATTATTGAATCTTGACGTTCTTTCAAAGGAGATCATTCAATTACTGAAATACAACAGCGACCAAACAATTGATCACATATTTATTATCCCGGGCCCAGAAAGTGTTTCTCTTCCATGGGAGTCTGTTCCATGCTTAAGATCGACATCTGTTTCCAGATTCCCAACTATGAAGCATTTGATCGACAGATTGATCAGCGAAAAGTCATTAATAAAAGGTGGGATTTCACCGGAGAACGGGTATTATGTCATCAACCCTGGCGGAGACTTGAAAAGAACAGAACAGGCTTTGGGTCCTAAATTCAGAGAGTTGACAACATGGAATGGGACAGTTGGCATTAAACCTACAGAGGAAGACCTTTTGAAAGGGTTGACACATTCCAACTTATACATTTACGCAGGACATGGTGGTGGGGAACAGTACGTTGCTCCGAACATGATCAGGAAACAAGATTGGATTCCTCCTGCGTTACTATTTGGGTGTTCTTCTGGAAAGCTTAAAAACACACTCTTCCCGCATGGCACACCATACAACTACATCATGGGTGGTTGTCCAAGTTTATTGGTGAACCTTTGGGACGTCACGGATAAGGATACGGATAAGTATACTGTGAGCGTGTTGAAGGAATGGGGATTGTTGGAAGATGAAGAAGAAGAGGAGTGCGAGTTCAATGCCGAGCAATTCATGTTTGGCCATTCCGAAACGAAAACGCTAGGGGAATGTGTTTCGCAGGCGAGGGAGGCTTGCAAGTTGAAGTACTTGAATGGCGCTGCGCCTGTTCTCTATGGGTTACCATTAAAGTTGTGTTGATCCGTTTATAGTCTATAGAGATAGAGAATTAATTATGAAAGGTACGAGACTCAGAGATGGTTTTAGTGGATACAGCATTGGCGGTAGTGAATACACGCATCAGCTGAGTCATAGCATTAACAATAGTATGTACATGCATTAACAATAGCAGGTACACAAATTACGAGACTCAGCATTAGGAGTAGTAGATACAGCATTAGCAGTAGTAGATACACGTATCACCTGAGTTACACCATTATATCTGGTGGATACAAGCACTAGCTGAGATGAAACATTAACCGTGGTAAATACACATCCTAGCTCATATTCATCATTAACTCTAGTACATATACATACTCATATTAGCTGGGATTCAGAACTAACTGTGGTAGATACACACATTACACGCACCAACCCTAGTAAATACACACATTAACCCTACTACACCACCTGAATAGGCTCAGCATTAGCTGTAGTAAATACACGACCTGAATAGGTTCAGCAAAAAGCCAGTATTGCGTTCGTTGAAGGGTATTTGACATGGAACCGGTTTATCAAGTGGAATCTTGCCAATATTGAGATGAAGATCACATTGGTTATCCACATAAAAAGGCCATTCTGAAGAGTCTTGATCTGTTTCTATGTGCACCAGCTTGACCCCGTAGTGCATCTGCAAATCCAACTCTTCTAGGCCCGACTCCAGAGCGTCTATCTGCGACTTTTCAAGCACATGCTTGTTTTTACTAGGCCATCCGAGTTTGTCCACGTCTCCAATGTCCTTGAACGCTGGGAAGTTCACAATTGCCCTGTTGACCATCACCGCATCGTCGTCAACCACCTGCTTCGCCCCCTTGTCCTTCACGCTCTCTGTCTTGAAGACATTGGCGTGCATTGGAAAATAGGTGGCCATCCGTCGTGCGTCGGGTTCGAACCCAGGACCTATGGGCACCAAATAGTAGTTGAATCTGTCTTTGAGATTGGGTAAAATCGAGTCAGAGGCCAGAAGTTTCATGGGAACAAGCAAATCACGCGGAAGAACGGTCCGGATCTGCTTCACCATCCTTGGTGGAGACGCTAGCACCGTTGCAAGCAATGAGCGTGTCAAATCAGGGTACTTTTGCACTCTTTTTGAAGGTTTTCGTACGGGGACCATAGAATGGCGCTCCGGAGCGCTAAAAACGGGGGATTTCAGCACACGAGTGTCAAGATCAAACCGGAGAGGACGATGACGCTGTTTACGTGTCAAATCTATCAGCTTCCGCGTCGTCCTACTGAGATTTGTCATTTCTGGTCAAGAGTGAAAAATTGTCAAGGCACAACCACTTCTTCTGTTGTAATGAACCAACTAGCAGCATACAAAGACGCCATGTCGCGAGTGGCGTCTCAAGCAATGGTCCTAACAGCAGGGTCCACATGTAGAACTAATTTGCACGGCATGACACTCTCGAGTGTGAGCTCTCTCACTGTAAACCCAGAACCGATTGTGCAGTTCAACCTGCAAGTTCCCTCAGCGACGTCACAGGCGTTACACGCGTCGGGTCACGTGGCACTGCACATTTTGAGACCCACACAGCAGAGTGTGGCGTTGGCACGTAAGTTCAGTATGGGAATCAAGTACATCAATGCTGGAATCGAAGGCAAGATTTTCACTACGCCGTTTGAACATCTAGAAAAGGACCAATGGCGGTTTTACGACAAGATCAAGGGCGTAAACATTCCCATATTGACTAAGGACGCTGAAAGAGTGCTTATCTGCGAAAAATTACAGGTTTTCAAGGTCCACAACCATGAAATATGGACTTGCTCGGTTCGAGATATCATAAGCGGCTCTGGGACAGAGGATTCGTGTTCAGAGGATGTCAAAACGGGGGGCCTCATCTATTTTAATAGGGAATTCCACAAAATTGGAGAAAAGGTGTCAGAATAGAGAGTGTATATATATTATGTAATCATTATATGTGATAGTTATAGAGAGTTATATCATTCCTTAGTATGCATTATGTGGCAAGCTGGAGCTTGAGCTTCTTGAGCTCCTTATTACGCTGGACCGTTAGTTCTTCACGGCGTTTGGATTGTTCCGTAATGAGTGTCGTCTTGAAAGAGTCGATCCATTGCGTAACAGTCTCTATTTCTGTCTGGAACTTTACCTTCTTGGTTATAACCTTGTCGATCTTGGTGTCTAGTTGGTTCTTTTCTGTTTGTAGATTCGCAACCTTGCCACTGAGATCATCAATGTCCTGGCTGAACTCCCTCTCCGCAACAGTGTAGAACCTCAACTCGTTCTCGTATCTCCTCCCCACCTCGTGATGCAGTTCATCGATTTCATTTTCCTCCAGTGAAACTTCCTCAAGATCTCTACTCAGCTTGGTAACACTCGCGTCAATCTGGGAAATTGCGCTTCTCAAATTCTCCAACTTTTTGTAGTTTCTGCTTTCGTCCATTTGGTTCAACCTTGAATTCAGATTCTCGATCTCTGTCTTCAACGATGATGACTTTTTCCTCCACTCCGTTTTTAATTTCTTCAACTTGATCTTCTCTCTCTCAATGGACTCCTGTGTTGTCAGAATCGAGTTTTGCATAGTAGTGATTGGACTTTGAATGACACCATCGCTGACCAACCTATCTTTGAAAATGGTGGAAACAGTGTTGGTACTCAGATGAATCAATTCACCGTTGATTGTGATTTTAATAAACTCAATATCGTATTGGAAAAGTGGACTTAACCCATTAACAAAAATCAGTTCTTTTTGATTGATTTTGCAGCTTGAAACATGCGACCAAATAATACCATTAACTTTAATCAACAACTGTTCCAAACTGATAGAGTTTAATTCAAAACCAAGTGAAGTTTCACCAATGTACCAAATGAAACACTGAGAAGATGCAATCATCGAGGTTTCATTGTTGTCATTATAATAACCAGAAGTTGTTAACGCATTGTGTGAAAAGTAATCTCCTGAGTAGTAATCGATCTCTGAAAAAATCGTTTTCAACCCAAGAATGAAGGTCCAAATGTACTGCATAGTGTTGATTCCTTGACTCACAAATGGTGCTGGTCTGTGAGGCGATTTACTTCTACCTCGAGACGGCGACATTCGCACTTTAGCATATCCTCTATCCATAATAGGGTCAGAACCCAGACCTTGTCTGGCTAAGTTACAAAATGTCTGGAAATTTTCACTTGCAATTGCTAGAGCATCAGTTAGGTGAGTTGTGAACAGGTTTTGGTCAGATTTTAGATTCTGCTTTGGCAAAATAGATTGACTAATTTCATCTGAAACTTTGATGGTGAGTTTCTGAGATTGTTCTGAGTTTACATTGGCCATTGTACGACGCAGTGGTCCTCTGTGAGCAGATGTGACTTCATCGATTGGGTTTGGTGCAGAGCCTGCTAATTTGTCCATTAAATAGAATAACTGTCTGAACAGCGGTGTCTTTCGTAGAACTGGATTGACATTGTGCATAATGATGTACAATGATAAGGTAGAATTGATGAATTGGATAACAAATTCAAGATTGAACAACACATCGGAAGAGTTGTAACGTCCATTTTTAAATGAAATATAATACAAGAGTCTCTTCGAAATACTTGAAGAGTTTTTGAATGCATCAATTGGATCGTAAAATGACAAAACTCCATCTTGTTCTGCAATAGCAAAGCCCGAGTTGACAAAATTGGATATTATGTACTTGAAACAATACTCGATCAGCACAAGCGCGCAACAAGATGACACAGCGTCTAGCAAAAATCTTTGCTTCGTTGAACCCAAGCTGGAGGCCACCAATGATCGTGAAAACATCAACATGTAAGGAATGGAGCTGGGTAACAAGACCAAAAACACGGACATACACAGGGAATCTGAGGTGAGAAAAAGAATGAACGAGTACAGTGACACGTATCTTCTTTTTTCACGCTTTTGGATCCCCAAAATCGCTTCCAAAACCCCATTGAACACATCGTTATTAGCAAATGCTACATATAGAATAAAGACAACAGTTACGAGATAACTGGGAAGAGCCATCAGCACCACCAAGGCAAAAAACGTGTCCACAAGAGGATACTTTGGAAGCACATTGTAGGACACAGCTCCCATGGGAACCTGTCTTTCCACCATTTTTAAGTAAAGAAAGAAAGAAAGAGCGAGGGTGGGATTCGAACAGAGGATGAAATAAAAAACGCTCGGCATTTTATTTTTAAGCTATTGAAAATATACAAAATATACACTACTTCAACAACTGAGAGAGCAATTCCTGAGTGTTGTTCTTGTTGATCTCACCAGACATTTGTTGTTTCATCTGTTGTTGTTGAAGTCTTTGCTGAAGAAAAGAGGCGGTGTTCAGTCTGGTTGGACCCTGTTGCTGTTGCTGTTGCTGTTGCTGTTGTTGCTGAGGAGGAGGGACCTGCTGTGCCTGTTGAGCAGAAACCGGCGGTGGTGCCATGGCCATGGTTTGTGCTTGTTGTGCTTGGATTTGGGCAGATTGACGTGCCTCCAAACATGCTCTGTAGTTGTAGTTCTTGACACTTGGTGTGTACAAGAAGGCATCAACTAATTTGAAAAGATGCAACTTTGAGTCATTGTTAGTGAGATACCCAAACGACTTGTCGTCAAAAGTGTCAAGGTTCAATGGATGGAAAAGATTCACCTGTGGTGTAATGTCAAATCTTGGGTTGATCTTATAGTTAGGTCTTTCGTTGGAGTTGTTCAACACTTTCAAAGTGTCACTGACGGTCTTGAAAGCAGCCATAGTTTCATCCATAATTTGTTTCTTATCGGAATCCTTCTTGTCCTTCTTTTTAGAAGGAACGCTCGATGCAATATGACTTTGAAATGCAGCTGAAGGTTGTTGTTGAGTAGGATTTTGTTGTTGCTGTTGTTGGAGAAATGCGCTCAATGTTGGGAAAGATTCGGAATTGGAGTTGGACAAATTAGTTGATGAATTATTGACGGTGCTACCAGCTGCAGCCCAAGAAACGGTTGATGGCAAGGCTGGTTCGTTACTAATATCAATGGATTCTGAAGCTGGGGTGCCATCACCAGAAGTGGCAGAATGATTAGTGACCATATTGGTGCCACCATTGGACGATGCACTTGGACTTAAGGTACTCAATTGAGCTATAGGAGACTGGGATTCTTCCAAATTGTAATGCTTCCTATTATGGTCTCTATTGTAGCTTTCAGCTTCTTCACCAGGTTCGTGCAAAAACATACAGTTTGGATTTTGACATTGCTGACCTCTGAGATAAGATGAACAATATTTAGTGGTACCATGAGCGGCTTTCAACACTCTATCATCTAAAATGGCCCCATCCATCTTGTCAATACATCTTGAAGCATCTTCATTTCTCGCAAAAGTCACATAGACACTATAACCCGTGTTTAATGGTGGTCCCCCACCTGGCTGAGTCCGCCTATTGATCACCACCTTGTTGATCTTACCAAATTTACCAAAATATTTATCAGTTTTCAACACTTGAGGCAAATCTTCATATGGAACATTGGGATTAAGACCAAGAACATAAACTAAATTCTTCTGAATAACACGCATGTTGGACAGATGGTGTCTCTTCGCAATCTCAGCGTCTCTTTTCTGTTTTTCCATCTCTTTCTTCTCCTTTTTCTTCTTCTCTTGCTTGTGATGGTAGAGTTTGAACTCCTCTGCAGTCATCTTGGTGTATTCAACGCTCTCGTCGTCATACAACCTTCTACACGCTGGACATTTTCCGTTCAACTCGGGATTAGTTCTGATGTTGTTGTAGCAGAATTGGCAGATCTGGTAGCCGCAAGGACACGGCTTAAAGTTCTTGTCCGTGATGTCCATCTCCTCACAACATAGTGGACAATAGTCCTCCTCGTTTTCGTACAAACTCTCGTTGTAATTGTCCATAACGCTAGAAAGAGGCAGTTTTGGGCTTTTCCTCGACAAAACTTACACTTTTTTGTTTAACAATTTTTGCCATCCTTACGTAAGATTACGTAAGATTACGTAAGACACTTTTTTGAAATTTTTATTGTGAAAAAGCTCAAAATTTCTAAATATGAAACATCTATGGCAGGTCTTTTTCTTTAAATCTCGCGTTTAGGAGCATGAATCACCAGGATATGCAGGGTATGGACGCAGATTTCTATCAGGGGATTACAAATGCGTTGCCACAGCTTTCTTCCGCGGATAATGCAACAAGAACGGCTGCTGAAAGACACCTTACTGACGCGTTAGATGCGAATCCAAATCACTTTCTGTTTTCTCTTGTTCAAGTAGCTGTGGATGCTTCTGGTGCGGTCAGCACAAGACAGTCGGCTCTCTTATTTATTAAAAGGATTATTCCCATGTATTGGTCTCTGGCTTTCGACTCGTTCAAAGGACCAGTGTGTTTTGATGAAAATGTCAAGTCAGCTGTTCGAAGTTCACTCATGGAGCTGGTTTCGAGTCCGAATTCGAAGATTAGAGCTGCAGCAAATTATGCCATTGTGCAAATTTCCGCGGTTGACTTGCCAGACCAATGGCCAGATCTTCTCCCTACTTTATCGAGCAATATCTTGAGTATGGAGAATAAATACAGCGTTTTAGGCTCATTGTCTGTTTTACATGAAATCTTTGATGATGTGATCACTGAAGACCAATTATTGAACGGCGGAGTTGCTGTCACAGTTTTTGAAACATGTGAGAAGATCCTCTCTGCTTCTAATCAACATGTTATCAGTAATGACGTGAGAATCGAGTCTTTGAAATTGATGAAGAGTGCCGTGTCATTACTCACTAATTTGAATGTTGAATCAGTGCTAACACAACAATTGATAGATAAAACCATTGGATTGCTCACTGCGCAATTGATCATTATCAACAACGGCCCTATTGAAACAAATCTATCCATCTGGGAAGTCTCTAACCAAGTTTGTGCAATCCTAGATATACTAGCAAATGGCTATTTCAACTATTTCCAACAACCTGATTTAATTCAGGTTTTAGTTCAAATAATGTCCAAACAAGAACCTAGTTATAACAAATATTCTTCCCAAGGTCAACCGCTCTCCACCCTGTTTGCTGATTTCGAAGAGGTTCAAACATTAACTAATGACCCTGTTGATTTCCTTGTTCATGCATTGTCTAAAGAAATCGAATTATTACAGTCATTGATCGAAATCAATCATGAATCCTTACCCAACTTTATTCCAAACATTTTTGAACTCTTGGTCAAACTGAACTACTTACCAAGCGATAAACATCAAGACTATATTGCAGATTTCAATGAATTTGTTACTGACGAGACTGATTTGAGCATTGAAGTCAATGTCAGAATGACATTTGCCGAATTTTTCAGGCAATTGAATATTAACGACACTACTAAAGTTACATCCCTTTTGATTGAAAAATTGAATGTTGCTCACCATGATTTGCATTCATATGTTGAATCAATGTTGTTCATTTTACAAACTATTTTAGATAGTGATGATGGATTGCTAAATGATGTACCATTTAATCCACTTTCACTATTAGAATTGTTTATTGGCTGTATTAATGACAGAGTTGGAAATCTAACACATGAATCACAAATTTTGATTAGTAGATTGATTCTAATCTGTCCGAAGTTGATTTACACTTTCCAAGAAAAATTAGAAGTATATGGTTTGGATTCATTGAATAGTATTGTGAATTGTATTGAAAAAATCTCAATGGATGAAGAATTCAATGTTATTAGAGCCTCTGTTTTAATTTCCTTCCAATATTTCAATCATTTTATCAGAGCCAAAAATTTCAATTCTCATATTCAAGAAAGGATGATTTATTTGTTTAACAATTTAGTTGACCAATCCAACGAAGATACATTGATTATGTTATTAGAGTCTATGACCATTATAATATCAATCAATAACTCAGCATTGAGCTCGGACGTTGGTCTATTCAAAAGAATTTTGAGCATTGGATATGAAAACTCATCCAACTTTGCAATTACTTCATCCACACTTGAATGTGTCACTGACTATTTACAAGGGCTACCAATGGGTTCATTCATCAACCTTATTTCATCCAATTTTGATTTAATTTTCAAACCAATGGATGACATGTCTAATCAATTCAAGCCTGAAATTGATTTTTCTCTTCAATTAGTCGAATCAATTGTTCTTGATCACGATATTCCACAAGAAATGTTCAATCTTGTTTTTAAATCCACTACTAATTTAATTTTAACATGGGATGACGACCAAATTTTACAATCCAGTTCACAATTATTGATTTCGCTATGTAACAAATTTATTGAATTGGTTAAAAACATTGACGAGGGACCAGAGACACTCCTCAAGATTGTATCTAAACTTCTCGATCCAAACATGAGTGACAGGGCCATTTTCAAATTGGGCGATTTGATCAATTTGATTTTGAACAATTTCAGTGAGAAGTTCCATGCTTATTTGAGTGATATCATGAATGGAATCACTATCAGGCTTTCTAAAGCCAAAGAGGTCCCAACAATTGAAAATCTGATCTTAATTTTCAACAAACTGACTATTTCACAACCTCAGAATGTGATTGATTTTCTTTTCAATTTCCAAATCGATACCCAATCTGCTATTACTCAGATTTTCCCAATTTGGTTCAATGCCTTTGAAGTTATGCGTGGCAATGAAGCTATTCACTCCAACGTTTGTGCGTTTATCAAGATTTTCCAGCTTCATGACCCAAGACTGGATGAATTTCTAGTCAACGGCGATGAAATGCCGATGGACGTTCCCGACGATCTGATTATCACACGTTCCATGGCCAAGAAATACAAGATCCAGTACCACCAAGTACCGGCTAATGGTAAGATAGTCAAACTGTTGATCAATGAGCTGAAAAACGAAGTCAATTCTCTAAACACCGGAGGCACGAACCACGCGGTTCATGGCGTTGCTAAAGAGGGCGACGACGACGACGACGGCTGGGAGGATTTCGAGGATGAGACCCACTCTAGGGGCTTTGATTTCAACCAGTTGAAGGATTACGTGGATCCGCACACAGGCGAACCGAAGAGAGACACCGATAATTCTATTTTTGAGGTGCTTATTGACTTCTTCCGCTATGAAACAAGCACTGCGGACCAAGCCTTCGAACGCGTGTACAGCAACGTGCTCAACGACGCCGAACGCAAGCTTCTCCTCGAATATTTGGCCTTCACCTGACACCCTTCTGCACGCGCGGCGATAACGTATCTCGTATAGGAAAGAACAAAAATTGCAATTAGCAAGAACTCCGTCGCTGATAGCATAATCTCGGTATTTTCCTCTCCAATTCGCTTTGTAGTTATAGTCCGCACACCACGACAACGCCCACCCTACGCCCCTCCTCCCGCGACACGCAATCTTTCAAACCCGCTCCCGAATTACCGGCTTTACAGCACAAAAGCCAAGAAAACGGGCCGTTGGAAAGGTCACCCGCATATCAGTTGCCGAATTAGGCAGTTGCGCCCAGTTCCACAGATTATGGTATAAAACCGGCGAGATCCGCCGCTAAGTTGAAAGAGAGAGGGTCCAGGGCTCAAAGCACGCCCGCGGGTTTGCAGAGAAATGAACACGGTGTTGAAGCTGGAAACGTCGGGCTCGAAGAACGGGGCGGAACGAGTGATCAAAAAACGCAAGTCTTCTAAGCATCTGACTTCGGCGTGCTGTTCCTGTCAGAAACGGCGTAAGAAGTGCGATGGTGAATATCCTCGATGTGCGGGGTGTGTGAAAATGGGAATCGACTGTACGGTAGTGTTTCACCCCACGGGGCGTGAGATAAAGAGGAACCACATTGAAGCGTTGGAGGAAGAGATTGCGTATTTGAAAGCACAGCTTAGCAGTGCGAGATCAGCTTCGTTTTCCTCTTCGACTTCTTCATCTTCATCTTCCGGCTCTTCCCCTCATCCCAAAGGCGTCGAAGGTCCTCCATTGATTCACAGCTCCTCCGTGCTCCCAAACGCTACGCACTCCTCCGAGAAACCATCGACCGACGTCATCAATAAGCTCATTGCTACGTCCTTGAACATTTTCGCTAAGGATAAGGAAGAAGTAGGCCACTACCAAAATCATATCCTAAAGCGATCCCCAAATACCCCCTCTTTCAAATTCCCCACTAGACCCACAGCCTCCCAGCTGCTGGAAGTGTACAAAACCGCCGTCCATACCCAATACCCGTTTTTAGATTGGCCATTCATTGAGACTTCGTTTGATCACGTGATCGTGAAGAAGTCCAAAGACAAGACTGCCAATTTCTTCATCTTCATGGTATTAGCAGTCGCCTCGCAGCTCTCACACACACCAAACTCCAACGACAACTACACCAAGGCGTATTACGAGTTTGCCTTCAACAATATCGGCCCAATAATGCAGACCTTGACTCTGCAAACGGTTCAAGCTTATTTGCTCATGGCAACTTTCTCTCAAAAGGTTTCCGATGGTGACTCTGTTTGGCAAACCACCGGCTTAGCCATTCGCTCGGCTGTGATTTTGGGGCTTCACAGATTGCCATTCAAGTCGCGCGAAGATTCTGACCCAAGTCCAGAAGAAGAGGAACTCAATGATCTCAAATCTAGAATCTTCTGGTCTGCTTATGGGATTGAAAGACTCAATGGGTTGGTTTTGGGTAGACCATTCTCCATCTCGGATATCGACATTGACACCCCTTATCCACTCGATAACAAAGCCAATAAAATCTCCAATCATGTTCTCAAGCTTAGAAGCATCCAATCCAATATTTGTTCACTCATCTACAACCCAATGAGATTTCCAGATGAAAAGGTCAACGATTCAACCAAAGTGGGTATTCTAATCGAGCTCAACGAATGGATGTCCACTTTCCCAACTAAGGAGCATCCCAGATCGTATTTTGAATCCAGTAAATGGTGTGTTGTTTCATACCATAACTCCATCTTGTTATTATTGAGACCAACCATCATGAACATAGGGAGAAATAAGTTGAATTCAACAAAGAGAGATTTTGAATGGTTCAAGATTTTCACTGAAAGTGCCTCTGCTGCTTGTATCATCCACAAATCTTTTATTGGTACCAACAATTTGAATTATTCTTGGCTCACTATGCATTGTTGTTTTGTCTCTGGAATCTCTTTCCTCTATTGTATTTGGTTAGACCAAGTTTTGAATGTTTTACAATGGAAAAGAGACAGTATCATCGACGAAACCATCAACGCTTGTTCAAGTTTGTTAAATGCCTTTTCTGAAAAATGGGAATCTTGCGCTGTTTTCAGAGATGCATTTGAGAGAATTCGTAAAATTGTTAGAGCCCAGATAGACAAAAATAACAATTCACACGATGATGATGATGGAACCAGTTATCATGCTTCTAAAGACACCGGTCTTTTATTGAACGACATTGACATCGATTCATACATCAGAACATCTAATGAATTTTTTGAAACTGAACCTTTCAATTCAATGAACTCTCAAGAAGACGACCTTGTTTACGATAACAATAATACAGCCTCGATGTGGGAATTCCTTGAAAGTACTGGCGACGTTTACCTAAAAAATTTATTCAATGATATGGAAGGATGTTTGCAACTATAAACAACTACCTTCATACTGCTTTTGTTTTTCATTTATTTTCTAATAAACATGGTTAAAAATACAAACAAATACGTAAAAGAACAATACTAAAACTATATATATAATCGCCGATTTTGATTAACATAAAACATCTTCATTAATCAAAATTCTTCTAGTTGCTTTTGTTATCTCTTCAAAACTCTTGGCTGAACCCTTCGTATGACGGAAAACAATTTTAGACATACCCTTACCACTTTGTACAACAGTGCAAGAAAACTTAATTGGTTTCAAGTTTAATGTGTTCGCTTTCAACAACGATGCATCAACTTTGTTATGGGCCTTATCAATATTCAAATTACCAATACCGTAACTTTTCCATCCTTGTAATAAAGATTTAGCAGCTTCAAACCCATCATCAATGGTCAAAATAGTATCAAAAGTAACTGGTTTTGATAATGATTGACTAGTAAAAATTGATTTGAGTGTATTACCAAATGATGATCTTCTCTTTGAAGTTTCAGACTTAGTTGTAGATTCTGGTATTGGATTAGCACCCGATGACAAGTTTCTGAAGAAGGAACTTTTCCTTTTGTTGCCGTTGATATATTTATCTTCATCGTTGGAATCTTTCAATGGTTTTCTTTGTTTCTCAACCTCTAAATTACCAACTGGGAACTTTTCAGGCGATTCAAATTCTTGCTTTGATTTCCTAATAGCATCTTCAAAGATTTCAAATGTACCATTGGTATTACTACGCTGTCTAATTCCTGTTTCTTCATTAGGCGAAGCAGAAATTTCAGGCAATTTATTGATAATCTTATTGTTGACATCTTCTGAATAATTTGTAACAAAGGAATCTTTAACCATTTGAGAATTGGTATCATTATGAGGATCAGCATCAGTGGTGTTTGGATAAAATGAAGAAGTATTAGCTTCAGTATTACTCTTGTCAACAAAGAAAAGTTCATCTTCATCATTATCAGCACCAACACCAGGAGTTTTGAGTAGTGGTGAAGTTAATGGTGATTTTTTGTCAATTGAAGTCAGTTCAGTTTCATCATCTAACCCATCACCATCAAGAGTGCCCCAACTGTGATTATTCGGTTCTTCTTCATCTTCATCTAGAACAATCATACTCATTCTAGAAAGTCTATCGTTTTTCTTGAAACTTGTTTTTGCAATTTCGTCGTCAAGTTCTCTTAAATAGAAACTCAAACGATTAGAAGATTGTTTTGTAGAATACATGGAAAGAACACTGTATCTACTCTTATCACCAATCTTGGACAATCTGGCAACTGGTGGAACATAAACATCACTAAGTTTAGTAGGAACATGTCTATTTCTGTGGAATTCTTCTTCTTCCTTTGCAGCTTGTGCAGCAGCTTCTTCTTCTTCTCTTTCTTTTGCGATTCTAGCTGCTTCTTCTGCTTCTTGGGCCTCTAATTCCAACTCTTCTCTTTTTACTCTTTCACGTTCTTCTTGGATAGCTCTTGCTTCAGCTTCAGCCAATAGTTTAGCAGCATCTCGTGAAACTCTCTTTTCATATGCACTGTAAACTCTATATCTTGGATCCAATTTAGAAACAGGCTTCGGAGGAGGAGTCATTTCACTGACAGTCCTACGTTGAAGATCAGTTGAAGAATTATTGCCATTCAAAATCTTGGAAATTTTAGTAACTGGGTCACTTGAATTTCTCAAAACTGGGGTTTGTTCATCAATTGTTGGGATTTCAGGTAATTTATTAACACGTTGTTTAACCATTGAAAGTCTTTTTGATTGCCTTTTCTTATTGGCATTGCCAAAAACAATTGCATTTATTGTGGCCATAGATTCAGAATCTGGTAATTTAACATCATTTTGTGATCCATTATTGAATAGTGCATCACACAATTGAGCAAAATCAGCAGATTTTCGTTTTATAACTTCTTCTGGATCTCCCTTCTTCTGGTCATATTCAGCCATTTTAGCATATTGGGATAAAACTTTTGAAGTAATTGAATTCCTTTTGAGTTTTGAAACCTTTGGTTGAATACTAGTTGGGGGACCTGGCGGAGAACGTAAGTCATTCAAATTGGAAATTATTGATGTTCTTTTTGATGGTGAACCGGAAAAGAGCATGGAATTTCTTTGCGATTTGATATTATTAGATGAAGAGTTATTGGAATGTGGTAATATAGCTTGATCTTTACCAGGTGAGCTTGAGCTGGAATTATTAGCAGTTGATGTTTTCAAAAGATAATCTTGATAAGCTGGCCCTGAAATTGGTGGCCCATTGTTGAAAGAATTGATAGATCTAGAGTTTCTTGAGCTTTGAAACGATGAAGGCCTTCTAGCAGCTGATGAGGCAGTGAAAGAAAATCTTTTCTTCGATGAAGAATTGGAAATACTTGAATTAGAGTTGGTGGCCTTGGAAATGATGGAGGAAGATCTAACAAGACCATCACCTGATTTTCCGTGATCATCATTGGAATTTTCATGTCTGTATTGCAAAAGTAACGAGTAGAATGTCTTTTCAGGATTAGATGGTTCCGCACTTAATAAGGATTCAACGATGGAGTCTTTGGAACGTCCATGCCAAAGAATAACCAGATTTTCTAGAATCTTTTCGTCGATGGATGATTTTGTTAATTTGTTAGTTAAGGTTGGATTTGGCAAATTTTGATAATTCTGATCATCGTCGCAGTTGTAATATTTAGTGATCAATGGATGTCTCAAGATCTCATTTGTTTTAATTCTATGGTTTGGATCAACAGTGAGCATTTTATCGATTAAATCTTTAGCCTCAGGCGACAAATCCTCAACGATTTCATATTTACCAACTTGAACTTTCAGCAACAAATCTCTGATGTTATCGTCGTCAAAGGGTAATCTACCTGTAAGAATGGCAAACAAAATGACACCACAAGACCAGACATCTGATTCTGCACCGTGATACTGTAAACCAGAAACAATTTCGGGAGCTGCATAATGGGGAGAGCCACAAGAAGTTTCTAATAGTCTACCACTTTCAAGAGCAGCCATACCGAAATCGGCAATTTTGATATTTAAGTCCTTATCTAGCAAGATATTTTCAGGTTTCAAATCTCTGTGACAGATACCCAAATTGTGACAATAAGAAGCGCCCAAGATGATTTGTTTGAAAAAGTTGACTGCTGTTGCTTCAGGTAATGGACCAGATTCAACTAGCAAGTCAAACAATTCACCACCTTCGACATATTCCAAAATGAGGTATAATTGTTTATCCGTTTCCCAGACATCATAAAGTCTGAGGACGTTAGCGTGATTGAGAAGTTTCATAATTATAATTTCTCGTTCAATGCCGTAAGAAAGGGTATCAGAACCGTTAGTTTGATCATGGTCATTCATTAACGCGTCTTTTGGAATGATTTTCACAGCTGCTTTCTGCATACTTTGAATATTTGTTGCTAGAAAGACTCTACCTGTTGAACCATTACCGAGGGGTCTACCAATTTTCCACGGCCCGATTTTGGCCATATTCATAGACTTTCTCTTGATACCTAGCGCGTTTGAGCTGTTGGCTGAGGTGGAAACGAAGGACGAGGCACGAGAGGCCTGCTTATAGTGAGAGGTCATATTTGCTTAGGGGAAAAAAGCGTGTTTTATTATCAGAAAAAGAGTGTGTAAAGCAAAACTTGTTGTGGGGGCAAAGGTATCGATGAGATGACGGAAAGAATCAGCGGATGAGGCGAATACACGTCTTTTCCAGGCAAATTCAACTAAAGAAAGTGTAATGCGAACGCGGTCAATATTTATTTTTCAGGGGCAAACGAGAAAAAGCGTGTTTTAATTTGAAATACAACAGCAAGACGCGTCGCGCGGGATTTGCTCAGCATTTTTCAAATATTAATCTAACTTCAATAAAATAACGGCGGAAATCGCTGGAAATATACACTACAGGGGACTAATACAAACAACCACCAAGTTGTTCCTTGTGAGCCTCAATGACGTCGTTGTCTTCCATTGCAAGACTGTCTGGGGTGGAGTCTGGGGTGACACGTTCACCATCGTAGATGAATCTGAGAGATCCTGGTGGATGGCCTTGTCTCTTGCAGAAAGCTTCCATGAGTCTGCCCAATTGTGCGGCTCTTCTAATTTTGAAGAAAATTTCGGACTTACCGTCTGAGACCTTGACGTTGATGTGGGAGTCTCCCTCTTTCTTGGTTTCGTCAGACATGCTGTGGATAAGTGTTAGTAGTTGTTTAGGAAGGGTGGGGGGAAGGGAGTTTGAATGGACCATAGCCATGAATATCAATGAAAGACCATCTTAGATATGCTTGAAAGATAACCCAATATGTCTAAAAGATAAACTTTAATATGCTTATGAGGAATGGTTTAATATGCTGAAAAAATATTCGTCAATAGGCTTGGAAGATGACCGTCAACAAGCTTGAACAATATCCTTCAATCAACCGAAAATGTATCTTTCAATACGCTGAGAAAGTATCATTGAAACGCTGAGAAGATGACCCAACATGCTTAAAAGATATCATTTGAACGGTGAAAAGATAAACCATAACATGCTTACGAGGCATCGTTTAATGCTGAAAAGACATTCTTCAATCGGCTGAGAAGATAACCCTTAACACGCTTAAACGATATGCTTCAAAGTTGTCTTTCAATACGCTGGAAAGATAACCTTCGATAGGCTTAAAAGATAACCTGTAACATGCTTATATGGTGTCATTTAATACGTCAAAAGAAAAACCTTAGTGTGCTGAAAAGATACCCTTTCATTACTCCAAAGACAACTCTTATGCTTAAAGATATCCTTCAATACGCTAAAAAGATAACCTTCAAAGCTACGGGCCCTCACAGCAAAGAATGGAGATTCCAAAACGCACAATGTAGCAAACCAGACACAACATATTCAATGACGCATTCTAATCCCCGCTTTACGGAGTGCAAACATACTTTTATATGATTATACTAACAAAAAAAACATTGTTATGCTTCAAACGAAAACAAAATTTCCAATTTCTCGCCACTATGAAACAAAATGTGCTCAGCACTAAATATACAAGAAAGAAGAGATTCGATGGTCCTTAAATCGGCAAAACAACTTCATTCCGGCGGTTTTCACAAGAAGCAAAAGCAGCAACCGCAAGTCCCACAAAACCCACAAAACAACCAGCCATCACATCGACATAGGAATGTCTGAAATCGCTGATTCTGCTGGTGACGACATCTAATGCCAGAAGTACGGGTAAACAGCAAACACCCAGTGTGACAACTTTGACGTGGCTCAAAGGCACGTATCTTTTAGCGAGCCAAAATGAGACAAAGCCAAGACCAACAATGGACATAGAAGAATGGCCAGACGGACAAGACTTATAACCGTCCAAAAGCAATTTGTGACCCAGTGGTGCAGTGCACACGCTTTCGTCGTAGAGAGTTGCAGTTGTGTTTTTGAGAACGTTGATGGCAGGACCACATCTTTGCAAAAAATCGGGCCGCAGCTTTGCTAGGCGGATCTTCAGAAACGTGGTCAAGAACATAGTGGTACTAACACCAATGGAAAACTCCATGCTTGTAGTGTAGAAAGTGTGGAACTTGTCTGGAATGTTGTAATCTACAAAGATAACGCCTGCTAAAATGACCAATGGCAATACAACACTCACCAGCATGAGCCACGCGTCATTATACTGTTCTTTAACAGTGAAAGGATTACTTATAGCGGGATCTGTTAGTGAAAACATTCTCTTAGCAGGGGTCGCTAGCAGCTCCATGTAAGCAGAGGAAAAGACCAAAATACCAACAAAGGCCCACGCAGTAATGTTCGTCCTGATCCGGCCACTGTACTGATCAACAAACTGGCCAATGTTCATACTGACTGAAGCAAGGAATCGAACTTAGCGTGAAAAAAAATCGTATATAGCAGATCGGATCGAATATACAGACCATAGACGATTATAGCATAGTATTGCGTCTCTAGTGAAATATTGTTGTTAATCTTTACTGGTTACTTTACACACATGAATTCAATCCTACAAAAGGAAGTCCCACACCTTTTCCATGCCCTTCAATTCGGTTTCGTCCCAAACTTCATTGTCGATTTGTCTAGCGTCACTGTCAATGTCAACTTCGTCTAATGGGATTAACCATGGCTCCTTTCTGTAGATGGTAAACTGAGGAATGACCCACAAGAAGGCAAACAGAATCAATGAAATGTATGACGTAAAGAACTTACTTGGAGTGCAATTGAAAAATGCTGAGTAACCTTGGATAAATGTAATCAAGACAAGGAAAAATAGCGTAATCCACGCACATTTAGGACCAAAGTTTGCTCTGAAAGGTAAACTGTTTCTTGAAATGTGTCTTGATTTCAAAATCTCCATGAATCTGATGTGTGCTGCAGAAATAAAACACCAACAAATTAAACCGGCCAGCGTAACAATGTTCATCAACCAGTTAAAAACTGTCTTACCGTCATTGGAAACATTCAAAAAGGCCAATGCACCGAATGCTGCTGTGACAATAACACCATAAATTGGAACACCTAAACGGTTAGTTCTACCAAAAATCTTTGGAGCTGTTGTTCCTGCCATAGAGTACAGCACTCTCGATCCAACATAAACTGTAGAGTTACCCGCTGAAAGCAAGGTCATCAGAATAACGGCGTTGAAGATGTGAGGTAAAACTCTAGTTCCAGAGTTTTGAATAGCAATTAAAAATGGTGATGATGAAATGAAATTGTCAGATGATGATAACGCTGGATCGTTGTATGGGACAAGCATACCAATGAAGAAAAGATTACCAATGTAGAAAAGGCAGATTCTGAAAA